>DF357273.1:92737-164562 GCA_000787875.1 Solanum virginianum | reverse complement strand
ACATGGGTTCGCGATGTATTGCCACTAGAAACCAAGCCATTGCTATCTTGCCACAACCATAGCTCGCCTCCAAATCCTTCAAGCATTTACCACCATGGTACTTCCCAAACTTTGGACACTTGTGGTATGTTAGTGCACCACTAGCTTAAGCCTTAGGGTTTAGCACCATAACATTAAAAAATCATTGCCTTAGAGCTTAAGAAAACCCTTGGCCTTGAAACTTTTGTCCTTGTCAAAAGCGGCCACTCCCACAACTTTTAGCACCTTGGGACCCACCTTCCAAATCAGCCCACTTAGACTCCCCCATTTTCCTCTTCCTAAGTTTATCTTCCACAATTTACTTGGCATATGTCATGAGCTGAGATATGTCAATTTCTCTTATAAGCATGGCAGTACATCGTTCCTCATTGATCAAGTCGAACACTCCAGACACAAACTTGCTCGTCCTAGCCCAAGGATCAACAATTATAGCAGGAGCATACTGTGAGAGATTATTGAACTTGAGTGAATACTCCCTCTCACAAATAGATCCTTGTTTGAGATTCATAAATTCCATCATCGTGGCCTTTCTTAGCTCAACAGGAAATAAACGACCAAGGAAGGAGTCTTTAAATTCTTCTAAAGGAATAGGGTCATCATCCACCCACTTCATCTTCCATTAGGTGAACTCATATTTCTATAAGGCCTTTAAGTTGATATGCTAGCAACTTTGCTTTCTCACCCAAAGGCATCCCCAAAAATGGCCAAGACTTTGTACACTTTGTTAAAGAATTCCTGGGGGTCTTCCTCCAGCTTTGAGCCATGAAACTTTTTAGGGTTTATACTAGTAAAGTCCCTTACCTTTGAGACTAGAGGAGTGGGGAGCTTAGGATCCTTGGTTGACTTGGTTGTCCACGGCTTATGACAACAAGATTACACATTTTGGTATGCAGCATGAGTGGCCCCTTTTTTTGAGAGCTTGTGGGGTCGGAGGAACTTGATTCTTATTGGGAATATGAGCCTTTGGTATGGCACTCTTCCTAGTGGCATGATCTAGAAACACAAAAAATAAGTCATTAGTAATGACTCATTACAAATTATAAATTGTCATGGCCCAGACCTAGGGCCTAGGAGCGACATAGCGAATGCGAGCCCGAGAGTCCCCAAACAAACCTCGTAATATCTACTCACACATCATTGGTTCAGAAGTGCATATAAATAGTAAACATATAGTTCTAAGGGATGGGAAAGTAGGACTCACGCTATGGGATTTCAGAGGGATAGGAATTAACATGGATTCACATAGCACATAGCACATAAGAACTAAGGGGCAGGTAAGTATGACTCACTCTGTGGGGGCAATACGAGACTTAGGATCCTCCATATTTCCACATCAAACATACATATATATCATAATTCTCATAATCAATCCATGATAACCATACCTAATAGATAACCATCCTCGTAAGCTCCAAATACAACACATAGCATATATATCTAATAAGAGTCTACAGTATGTACAACAATGCCTTTAGTCATAAGATAAGACGAGGGCCAAGGCATGTCCCCGGCTCATTCTCAAAGTAAATAACATAAGCAAAGAATCATAGGTAGAGGAATGGTGGTTCATCCATGAAAGGACTCACCACAACTAGTAACTCAAGATCTAACCTAGCCTTCATATAGTAGATGAAGGTAATCTTTGGTCCCTGCATGGTTAGATCATGTAGGGAAAAGTATGTGTTAGCATGTTTGAACGTACAAAGTATGTGGGCATGCAATGCACATGAACTCATTTAAACTACATTTCATTGTTAGATGACAAGGGAAAATATATAGAAAGAACATATAACAAAAGAATAGTATATCAATATGCCATGAAATGTATGATGAATGAATGCGAAAATACTTCATATATAATAAGGATGGAACTGTCACCGACATTAGACCAAGTGAGCTATATCTTGGAACTCTGTCGTCTCCCCTATAATGGATAAATAGGTGACCTACTTGCCAGAGGTAGAACCTTAACATTCTTCTTCTTCTTTCCCATTAGGGTATAAACCTATGTTAGGTACATATTTCAAGAGAAAGGAATATGGACCCTTGGGGATAGCCCACCCTACCTCCAATCCCATTAGTGCTAGGTCATTATCCTACTATAATACATATATATATTAGCTTGTAAAATAGGCATAAGACGTTCAAAACATAGCAATACACTCTTAGGCTTAAAGGCCAAATCACATTCTTTATAATCACGCATAATAGGCTGAAAAGCCAAAACATTCTTCATGAATACTTTTCATGCATAAGAATAGCTCCTTTGGAGCATCATCTTAAGAATGAGAAAGGACCCTTAGGGATAGTCCACCCCACCTCAAACCTCAGTCGATGCTCCCTTAAATATAGTGGTGTAAATACCCATTAGACATTTATGTCATGACATTCTTGTCATAATCATAATCATATCAAAATCATATACGTAAAATAATTATGTCTTGACCCACTTTATAAACTTCATAAAACCCATAGTCATGTATACATATGAGATGAATAAGATGAGAATAGAATGGGTAATAGAGATTCAAACCTACATCAACAATACATTATGAAATTCAAGTAAAGACATAAGTAAAATTCACATTTAAATCATAATATAGATTACCTATGTACAAATCAAGCTTTAAATAGGATATGCACTTTCATAACTTCAGTACAACATACTATTATGGCTTAAATCACTTAAAAATCAATAATAAAACATAGCTCGTATATGAATTGAATCTAATAAACTAGAATATTGAAAACCCATATTTAAAGTAAGCTAAAATTCCATGAAATTGAGTGTAATAGAGTTTGGATCTTTTTGGTTGAAAGGTCCCAAGAATCAAACCCACATACCTTAGCTAATAAAGAAGATTCAAGAAGAAATTTAGTGAAGAAAGAGCCTTCCCTGGATCCCAAAGCTTAATTCCCACTAGAGTTCTTTGAGAGAAAATTGAGAGAATTTCAAATTTAGGGAATGAAATTAGATGAGAGGAAGAGTTTAGGTCATTTGGAGGTTTTAATATAGCATAGGATGTCACAAAACACCCTTAAGAGAAGCCCCAATTAAAAAAAATTGTTAATGAAGTAAAATAACATTCCTTTCTAGGGGTCCTATGAGGAAATCTTAAGGCCTTAAAAGGTTTCATGGACCGTGAAACCCTCATGTGCGACCTCACTTAGTCAATTCTTAGAAAATACTACACCGATGGTCTTTACGAAAATAGCCATAACCTCTAGATCCAAACTCAGAAAGAGGTGAAACTAGATGTATTGGAAAGCTAATTAAAAGAGCTTTAATTTTATATGTCATTAGTCACCTAGTTCATTTTGTGCTTAGAGATATAACCAATTAAAGTTGACACTTCCATTGGTTCTTTTGAAAAACCTTAGCCAATGGAATTCCTTTGAACTTGGTAGGATGAAGGAGGCCTATGATGACCTTAAACCACATAAATAAGCTTGAATTAAAGGCTTGAAAGTGAGCTTAGCTTGAACTTGAAGATTCCATACTTAGAAAAATTCGACAAAAGTACCCAACGGTTGGGCTCATGATCCATACCAAGCTATACGGACCGTGTACTCCTCTGTACCACCTCATTTAGAAAATTCTTCACACAAGGTTATGAGATGGTAGTCTAATACTTAGAAAATATTTCACTCTAGAGCCTATATGGGCCATGTCACCACACTTGGTCCCAAAATTATTGGATTTCAAGCGAAGGCCATAACACAGCCCACCACACGATTCGTGAGGTGTTGCACGGATCGTGAGGGGTCCACATGTGACATGCCTTTGTTTAAATAACCACGTTTAAGGGCCGCACACCCTCATAAGGCCAAGGTCCACTCCATGGAGGTTCTACACAGGACGTGTGACCTCACCAGACCTTTGTCCAAAACTTTCTAAAACTAAAATTTCAAGCTCCAATTAGATCGTACAACAATTGGGTCCTTACATCATCTCCCCCGTGCAAACATTCATCCTTGAATATGCTAGAACAAGACTTAAAAGGCTTGACTTCGAACATGAAACATCCAAACACAAGGAACAATGCATAATTCATCATTTGATAATCATAAAGTCTTTACACCTCATATCAAAACCTCTTTAAATCAATCAAAACATCTTTAAAGCATTTTCATGCACATGTATGCATGTCATGTCATGAAACTTATGAGTGAAAGAATTAGGACCATTGAGAATAGGAAGAACCTAATGCCATAGGCTTGAGTAGATTGAAAAGGTTAGAGGTATCATTGCATCATACTTTTCCACTTCCCACATAGCACCTTCAACATGTTGGTTCCTCCAAATCACTTAAACCAACACAATATCCTTTTTAGAAAGCCTTTCCATTTGCCTATCTGAAATCTCAAATAGGAGTTTCTCATAAGACAAGTTCTCCTCAAACTCCACACCTTCCAAAGGCACAATAGTACTAGGATCACCAATCAATTTCCTTAATATAAACACATGGAAAACCAGTGAATAGAACTCAAATTCGGAGGTAATTCGACCTTATAAGCCACATTCCCAATTCATTCAACAATCTCATAAGGACCTACATACTGGGGACTTAGCTTGCCCTTCTTCCCAAAATGCACCACACCCTTCATAAGTGAGACCTTTACAAATACCCAATCACCCATATAAAACTCAAGATCCCTACATCTAACATCCAAATAAAACTTTTGATGACTTCGAACCATCTTCAACCTTTCCCTTATCAATTTCACTCTTTCTATATAGCCTCTAACACTAAATTAGTGGCTATAGAAGTCATTTCATCTAACTTAAACCACACTACCAGAGATCTACACTTCTACTATATAAAGCCCTAAATGGTGCTATACCAATGCAAATATGAAAGCTATTATTATAAGCAAATTCAATAAGTAGAAAATGGGTATCCCAATAAAACGCCCAAAAACTATGCTTCGAAATGTCTATAATCATAATTACTATATATGTCAAAATTTTGACTTTGTAATCTCCATGATATTAAAATTTTAATCTCCATGATCTCAAAATTTTGACTTTATAATCTCCCTGATATTAAAATTTTGACTTTATAATCTCGATGATGAGGCAAAATTTAGTGGAAAATTGGTATAACCCAGATTTTAGAGAACCCATAGTGAAAAATAATTTTTGCTAATTTATGATTTGCAGAGAGCATCCGCACCCAAGCCGCGATGCGCTAGGAGCGTGGAGTAGTGCAAAAATCTCCCACGCGTTAGGTCCGTGTTACAAACCAGTATAAGTTTTTCCTTGGTTTTTCTATTTCGGCCAATGGCATTAGGGTCATTGCCCTATGCCCACTTAAGCATGAAATCGCCCATACTTAGCCATTTTTTAACTTTATATCGCTCAAAATCCTTACAAAAACCTCTCTAAGACTTGACCAAATATCTTATTCCAAATTTAAGGATTTCAAGTTTAACTTTGGAACTGAAGGATTCACTTCAAGCTCTAAGTTTCCTTCAAGCTCATCTTAAGAAAACTCATGTTTGAGGTATGTGGGTTTCATCCATTGGGTCCTTTCACCCATGATGCCCAACCTTCAATTTTTATGAAAATTGCATATTTTCAAGTTGTATTACCTATAGGTATCTCTTAATATGAATTATGAGCATAAATTATGTTAGAGTTTTATGAAATATTGATTGATTATGCATGACTATCTATTTCAAGCTTATACCATAGATTGGTTTTATCTATTGAGACTATGCACTTTTTGAGTTATAAAACTATGACATATCATGAGTTTTGATGTTGGATTTGAAACAACACCGAAAAGTGCCTGAAAATATGAGAAATGCCCAAAATTTTAAATTTCATATATCAAATAATCCATGCATGATATAAAAAATTTGGCTTCATATTCTTGTTCAGGGGGTCAAAATTAGGGGAAGAAGGTTCTAACCTCGATTTTAGAGCAATCGAATCACAATTTCAAATTTCCAAAATTTTAATTCCCTGAGATGATCCACGATAGCACCACGATGCACAACTATTGTTGACGTGTTTTAATTTGACCTCCGCGAAAAGTTCATGTTGTGGACCAGACGCAGACCCATGTATTTTGTTGCCTATAATTTCTATCTCGGTCAAGGCTTTTGAGTCTTGGTCCTAAGTATTCCCAGTCATGTTTGTACCGATACTTAGCCTTATTTCACCCTCATATCATCCTAAATATTCGTCAAAACTTACTCAAACACTTAGTCATATTTTCACTTACAAACCCTTATCCCAAGCTAAGGTTCTCCTTCAAGGTTCTTCTTCAAGCTTCAAGTCTCCATCTCCAATTTTCGCTAAGTTCATCTCCAAGCTAAGGTATGAAGGTTTTAGTCATAGATTTCTTCCACCCATGGTGCCCTAATCTCTTTATTACTTAATTTTCATGATTTAAAATTAATTTTACATATGGTTCTTGTATATTAAGAAATTTACTGCACAGTAATTTGAGTTCATGAAAGTGTAGTTGTTTTAGCATATTTTGACCTCTAAATCTTTGATCTAATGTTGGATTTGATGTGAGGTCCTGATGTGAATGTCTTGGAGTTATTATGAGGTGTTGATTGATGGATTTACAATAGATTTTCTTGGATGATTTCATCTCTAAATTGCATTATCTTTTACCCTAATTTCACACCCCCCAAGTATTTGATAAATGTCTGGCTAAGGTTTCTTGTAGAATTGAAGGTCCAAAACTTGAGATATGATATGAATGACTATATGACGATGAAATGAGCTTATGTATATGATAAATTCAATATAAAGTGTTGCAATAGACCATGTCCAATCCTGGGGGACTAAGGACCCAGATAGTTAAGGTGGAGGTTTGTATTCATCAGCCAAGGTGGTGGTTTGTGCTCATCAACCAAAGTGTGGGTTTGTACTCATCAAACAAAGTGAGGGGTTTGTACTTCACCACAAGGGTGATAAGGTGTGATTATCATCAACTATGTGAGGGGTTTGTACCACACCACCAGGGTAATGAGGTGAGATCATCATCAATCGACCAAGGGCTTCATACTTTGGAAATCTAGTTGGTCTATTCTTCAAAAATGATATCCCATTTGAGCATAAGTTACTTAAGCATGATTTATATAAACATTGATCATACATGCCATATTGTTATATTATGCTTATTGCTTAACATTATGCATTTCGATCATGGTGCCTATCTATTATTGTATTGCACCAACATACTTAGTATATTCAAATGTGCTAACGCATACTCTATCTCTACATGATGTCACCATGTAGGAACCGATTAC
Organism: Solanum virginianum; assembly: GCA_000787875.1. Lineage (NCBI taxonomy): Eukaryota > Viridiplantae > Streptophyta > Magnoliopsida > Solanales > Solanaceae > Solanum > Solanum virginianum. The sequence continues at coordinate 157,248 of DF357273.1, read as the reverse complement.
CAAGTTGATCATCCCCCTCCTCCATGTGGCTAGTTCGACACTACTCAAGCTATTTGGTAAGTCCTCCATTTTAGGGACCGTAGTCTATGTTGTTCCTATTATTTATTGAGACATTCTTCCTTATTATCTATTTAACTATAAGGAAGAGCTCGGTTACTTTATCTTGACCCCTGCTCTTATCTATGTATTTAGAGGTGTTTGTTGGACATGATAAGATTTGTATTTATATTAAGAGCCTTGACTCTATTCTTCTTGATGTCTTTGATATGAGCTTATCTTTTTTCTCTTACTTATGATGTTCTACAAGTTTATCCCTTAGTCTCGATTTCCCCATTCTTTATCTTTAATGCTTGATTTATTGCTTCTGCGACCAAAGAAATGTAATGATGCATTATGAGGCTTAGATGGGGTCCCTTCGAGTTTCCTCTTGTGTCGTGTCATGTCTAGGTTCTAGTCTTGGGTCATGATAAACTTTGTATCAGAGCACTAGGTGGAAAGATCCTCAGAGTTTAACATACCGTGTCAATAAGAGTCATATTCATGGTTGTGAAATGCACTATGACTATGAATAGGAGGCTGTGAGATGTTTTAGAAAATATTTCCCTGCTTCATGTTCTATGTTGTGCTATAGAGTATGGTAAGTTTTTCCCCTAATGATTGTTCTTTTTTATGCTAGATCATGCCAAACTCTCAAGGATGAAGGGCTTAAAGTGCCGAGGAGAAACCTAACAATGGTGAGCTTCGAGATGCTCTCACTATACTTGCCCAAGTGGTGGCCAACCAAGTCAATCAAGAGGCCCAAGCCCCTCATAGTAGTACCCCAGGAGCTAGGGTAAGAAGTTGGTGATAATGTTGTTGTTGTTGATGGTTCCAAATCTTCTTTGGTTGATGAGGTAATAGCAACATAAGATCTTGGCTCTTCCTTGCTTGAATTAAAGGCCTTGATGAAAAGGGGTAAAGTAGAGGTTTTCTACCAAAGGGGAGATGGTGCCCTTAGATACCAAGGTAGGTTGTATGTGCCTTGTGTTGATGATTTAAGAGAGAGAATTCTTGATGAGGCCCATAATCCTTCTTAATCTATCCACCCCGATTCTAAAAAAATGTATAGAGACTTGAGTGATGTGTATTGGTGGGGAGGCATGAAAAGGGACATTGCCAAATTTGTTTTCGGTTGCCATTGTTGTCAACAAGTTAAGGCAGAACATCAATGGCTAGGTGGCCTAACCCGAGACATAAAGGTCCCCACTTGGAAGTGGGAGGTGATTAATATGGATTTTGTGGGTAGGTTTCCCAAGACTAGGAAGGGCTTTGATTCCATTTGGATGGTGGTTGATAGGATGATAAAATCAGCCCACTTTCTACCAGTTCAGACCACCTATGGGGCTGAAGAGTATGCAAGGTTGTACATCCATGAGTTAATCACATTACATGGAGTTCTTTTATCCATCATAACAGATCGTGGTGCACAATTAACTTTAAAATTTTGGAGGTCTTTTCAAAAGGGTTTTGTTACAAAAGTCCACCTTATTACAGCTATCCACTCTCAAACAGATGGCCAAGCCGAAAGAACCATTCAAACACTTGAGTACTTGCTAAGGGCTTATGTATTGGAGTTTAGGGGTACTTGGAATGACCATCTTCCTTTGATTGAGTTTTCCTGCAACAATAGCTATCACTCTAGTATCGATATGGCTCCTTTTGAGGCTCTTTATGGGAGACATTATAGATCACTAGTTGGTTGGTATGATGTTAGGGAGGTGGCTTTATTACGACCAGATCTAGTTATGGGTGCTCTTGGGAAGGTTAAGATGATTAGGGAAAGGTTAAGAACAGCCCAAAGTCGTCAAAAATCTTATGCTGATGTGAGAAGAAGAGACCTTGAATTCAAAGTGGGTGATTGGGTTTATTTGAAAGTTTCTCCAATGAAAGGTGTAGTCCATTTTGGTAAAAAGAGGAAGTTGAGTCCAAGAAATGTTAGTCCTTATGAGGTCTTGTAGAGGGTTGGCAAGGTAGCTTATGAGTTAGAGTTGCCTAGTGAAATTAATTTGGTTCATCTGGTGTTCTATGTCTCAAAGTTGAGAAAAGGTGTTGGTGACCCTAATGCTATTATGCCTCTTGATATTATGGGTGTTGTTAAGGATAACTTGACTTATCAGGATGTTCCGGTTGAGTTCCTAGATAAACAAGTGAAGAGATTGAGGAAAAAAGAGGTGGCATCTATTAAGGTCTTTTAGAGGAACCAACAAATCGAAAGTGCTACTTGCGAAGCTAAAGAGGACATGCAAAAATGGTATCCTTATCTTTTCCACTACTCTCAAGTCTAAGGTACTAATTCTAAGTCCCCTATGTGATTTCAAGTCTTATGTTTTAGTCCCTATGTCATGCATATTAATTCACATTTAAGTTGGCAAGTTTATGACGATTTTACATTTACATTAAGATTTTGAAAATGGTGTAAAAAAATTAAATGTATTGTTGAACATTAGTTGAGGATGGGTAGTTTATGATCATTCTTGTCTTGTACATCTCTTTTACATTCAGGGACGAATGATCCCAAGGGAGATATATTGAAATGACCTAGAAAAGTGCTCCAAAATGTGCCTCAGAATGCCCAGAATTTTAAATTCTATATATCTCAAAATCTATGCGCGATATCAAAAGTAAAACTTCATATTATTGTTCAGGGGATCAAAATTAGGGGGAGAAGTGTCTAACACTAATTTTAGAGCAATCAAATCACAATTTCAAATTTCTAAAATTTCAATTTCTAGAGATGATCCGCGACAGCATTGCAATGCACTATTATCGTGGACATGTGTTAATTTGACCTCTTTATGAGGTCTGTGTCATGGACCAAGTATGGACCTGTGTATTTTTTTGCTTGTGATTTCTATCTCGGTCCAAGGCTCTTGAGTCTTGGGCCTAAGTGTTTCCAATCGTGTTTTTACCCATACTTAGCCTTATTTCACCCTCATATCATCCAAAACATTCCCCAAAACTCACTCAAACTCTTAGTCATATTTTCACTCTTGAATTTAAGTCCCAAACCCTCATCCCAAGCTAAGGTTCTCCTTTAAGGTTCTTCTTCAAGCTTCAAGTCTCCACCTCCAATCTTCACCAAGTTCTTCTCCAAGCTAAGGTATGTAGGTTTTAGCCATTGGGTTTTTCCACCCATGGTGCCCTAATCTCCTTTTTACTTAATTTACATAATTTAAAGTTGATTTGACATTTGGGTCTTGTATATTATAAAGGTATGGCTCTTTTAGCATTTTTTGAGCTCTAAATTGTTGATCTCATGTTGGATTTAATGAGAAGTCCTAATGTGAATGTCTTGGGGGTGTTGCAAGGTGTTGATTGATTGTTTTACAACAAATTTTCTTGCATGATTTCATATCTAAATTGTATTGTCTTTTACCTTTATTTCACACCCCCAAGTGTTTGGTAAAATGTCCGGCTAGGGTTTCTTGTGGAATTGAAGGTCCAAAGCATGAGATATGATATGAATGACTATATGATGATGACATGAGCTTATGTATATTATAAATTATATATAAGGTATTGCATTAGACCATGACCAATCTAGAGGGATTAAGGACCCGGATAACCAAGGTGGGGGTTTGTACTCATCAACTAAGGTGGGGGTTTTTACTCATCAAACCAAGTGAGGGGTTTGTACTTCGCCACCAAGGTGATAAGGTGTGATTATCACCAACCATGTTAGGGGTTTGTACCACACCACTAGGGTGATGGGGTGAGATCATCATCAACCGGCCAAGGGGTTCATACTTTTGAAATCTAGTTGGTCTATTCTTCACAAATGATATTCTATATGAGCATAAGTTACTTAAGCATGATCTACTTAAGCATTGATCATATATATCATATTATTATATTATGCCTATTTCATAACATTATGCATTTCGATCATGGTGCCTATCTATTGTTGGATTGCATCCTAGAGAATTAGTACATTTAGACTTAATAACGCATACTCTATTCCTACATGATATCACCACGTAGGATCTGATGCCCAAGTTGATCATCCTCCTTCTCCACGTTGCTAGTTCAACACTACTCAAGCTATTGGGTGAGTCCTCCATTTTGGGGACCTTAGTCTATGCTGTACTTATTATGTATTGAGACATTCTTCCTTATTGTCTATTTGACTATGAGGGTGAGCCCGTTTCTTTGTCTTGACCCCCGCTCTTATCTATTTATTTAGACATGTTTGTTGGACATGATATGTATCTATGTTAAGAGCCTTGACTCTATTGTTCTTGATGTCTATGATATAAGCTTGTCTCTTGTCTCTTGCGTATGATGTTGTGCAAGCTTTTCCCTTAGTCTCGGTTTGCCCATTCTTTTATTTTAATTACTTCTGCGACCAAGTATGTGTAATAATACTTTATGAGGCTTGCTTTGTGTCCCTTCGAGTTTCCTCTTGCATAGTGTCATATCTAGGCCCTAGGCTTGGGTCATGATAGGATTTCAGGGTACCCTATATGAGGGTTTTACTACATGTTGGTGGGTTTATTTGCAATTGAGTTTACTTATATTATTTCACTCTTAAATTTCACGATTTTGAACAATCATCATGAACCGACCAAGTGTTTGATAAAATGTCAAGTCAAGAATTCTCAAGTTATTGATGACATATTACATTATTTACAAGTGAAGTGACTTTATGATTAATGGCTTGCATGTATGTGTTGAATTCATGAAAAGTATCTATGATGTTGCAAGAATCAAGTTAAGCCCTATTTCAAGATTTTTACCTCTTGTGAGCTATTCATGATAAATGAAGGGATTATGTATGATTGCTATCTATTCTCATGTGGAAGTTAGGCTCTTTATTAGAGGTCAACAATTTTTCTGAGCTACTCAAGTCAAGTTATCGTGTCTCTTACAAGTTATTCATGTTATGACTAAAGTATGATTATTTCAAGTATTCCGTAGGATTAGACTTAGCACCAATGGAGTCTTAAGATAGGGGCTCGACACAAGGGGTCCTTATGTAAAGTCATAATCTCTAAACTATACACCACCATAGGTTATACATGATCTTTTTTATGGCTTTCTAGTGGATCCATCTGGTTATTCCACAACTTGTCAAGGGAGTTACATGCCTCGATCACCTTGACGAGAGGGTGACATGTCTTGAATTATTCTTTGTATGGATACCCTGTCAAGTAGACAACACCTTGTTGAGGGGCTGACATGCTTCATCACTTTGTTGATGGGGTGAAATGCCTCAATCACTTTACGAAGGGGTGATGAAATTCCCCAAATTGTCCTTTAGAAATACCCATAATCATAATTTTCGTATATCTCAAAATTCATGCGTGATATCAAATATATAAATGCATATTCTAGATCAAGGGAAAATTTGAGTGGGAAATTGGAAAAAACAAAATTCTAGAGGACCCATCATGAAAAATAAATTTCATTAATTACTAGAGGACCCGCCGCGATGTGCCAAGGACGCGGAGCAGTGTTAATTTTGTCTTTATGTTGGGTTCGCATCGCGGACCAGATGCGGACCAATGTTAATTTTTCCTGTGATAGGCAAGGGCATTGGGGTCAAAGCCCTATGCCCACTTAGGTGTGAAAACACCCATACTTAGCCTTTTTTTCAACTCTATATCACTCAAAACTCTCACAAAAACCTCTCAAAGACTTAACCAAATATCTCATTCAAATTTCAAGGATTTCAAGGTTAATTTTGGAAATTAAGAATTCTATCAAGCTCTAAGTTCTCCTCAATCTCATCTCAAGAAAACCCAAGTTTGAGGTATGTGGGTCTCATCTATTGGGTCCCTTCACCCATAGAGCCCAATCTTCCTTTTTACGAAAATTACATGTTTTCAAAATGTATCATCTGTGGGTATCTCTTATTATGGATTATTATTATACATTATGTTGAGATTTTATGAAATGTTGATTCATATGCATATCTATCTATTTCAAGCTTATACCATAGATTTGTTTTGTCTATTAAGACTATGCAATTTTTGAGTTATAAAAGTATGATCTATTATGAGATTTGATGATGGATTTTAAGGTATTCTATATGAGGATTTTACTATATGTTGGTGGGTTAATTTATATTGAGTTTTCTCATATTATTTCACTATTGAATAGCATGATTTTGAACAAGTATTATGAACTTTCCATTGTTTGATAAAATGTCTTGACAATGATTTTCATGTAATTGATGATCTATTACATGATTTATTAGTCAAGTGACTATATTATGATTAAGGGCTTGTATGTATGTATTGAATTCATGAAAAGTATCTATGATATGCAAGTAGAACACACCTTATTGAGGGGCTGACATGCCTCAATCACCTTGTTAAGGGGGTTACATGTCTCAATCACCTTGTTGAGGGGGAGACATGCCACAATAACCTTGTTGAGGGGTGACATATCTTAATCACCTTGTTGAGGGGATGTGATGCATCAATCACATTTTTGGTGGGTGACATACCTCAATCACCTTATTGAGGGGGTAATATTCCTCAATCACCTTACAAAGGGCTGACATGCCTTAGATTCCAAGTAGAAGCTCAGTTGGTCTATGTCGATTAAGGTCTCTTTCCACACATGGATTATGTACTAAGTTGTATGATTTACAAGCATGTTTTACTTCAAGCATTTATCATGCATGCTATATTGAAATTATAGTTATCCATTGCTTAGGATTATGTATTTTGACTATATTGCCTTATGCCTTGTTGCATTACATCTTACATACTTAGTACATTCAAACGTACTAATGCATAGTCTATCACTACATGATATTACCATGTAGGAATCGGAGCACCTTTTGATTATCCTCTTGTTAGATGATATTTCTTTATGTTGAACACTTTTTACTATGAGGGTATGAAATGACCCAAAATAGTGCCCGAAAATGTGCCTCAGAATGCCCAAACTTTTAAATTCCAAATATCTCAAAATCTGTGCACGATATTAAAAATCCAACTTCATATTCTTGTTCAGGAGGTCAAATTTAGAAGGAAAAGGGTCTAATCCCAATTTAAGAGCAACCGCAGCAAAATTTAAAAATCAAAAAATGCAATTTCCAAAGACGATCTGCGCCCCTGGCGCGACGCGCCAAGGGCGCACTCCTACACATTTTTGTGTCCATTGTTTCTATCTCAGTCCAAGACTTTTGGGTCTTGGGCCGAAGTGTTACCAAATGTGATTCTACATACACTTAGCCATATCTTCCCCGAGAAACCATAGCAAAATTTAAAAATCACAAAATGTGATTTCCAAAGATGATCCGTGCCCCTGGCGCGATGTGCCAAGGGTGCACAACTATATATTTTTTAGTGTCTAGTTTTTCTATCTTGGTCCAGGACATTTGGGTCTTGGGTCTAAGTGTTCGCAAACATGTTTTTACTTATACATACCCATATTTCCTCGTCATATCATCCTAAACATTTCCCAATATCCTTTAAAACACTTAGCCATATTTTTCACTCCCAAATACAAGTCTTAAAACACTCATCCGAAAGTAAGGAATTCCATCAAGCTTCAACCCTCCATTTTCAATCTTCATTAAGAGTTTTCTCAAGGCTAAGGTATGTAGGTTTTAGCCATTGGGTTCTTCCACCCATGGTGTCCTAATCTCCTTTCTACTCAATTTGCATGATTTAAGGTTGATTTTACCCATGGGTTTACTAGTATGAACATGTCTATGAACTATGTTAAAGCTATTTAAGGTTGTGCCTGTTTTTCTATGTTTTGAGCTATAAACCTTGAATCTATTGTAAGATTTCATTAGGGGTTTTTATGTATATTGCTTGACAGTGCTGCATGGTATTGATTGATGGCTTACAATAGATTTTCTTGCATTATTTTATCTTTAAATTTCATGGTTTTATAATATTATTACACCCTCTAGGTATTTCATAAAATGTCTGGATATGGTTTCTTAAGGAATTTAAGGTCCAAAGCTTGAGTTATGATATGATTGATATTATGATGATGAAATAAGCTTATGCATATGATATAATCTATATAAAGTGTTGCATTAGAGCATGCCTGGTCCAACTAAGGGCCCGGATAGCCTGGTTAAAAGGTTAGAATCTCAAACACCAGGGTGGCAGGTGAGATTACCACTAGCCTAGGTGAGGGATTTATACCTCACACACTAGGGTGATAGGTGCAATTATCACTAACATAGATTAGGGTTTTGTACCTCACACACAAGGGTGATAGGTGCAATTATCACTAACCTAGATTAGGGGTTTGTACCTCACACACCAGGGTAATGGGTGAAATCATCACTAATCTACTAAGGGGTTTGTACATTGGAAATCTAGTTTGGTCTCTTCTACACATATGATATCCTATATGATCATGAGTTAATAGAGCACATTTTACTTATGCATTGATCATACATGCCATATTGTTATATTTTGTCTATTGTCTATTGTTATGCATTTTGATTATGTTGTCTATCTCTTGTTGCATTGCATCCTACATACTTAGTACATTCAAACTTACTAACGTACACTCTTGCCTACATGATATCACCATGTAGGAATCAGTGCCCAAGTTGATTATCATCCTCCTCCACGTGGCAAGATCAGTACTACTCAAGCTTGTTGGTGAGTCCTCCACTTTGGGCACCTTGGTCTATGTTGCTCCTATTATGTATTGAGACATTCTTTTTTATCATCTATTTTGACTATGAGGGTGTGCCCAGATGCTTTGCCTTGGCCCCCGCTCTTATCTAAGTATTTGAGGTATTTGTTAGATATATTATGTATCTATGATATGAGTTTAACACTTGTCTCTTGATTATGATGTTATGCAAGCTTTTTCCCTTAGCCTCTTTGCTCGTATTCTTACTCTTTATGCCTTTTATATGCTTCCATGACTGATGATGTGTAATGATAACTTAAGAGGCTTATTTGGGGTTCCTTCGGGTTCCCCATTCGCTGTGTTACGTCTGTGCCTAGGCTTAGGTCATGATAAATTTTGTATTAGAGCACTAGCTTGATAGATCCTCAGAGTCCAACACACTGCATTGATTAGAGTCATATTGATGGTTGTGAAGCACTCTATGACTATGAATAGGAGGCTATGAGATATTTTAGGAAATGTTTCCCTTCTTCATATCCTAAGCTGTACTATAGAGTTATGGTAAGTTTTCCCCCAAGTATTATTCTTTGCTATGCTAGATCATGCCAAACACTCAATGAAGAAGGGCCTAAACTCCCGAGGAGCAACCTACCAATGGTGATCTCTGGGATGCTTTCACTATGCTTGCCCAAGATGTGGCCTACCAAGTCAATCAAGAGGCCCAAGCCCCTCATGCTACTACCCCAGAAGCTAGGGTAAGGGACTTCATGAGGATGAATCCTCTGGTGTTCTATGGGTCAAAGGTGGATGAAGATCCATAAGAGTTCATTGATGAGTTCTACAAGATTTTGAATATCATTGGTATTGGGCTGAATGAAAAGGCAGAGTTGGCGGCATACCAACTCAAAATGGTAGCTAAAATATGGTATGATCAATGGAAGGGTGAGAAGGGAATTGGTAATATGTGCTTTAAGAGGACTTCAAATTGGCTTTCCTTAATTGGTGTTTCCCTCTTAATCTTAGGAAAGCTAAGTTGGGGTGCTATGAGTGTGAGAGAGTAAGCCCTTAAGTTTAATCAACTTTCAAAGTATACTTCTCATTTGTTGGCCGATCCTAGATCTAGTATGAATAAGTTCGTAATAGAGGTCTCTGACTTTGTCAGTGAATAATATCGGTCCGCCATGCTAATTAGTGACATGCACTTATTTCAATTAATAACCTATGCCGAGCAAATGAAGGAGTAGAAATTGAGGAAGAAAAGGGGGCATGAGGCCAAGAGGGCCCATCTTGGGGGTAAGTTTGAAAGGGGTGACCGGTTCCATCAAGGCCAAATGTCTCATCATGCTACTAATAGGGGGTTTGCCATTGACCTCCCTAGGCCTCAAGGTGTTTTAGTTGTGGTTGCTAATGATGTGTGTCCTAAATGTGGAGGGGGTCATAGGGGCCTATGTTTGAAGGGCTCTAATTCATGCTATAAATGTGTGAAGTATAGGCACAAGAAGATAAATTGTCGAAGAAATCGTGGCAAAGGCCAGGGTGAAAATGTGGTTCCATTGGGTAGAGGTGGTCCTCAAGGTGATGCTCTAAGACACAATTGGTTTTATGCTATTCATGGGAGGCAAGGGGTTGGTGAGGTTCCCGATGTTGTTACTGGTATGTTAAAAATCTTTGACTTTGATGTATATGCTTTGATTGATCTGGGTGCCACTCTTTCCTTTATTACCCCTTTTGTTGTTAAAAAGTTCCATGTTGACCCCGAGTTGTTGCATGAGTCATATGGAAGTGTCTACTCCTATTGGTGCATCTATTGTTGCTAGGAAAGTTTATAGAAGCTATCCTATATGCATTTTGCATAATTTGTTACCTTGTGATCTTGTTGAATTAGACATGGTTGATTTTGATGTCGTTCTTGGAATGGATTGGTTGTATGACTACTATGGTTCTATTTATTGTAGAGCCCGTAGGGTCAATTCCAATTTCCAAATGAACTCATCCTTGTGTGGGAAAGTCAAGATGTGGTGGTCAAGGGTAGATTTATTTCTTGCATTAAAGCCCGTAAGTTGATCTCCAAGGGGTGCTTGTATCATTTTGTGAGGGTTAAAGATGTGGTGTCCAAAGTCCCTTCCAAAGAGTCGATTCCGGTTGTAAATGAATTTTTTGACTAACACTATAGGCTTGCCTCTATACTCATCTTCTGGCTTGGTGATAAAGTGTGGAGTTGGATCACTTTAGGATTTATAGGCTTGTAACATAGGTTCAGGGTGCTTTTGTATGGTATTTTGGGCAAGTAGTGACTAACCGTTATCCTTGTACCATGTTTACCAACACTTTTTGATTTCATGATCCATCCCTTTTTAATCAATCTACTCTTATTCTCTTGTTTTGCACTTTTCTTGAGTGCTTTCTTTCTCTTTTTTAGCTGTACCTCGATTTCAGACTCATTTTTGCTATTTTTTCTCAACTCAAGATGCTTTTCTTCACTTGGTTCATGATTTTTCATTTCTTTCTTGATTTTCCAACTAAGCACCTTCTTTTTATTACTTTACCATAATAAGGGTCACTCTGAGGTGAAGTACACAATATCTATGCCTCATACCAGGGCAACCAACTATAGCCACCCTCAACTTAGGTCTTTGGCCTCAATCAAGGTTCACATGTTCAAGGATAGACCAGGGTCAATATCAAGGTATTTAATAAAACAAGGTTAAGCTAGCAAGGTATCAAGAAATAATGAGTACACGAGAAACTCAAAAGTTTGGGACAAGTAATTCACTCACTCATCTGGTGGATCATTTAGGCTAAAAGTGGGTTCACTCATAGAACAAAGGCCTAAAATCCTTTCCATATCCACCACATCACCAAACAAATTTTAGAGTAACAAGGAACGTTTTGGGTTCATAAAACATGCATGAATGCAGCAAAATAAGTTCACAACACACATGGCAATTGCATCCACAATCAAGTATAGACTCACAGGTCATTTTTTCAGTCTCAGCTTACCTTCACAATATCAGAACAATCATTGCTAGATACTCAAAAATGTATGAATGCATCAATAATCACAACCCAGACTAGCTTACCTTCACAATATCAGAACAATCATTGCTAGATACTCAAAAATGTATGAATGCATCAATAATCACAACCTCAAAAATTTTGAGGTCCCAATTCTTCATCAAAACATTAAAAGAACATCTAAAAATTATGTATATGAATAGATTACACTACTACAAATTTACCCATTATCTACACTACCTAAACATGCCGGTTCGACAAAAAAGTAAATATCCACAAGGAAAAAGAAGCACGATAGGAAAATGTTGGGATCAAAAATAGGGGAAGTTATGGACTTGAGGCTACTCAAATATCACCTTAATCCATAACTTCCCACACCTCACCAACATAGGATACTTTGTCCTCAAAGTAAAGACAAGAACGAAAACAAAACATGATAACATAGAAATATATACATAGATCAATTCAAAACCAAAAATTAACATCCAAAGTATAAGTAAAAATAATATCCAACATAAGGATATTTAAACACAACCAAAAACCAACATAATAAAAAGATTATCTAAAAAGAGAACAAAGTATCCAACATGACAAAATGAGTATTGGGGTCAAAAGAAGTCAAACATCATGGTGCTCAAGCATCAGTCTCGGGCTGATCTGCGATGTCTTAGGGTTGTATCTCCTTCTTGACTACCTGGGCTATAGCTACTCCTGAGGTACCCTCTCCTTGTAGGGTGTGCTATCTCTCTGAATAGCCACCAACAACAGTGACTCCTGCCCCACCTCCTCATGTATGGTCTCCTCTTCCTATCTCGGCTTCTTCGAGGTTGCCTCTAGGTCATCGTGCTCTAGGGGTTTCATCCCAGGGGTATCTGGATGGTCGATGAGCCAATCAAATGCCTTATCACCTACCGATGCTACCTTTGGTGCTGGAACAGGGACTGCCAAAATTTATAATAAGTCAGCCTTGAACTTGGTGAACTCCTCAGTAACTGCGCTTGCATCAAGAAACCTAGCTCTCGCAAGCCTCTTGTGGACTTTAGTCTCAAATGCATCAACCCGAGCATCCACCCCTCGGACTCTCTCATCAACTAAATCTCGAGCAAATGCTTATCCTCTCCTCGGAGTCTCGAACAGTCTGATCAATCAATGGCCAGACCTATACTGACAACTCCCGTAGCCTACCCTCTGCTACAACCACCCAACATAATAAAGCCTGAAATGCAGTAGTAGAGAAAAGAGGGTCAACCTGTAAAGTAGATGCTACTAGTGTTGGAGTACTGCAGGATGGTATAGACATGATGTCAATCACTAGTGCAGGCTCTGCAGTAATCAGAGCAATACCGGTAGTAGCTGGAGGCAAAACTGGGATCTAAGACACCATTAAGACTTACTTTGGGATAGCTGGAGGAATAGCTCTCTATAGGGCTATTGGGTTCTCATTTGCCTTGATTAGGCTATGATTTATCATACTTAAAGCCTCTACATGAGGGTCCAAGTGGAGAGAAACCCGCACACCAGCTTTCTTGCATAATCTATGAATCAAAATGGGGAATGGAAATGCTTGCTGAGTGCAGACCGCTGAACCATAGATCTGTTCTGCCATAATGCAATCCTAATCAATTTCATACCTTGCGAAGATGCTCACTAACAACTCAACACTCTCTAATATGATCACGTTATCCGTGAATATGGGTCTGATGCACCATCGAATAATAGGCCACCAAAATGTTTCCCTAAATGAAAGATGGGCCTTCAAGATATGCTTTGCATGGTTTGTAACCCATATAGGCTCAATGCCTTCCTCACAAATTTGGCCTGCTATCCACCTCAATAACTTCATTCTCAACCTGACATCATTCTGATTAACTGCTTTCCTCATGGCTACCATCCTATGATCATAATCTACTATGTAGTATGGGGCTCTGTAATTAGGTCCAAATAGCACCCTTGGAATAATCTCTGCTAAGATGTTGACAACCTCACCCCTGACCATGACTTCACTCAAATATGGTGCACCAATGGACTTCATGCGCCTTAGAAGGTTGCCACGTACAATTGCATAGTAAGATGCATAGAATTCTCAAACCAGGAAAGGGGCATACATTCCCAGTACTTGTGATAACCATCCTAACCCATGGCGGTCTATGTCAGCTTTTAAACCTGGCACACCTTTCAACCCTTAGTCTTTCAACCTATCTTGCTTATGAAATCTTTTCACTGCCTCCCTTGACTCTTATGTTTCAATCCATTATCATAAATCTCTTTCATTCCAGGAACACACAATCTTGTGTTTTGTGGGTTGGTGGAGGTGACGGTATAAGCATAATCAACTGGTTGTGGAGGAGTGTTCTTTTATGCCTGAGCTTGAGACACTTCAAGAGAACTAGAGTCAAAAGTGGAGTCATCATCATCTGACCCATCTTTTTCACCCTCCTCATCAGACTGGGAGGAGCTATCTATTTCTATCGGTACTCTAATTGAATGCGATCGTATGAAGGGCATGTTAGCCTCAGGGTCAGGGTGCACATTCATCTTTTCAATGGATTGGTCATCCTTGGAGGACTCATCTCATAGGCGATGACCAGAAACATAGGCAGTACTCCTTTAACCTTTTGAAGACATTATTTTTGAAACATTATCAACATCTTAAAGCATGAGTCCCATGATTGTTGTTTCAATCAAACGAGTAACAACTGAAACAATCAAACAAGAACATTAAGATAACCTAAGTAAAAACAAAATGAACTACATTTAGGACTGTAGATACGAGATGTAAGTACGATTCGCAGGACAACTTAGGAGTCTTATAGTAGCCTTGTAACAACAAGATAGCTAAGGGATATATATTCTAGAATCAGGTATGAGATGCAGGTATGACTCGTAGTGTGCACTACTAGTCGTAGGTCGGGCTCTTATCTTATTTTAGAGATATTTTAAGAGTTAAGATCAAGGCTACGAACCACCACTATGACTCATAACAAGGGCTACTAGTTGTAGGTGAGTCTTACATGGATAATGTTAAGGCATCATAGGTTACTGATGTCTGCTACAAAGATCCACTACAACTCATAGGGTAACCCACAAGTTGTAGTAGGTTCTCATAGCAGAAAGTAAAGTGCACCCCGAGTGCCTCCAACTTTTCACAATGTCCAATAACTAATTAAAAAGCATAAGAGTTTACACACACAAAGATATAGGTAATATTGCAGCAACTTAAACACTCTTCATTGTTAATCATCTCAAAACAAAGCATGAATTTACCCTATTTGGGCAAAGCATTTCTAATAGTAAAAACATCAACACACATTAAAGGGGATATATATAAGTAAATTACCTTAAGAGAGTTATAACACCCCCAACCCAACAATTTCAACCCCACATACTTTACGCAAGATAATGACCTATAGAATACACAACAAAGAACATGGCCATAATATCAGGCATTAAGGTCACCCAACAAAGGTAAAATTCAAGATACAACCCGTCACAGGGACCTAGACAGTTATGTGATATAATTTTCCTACTTCCATAATCACTATCACATGGTTTTGCTAATCATGATCATAAGGTATTCATTCAAACCTCTGGAAGATAAGACAATTTCAGAGATAAATCGAATTTAACAATGATAACTTACCAGATGAATGTGTGAAAGTATGATGAGAAGAAGAAGAACTGAAATAGTTCTTGATGTACAATTGTCTTGTTGGGGAATTTTAGTGGTTGAAAGATATAAAGATAAATGAAATAGTGAAAGGGAATGATGGGTGGGTTATAAACTAAAAGGGAACGCTTCATGAAGGGACATGAAGAACCAAGATACATTAGTCTCTTAATATTCAAAATGGTTCACCCTTTAAAATTTTACAGATTGGTCTTACGAGACCCCGACTATGAGTCATATGAAGTCATATGACTCGTAGGTCCCGATCTTATAGTAGACCTAAAACTTTAGAAAATTCATGACTTTATACTTGAGCACTACGAACCCCACTTACGACTAGTGAGGGATCATATAAATAGTAAGGTTGGTTTGTAGTGTGTGTGCCAGCTTCTAGGGCTCACTGTTTCCCTATGTGAGGCATGAATATAAGTCATAACATTCATGATGACTCATAGGTCAGCTCATAAAAGCTGTATCCAAGCATAATGTTTCCCTTCGTCAGTTCTTGGTTTATTCCTATAACCTATTACCTAATGTACACCAAAATGCCAATTGATAAAACTAGTTCAAAGTCTCAACAATCACAACATAATATTAAATTACCAACTAATAAGTAAAGTATAATAAAATGTCTCAAAATTTAATGACACACAATAGATGCTTGGGTTGCCTCTTAAGAAAGGCCTTGTTTAATGTCGTGGCTCGACTTTGTCATCATAGATAATTAGTCTTCTCTATGAGTTCTATAGCTGCTCCTTCTACTCTTTCTTTGTTCATCTTGCATCATCTAGTTGCTTAGCAAGCTGCTCTATCCTATCAATAAGGCTTTACATTTGTGGACATCAAACTTTATCACCCTAACATTGTCATTTTGCTCATTCACCTTGATCAGGACTTGTTCAAGCATATGCTCAATCCAGGTCAATTTATCAGTGATATAATGCTTATGGGGTAACCTAGTCCAATGTCTAACATTTTTGCTTTTGGGTTTACTAGAGGCTCTCGTAGATGCACTAGTAGTTGGTCTGGCATGCCCTTAATATGGTTAGTAGAGTTGGGCAACTATAGATAGCTTGTCCATAATCTCAGTGATCTCATTAAATGGTCATCTTATGAACTCCCAACAGTCCCCTCCAAACAATGGGTCAGCCCTACCCTTGTTGCTTAGAGATTAGTGCTCGGTAGAAGCTAACCGCCAATTCATCATTAGTCTGACCATGGTTCTGGTTTTCTGCTAAGCACTGCATGTACCTCTCCCAAACCACTACCAAACATTCTCTTGGTGCTCTTTTGAAATTACATATGTTATTCTCTAGCTTTTGCTTATTGGACTACTTATAGAAGTTCATGAGGAAGACTCTCTGTACTTTCCCCTAGTTTGAACAAACATCATGTGGGAGGATTTACCACCATTTTGCAGCTTTATTCCGGAGAGTTATGGGGAAAACCTAAAGGGCCATGGCTTCCCAAGCAGGATGTCTTGTCCCAAGGACCCCCTTCAATGTTTGAGTGAAATTCTTTAGGTGGATTTGGGGATCTTAGGACCCTTGCCCATAAAATAGAGCACGCCTTAGCAAAGCTTCTAACAAGTCATTTGCAATGTAGCAGTTTTGGTCAATCATAGTGCCAGCTAACCTACACCAGAAATCAACTAACCAAAAATGAACAAGAATAATAAAATACGCGAGACTCTATAAATCTACACTAGAACTAACTAATAGTAAAATCAAATCAAAACCTAGTCATCTTCTTTAGCAATGGCACCATAATTTTATGATAACGAGGAAACACTCAATTTTGGGGACAACATGGGAATTGTGTTCCCCATGGTTCATCGACTCGATTACCCTAAATAACATAACTATAATAGGTTATTAGCATATAGGATGGTAACTTGGGTTTTTCTAGCCCTTTTGTGAAGGTCAAGGTCGAATTTCACCATGGCACTTGGTCGGTAACCATGGCATGTGAACTAACCATTACTAATTATCCCAGTCAACTTGCCCTTAGTCAGGCTTGGTTGATTATGTGAGAACACATCAATCAAATTCTTTCATCTATTTCCCTTTTCTTATTCGTCACTACCTTGGTTGAGATCATGGTAGTAGGCTAGGTTTGATGTTGACCACCACTAAACAACAATAGAAATGAAGGGAAACAGACAATACATGCAAAACACCAATTATAGAACTGCAATGAACCTAAGTTATTTCAAGTCAACAACCTATGGTTCCCACAACCCCAAGTTTTGAGTGCTTAGCTACTCATGTCTAAGGCAAAACGCACAAATATACACATAATAGACATAGTTAAGAATTTTACCAATAACAATAAAAAAAATAGGCACTACAAGATACAAACCCACAAGCTTTATTGATCAACAATGAGTACAAGGAAAGATTTGGAATCCCCAAAATGAGTTTTCGAAAAGAGAACAATAGACTACTCTAAAAACTAAGAAGAGATTCAAAATGTGATTGTAGGTTGTCTACCGATCGAACTCCTTCTAAAACCCTAACTTAAACTATATAGTATTTACAAAATAACCCTATAATTTACATTGAAAAGACAGCTGCCAGTTGATAAATCTCATAGTTACGACTCGTAAGATAACCTACGAGTCAAAGTCAAGGTCTCGTATCACATTCTTGGCATCTTGGACTAAATTGGTATGAGTTATTGCTTGAACTATGACTTGTATGTTCCTCTCATAGTCTTGGCCTTCAGTGTTTGGTCCAACATCTTGGTTCTCTAATTCTTTCTATGAGTCCACCTATACTAGTCATAGTGAGGCTTATTACTTGTATAATGGCCTCATAGGGGTGACTTTCACTTAGCAGATTTCTGAATTTTTTTACCTGATTCTTGTTATAACACCACCCTACGACTCGTAGCTTAAGTTACAACTCATAGTTGGGCTCGCAAGGCTTATGCTTTCGCAAAATCTGTAACTTTTCTTCCAAATCATGCTAACTTAACTTTTCTGTAAGATTAACACAAAAACACATCAAAATAATAAAAAGTCACTTTAAGAACTCACAAAATCCCTTGTTTCAAGCACCAAGTATAATGTATTTTGACAGCAAATCAGGTCTCTTCGGGTTCCCATTTGTCATGCCACGTCTATACCCTAGACTTGGGTTATGAAAAATTTGGTATCAAAGAAATAGGTTGTTAATGGCCTCGAAATCCAACACACCAGTCCATTAGAGTCTTATTCATGGTTGTGAAACATGCCACAACTATGAATGGGAAGCTAAGGGGCATTTTAGGAAATATTTCTCTTCTTCATGGTCTATATCGTGCTTTAGATGTGAGTGTAATGATTTTACCCAAATGAATGCTTTTTGCTCTTCTAGATTATATCGATTCCAAGAGAAAGACTAAGGAGTGCCCATACACCAGAGGAGCAACCAGCCCCTCCCACTCCTCAAGCTCCTCAGGGTTGATGGGTAGCCCTAGATAAATTTTGGGATACAGTTACAATGTTGCCTCGTGCTATGACCAACCAAATTCACCCAGAGGTCCAAGCCCCTCATGCTCCCACTCTGGCTTCTAGGGTGAGGGATTTCATTAGAATGAACCCACTATAATACCATTGATCCAAATTGGATAAGGATCCCCAAGAGTTCATCGATGGGGTGTACAAAGTGTTGTCATGAGGGTCAATTCGGAGGAGAAAATAGAGTTAGCGGCCTAGCGACTCAAGGGTGTGGCCCATATTTTGTTCACCCAATGAAAGTTGGAGAGGAGAGATGATGATGTTATTCCTTGGGAAGAGTTCAAAGCCACATTCCTCAATTGGTTCTTTCTTATCAAGCTAAGGGAGGCTAAAATGATAAAGTTTATAAACCATAAGCAAGGTTCCATGATTGCGAGGGAGTATGCCCTCAAGTTAAACCAATCTATAAGTATGCTCCAGAATTGGTTGTCGAGCCGAGATCAAGGATGAACAAATTTGTGTCGAGAGTGTTCGACTTGTTTAATGAGGAGTGTCATAACACCATGTCAGTGGGGGATATAGATTTGTCTTATCTGATGACACACACTGAGTAACTAGATGAAGAAAAGCTTAGAAAAAGAAGAAGTAGTGAGTCCAAGAGGGCTCGTTTTGAAGGTGGATTCCAAAGTTCAAAGGGTGGTCGGTTTTCTCAAGGCCACAAGTTCAAAGGCCAAGGGTCTTTCAATGCTCCTAATAGGAGATTTGTTAATGATAATCCAAGATTTCAAGGTGGTGGTGGGGTGCCTAACCCTACATGTCAAAGATTTGGTAGGAACCATAATGGCCCATGTTTAAGAAACTCAAATGCTTGCTATGGTTGTGGTGAAGTGGGTCATAAGGTGATTGATTGTCCTCATGCTAAAAACAATGGTAAGGATAATTATCCACAAGGCATTGGTTCAATGCGGGTCAAAAAGGAAGAGGAGCCCAACAAGGGGGATGCTCCAAGGCAAAATAAATTCTATGCTCTTCAAGGGAGACAAAGGATGGGTGATGTGCTCGATGTCATCATCGATTTGTTAAAAGTTTTTTATATTAATGTGTTTAAATTAATAGACTCGGGTGCCACTCTTTCTTTATTACTATATTTGTTGCCAAAAAGCTTCATTTTAGTCTCAACTTGTTGTGTGAACCTTATAAAGTATCTACCCCATTGTATTGATAGACCCGGGTGCCACTCTTTCTTTTATTACTCCTTTTGTTGCCAAAAATATTCATGTTAGTCCCGAATTCTTATGAAGTGTCTACCCCCATTGGTGAATCCATTGTTGCTAAAAGAGTCTATAGAAATTATCCCGTGTTCATATTGCATAAAATCTTGCCTTGTGACTTTTTTGAGTTAGATATGGTGGATTTTAATGTTATTCTTGGGATGGATTGGTTCGATACATATTATTCTTCTATAGATTATTGAACCTGGAGGGTTAAATTCCAATTCCATAATGAGCCCCTCCTTGAGTGGGAAAGTCGTGATATGGTGGTCAAGGGTTGATTCATTTCTTGCCTTAAAGCCTAAAAGTTGATCTCTAAGGATTGTCTCTATCACCTTGTGAGGTTTAGGGATGTTGAGTCCAAAGTCCTTTCTATTGAGTTTGTTCTGGTGGTTAATGAGTTTCTTGATGTCTTTTCCGATGAGCTTCGCGGTGTTCCTCCTGAAAGGGAAATACACTTTGGTATAGAGCTCTTTCTCGTTACTCAACCCATTTCTATTCCCCCTTACTGTATGGCCCAGGCAGAGTTGAAGGAGGAATTGAGGGATTTTTTGTAGAAGGGTTTCATAAGGTCGAGTAAGTCACCTGGGGTGGACTAGTGTTATTTGTGAAGAATAAGGATGGTTCTCTTAGAATGCGCATTGATTATGGGTAAATTAACAGAGTCACTATAAAGAACAAATACCCTATACTAAGGATTAATGACCTTTTGATCAAATTCAAAGGGCAAGTTACTTTTCTAATATTGATCTTTTGTCCGAGTATCACCAAGTGGAAGTGAGGGAGTGTGATATTCCCAAAATGGCTTTTTGGACATGGTATGGGCACTTTGAGTTTGTGGTTATGTCCTTTGGGTTGAGTAATGCACTAGCTATATTTATGGATCTTATGAATAGGGTCCTTAAACCCAACCTTGACCTTTTTGTAGTGGTTTTTATTGATGACATCTTTATTTTTCCTATAGTGAGGAGGAGCATGTGAATCACTTGAGGGTGGTGTTGTAAATCTTGAGGGAGGAGAGGTTGTAGCTCCTTAATCTTGAAGGTGGTTAGAGCTCCTTAAATATTATGACATGAGTGTGCATTATCACCCGACAAAGCTAATTTTATGGTCGATGCTCTAAGTAAGGTGTTTATGGTTGTCTAGCTCATGATGTTGATGGTGGGAAAGAGGTGGCTAGAGAGGTTCACAAGTAGGCTAGATTGGGGTTTAGGTTAGATTATGTTGATAATGGTAGGGTAATGGTTGTTTATTATTCTAAACCTTCCTTGATTTAGGTGGTAAAGGCAATACAAGATCTTGACCCCGCCTTGCTAGAGTTAAAGGCCTTGGTGACAGATGGTAAAGTGGAGGTTTTCTCCCAGGGGGAGATGGTACACTTAGGTACCAAGGTAGGTTGTGTGTGCCAAATATCGATGACTTGAGAGAATTGATCTTGAAGGAAGCCTATAATTCATCCTATTCCATTCACCCCGGTTCTGCAAAGATGTATAAAAACTTAAGGGAGGTATATTAGTGGGGTGGAATAAAGAGGGACATTGCCAAGTTCATATCCGGATGTCATAATTGTCAACACGAGAAAGTCGAACATGAAAAGGTCGAATGGCCTAGCCCAAGATATAGAGATTCCTACTTGGAAGTTGGAGGAGATCAACATGGATTTTGTGGTTGGGTTGCCTAAGACTAGAAAATATTTTGACTCTATTTGGGTTATTGTGTACAGAATGACAAAGTTGGCTCACTTCTTACCAGTCAAAACCATTTGTGGTGCCAAAGATTATGACAAGTTTTATATACATGAGTTGGTTAGATTACATAGGTTGTCGTTGTCTATCATTTCGGATCATGGTGCTCAATTCACTTCTCACTTTTGGATGTCTTTCCAAAGAGGTCATGGTACCAAGGTTAAGCTTAGCATGGCTTTTCATCCTTAAATAGATAGTCAAGTTTACAGGACTATCCCAACTCTTAAGGATATGCTTAGAGCTTATGTTTTGGAGTATAAGGGTAGTTGGGATGAGCATCTTCCACTCATTGAGTTTGCTTACAACAATAGCTACCACTCAAGCATTGGTATAGTTCCTTTTGAAACTTTTTATGGTAGGCGTTGTAGATCCCCAGTTGGGTGGTTTGAAGTGGCGAAATATGCTTTGCTAGGTCTAGATATGGTCATGAAAGCCTTGGAGAATGTAAGGTTCATAAGGGAGAGATTAAAAACAACACAAAGTAGACAAAAGTCATACTCCGATGTGAGGAGAAGAGTTTTTGAGTTTAAGGTTGGTGATTGGATTTAGTTGAAAGTCTTACCCATGAAGGGCGTGGTCCAATTTTGCAAGAAGAGGAAATTAAGCCCAAGGTTTGTAGGTCCTTATAGAGTTTTAAAGAAAGTGGGTAAAATTTCATACGAGTTAGAGTTGCCTATGATGATGAATATGGTTCATCTGGTCTTCCATATATCCAAGTTGATAAAGTGTATAGGTGACCCAAGTGTTGTAGTACCCTTGGATGTTGTGGGTGTTCTAGAAGATAATTTTACCTATAAGGAGGTCCTGGTGGAGATTTTGCCTAGACAAGTGAAGAGATTGAGAAATAAAGATGTCGCTTCCGTTAAGGTCCTTTGGAGGAACCAACAAGTTGAAAGTGCCACATGGGAAGCTAAGGCAGACATGAGAAAGCGATATCTATATCTCTTCGACTCTACTAAAGCCGAAAGTACCAACTTAAGTCCCCTATATGATTTCAAGTCTTAAGTTTCATCCCTTATTTCATTTTGCATGCAATCATGTTCATGGTAATAGGTTTATTGTGATTTTTGACACTCATGTTGAGACTTTTTTAATATGATGTTTAAATGCATTCGTTGCTTCATGTCGAGCTGAAATCTTCATGATTACATCTCTTATGCACGTTGTTTTGACATTCGAGGAGGAATGTTTCCAAGGAGGAGATATTGAAATACCCCAAATTGTGCTTCAGAAATGCCCATAAACATAATTCCATATATCTCAAAATCCTTATGTGATATCAAAAATCCAACTTCAATTTCTCGATTAGGGGGTAAAATTGAGTGGAAAATAGGTATAACCCAAATTCTAGAGGACCCGTAGTGAATAATTACTTTTGCTAATTTATGATTTCCAGAAATCCTTCGAGCCCTCGCTGCAATGCACCAGGGGTGCGAATTAGTATTAGTATTGTTTTTATGTTGGGTCTGCTTCGCAGACCAGTGTTAATTTTTCCATAGTTTTTCCTATGTCGACCAAGGGCATTGTGTTCATAGTCCTATGCCACTTATACATGAAACACCCATACTTAGCCATTTGTTAAACTTTATATCACTCAAACCTCTAGCAAAAACCTCTCCAAAACTTAACCAAATATCTTATTCAAATTTCAAGGATTTCAAGATTAATATTTGAACTCAAGGATTTTATTCAAGCTCTAAGTTCTCTTCAAGTTCATCTCGAGAAAACCCATGTTTGAGATATGTGGGTTTCATCCATTGGGTCCTTTCACCCATAGAGCCCAATCTTTCTTTTTACAAAAATTACATGTTTTCAAGATGCATCATCTATAGGTATCTCCTATTATAGACTAAGATTATAAATTATGTTGGGCGTTTATGAAATATTATTTGATTATGCATGTCTATCTATTTTTAGCTTATACCATAGACTGATTTTGTCTATTGAGACTATGCATGTATTGAGCTATGAAACTATGATCTATTCTGAGATTTGATGATGGACTTCAAGGTATCATACATGAAGGTTTTACTATATGTTGGTGGATTGATTTACATTGAGTTTTCTCATATTATTTCACTTTTAAATTGCATAATTTTGAACAAGCATTATGAACCCATCAAGTGTTTGATAAAATGTCAAAACATGGATTTTCATGCTACTGATTATCTATTACATGATTTATAAGTCAAGTGACTATATGATGATTAAGGGAGGCTATGTATATATTGAATTCATAAAAGTATCTATGACGTGCAAGTAGACCACACCTTGTTGAGAGGGTGACATGCCTCAATCACTTTGTTGACGGGATGACATGACTCAATCACCTTGTTGAGGGGGTGACATGCCTCAATGAACTTGTTGAGGGGTGACATACCTCAATTACCTTGTTGAGGGGGTGACATGCCTCAATCACCTTATTGAGGGGTGACATACCTCAATTACCTTGTTGATGGGGTGACATGCCGGAATCACCTTGTTTAGAGGTGACATACCTCAATCACCTTGTTGAGGGGGTGACATGCCTTAATCACCTTACAAGGGGTGACATGCCTTGGATTCCAAGTAAAAGCTCCCTTGGTCTATGCCAGTTAAGGTCTCTTTCCACACATGGATTATATACTATGCAAGTTGTATGATTTATAAGAATATTTTACTTCAAGCATTGATCATGCATGCCATATTCAAGTTATACTTAACCATTGCTTATGATTATGCATTTCGACTATATTGGTTTATGTCTTGTTGCATTGCATCCTACATATTTAGTACATTTAAACGTACTATGACTACATGATATTACCATGTAGGAACCAGAGCACCTTTTGATCATCCTCCACGTGGCAAGTTTGGTACATCAGAAGATAAGCTTTGGTGAGTCCTCAAGTCCAAGGACATTATCTATGCTACTCTTGCTATTTGATATTTCTTTATATTGAACACTTGTTACTATAAGGGTGAGCCCGGAAAGTATCCTGGCCTCCTCTCCATTTTAGATTAGAGGTGTTATTGGATATTTGATGTACTTATGCTATGAACATTAATCTTTTATGCTTTTATAAATATCAGAACTTCCCTTAGTCCCGCTTCCCTTATTATATCTCTTGTGTTGTTTATTTTCCTTCTGCGACCAAGGATGTGCGAATGATATGCTAAGAGGCTTGTTTGGGGTCCCTTCGGTTCCCATTCACCATTTCATGTCTAGGCCCTAAGCTTGGGTCATGACAGGTGACATGCTTTGGATTCCAAGTGGTAGCTCACTTGGTCTATGTCAGTTATGGTCTCTTCCCACATATGTATCATATGTTATGCTAGTTGAATGTTTTACAAGAAAAAAGTAGAGAAGATCAAAGAAATGGAACCCATATTTTACTACAAGCATTGAACATGCATGCCATGTTGAGATTATATATATCTATTTTCTATGATTATGCCTTTTGACTATATTGACTTATGTCTTGTTGATTGCATGTCGCATACGTAGTACATTCAAACATACTAATGCATAAACAGAGCACCTTTTGATCATCCTCCCATGGCAAGTTTGATACTTCAGAGATAAGCTTTGGCTAGGCCTCAAGTCCAAGGATGCTATCTAAGTTACTCTTGCTACCTTGAGACTTCTTTATGTTGAAGATTTGTTACTATGAGGGTGACCTCTTAAATGTATCTTGGCCCCTGCTCTATTCCATGTTAGAGGTGTTATTGGATATTTTGATGTACTTTTCCTATGACCTTCACTCTTTTATGCTTTTATGATTATCAAAGACTGTCCCTTAGTCCCCCTTCCTTTTTATTATATCTTGTTATGTTTATTTTGCTTCTGCGACCAAGGATGTGTGAATAATATGCTAAGAGGCTTTTTTGGGGTCCTTTCGGGTACCGCATTCGCTGTGTCACATCTAGACCCTATGCTTGGGTCGTGAAAAACTTGGTATCAGAGCACTAGGTTGTTAATCATCCTCAAAATCCAACGCATCGCATCAATTAGAGTTTTATTCAAGGTTGTAAAGTGCGCCACAACTATGAATTGGAGGCTGTGAGGCATTTTAGAAAATGTTTCATTTCTTTATGGTTTATATCATGCTTTAGATGTAAGTGTAAGGATTTTCCCCTAATGAATGTTCTTTGCTCTTATAAATTATGTCGATTCCAAGGGGGAGACTAAGGAGAG
Source organism: Solanum virginianum (assembly GCA_000787875.1). Classification (NCBI taxonomy): domain Eukaryota; kingdom Viridiplantae; phylum Streptophyta; class Magnoliopsida; order Solanales; family Solanaceae; genus Solanum; species Solanum virginianum. Next base: position 131,330 of record DF357273.1, on the reverse strand, counting down.
CCCATACACCCGAGGAACAACCGGCCCCTCCCACTCCTCAAGCTCCTCAAAGTGGAGGGGTAGCCCAAGATGAGTTCTGAGATGCTATTACAATGTTGGCACACACAATGACCAATAATATTAACCAAGGGGCCCTAGCCCCTCATGCTCCTACTCCAGCTTCTAGGGTGAGTGATTTCACAAGAACGAACCCAACGGAGTTCCATGGGTCTAAGACGTATGAGGATCCCAAAGAGTTCATAGATGAGGTGTAGAAGATGCTATCCATCATGGGGTCAATTTGGAGGAAAAGGCGGAGTTGGAGGCCTACCAACTAAAAGGGGTGGCTCAAATTTGATTTACATAATGGAAGTTAGAGAAGGGGAATGACAATGTTATCCCTTGGGAAGATTTCATAGTTGCATTCCACAACCAATTCTTTCCTATAGAGCTAAGGGAGACTAAGATGATGGAGTTTATGAACCTTAAGTAAGACTCTATAAGTGTGAGGGAGTATGCCCTCAAGTTCAACAAGCTATCCAAGTATGCTCCACAATTGGTTGTAGAACCTAGATGAAGTATGAACAAATTTGTGTCAAGGGTGTCTGACTTGGTCAATGAGGTGTCTTATACTATCATGTTAGTGGATGATATAGAGTTTTCCCATCTCATGACATATGTCGAGCAACTACAGGGGGAAAATCTTAAAAAAAGAAGAAGTGGTGAGTCCAAGAGGGCTCATTTTAGAGGTGGTTTCCAAGGTTCCAAGGGTGGCTGGTTTCCTCAAGGACACAAGTTCCATAGGCAAGGGTCTTCCAATGCATCTAATAAAAGATTTGCTAATGATAATCTAAGATTCCAAGGTGGTCGTTATGGAGTATCTAATCCTAAGTGGCAAAAATGTGGTAGGAATCATAATTGCCCATGTTTGAGAAACTCTAATGCTTAATATGGTTTTGGTGAAGTGGGTCATAAGGTTATTGATAGTCCTCATGCTCAAAACAAAGGTATAGATGGTCATCCACAAGGGCAAGGTGCTAATGCGGGTCCAAGGGCAAAGGGAGGCCAACAAGGGGGTGCTCCAAGATAAAATAGATTTTATGCTCTTCAAGAAAGACAAGGGGTGGATGAGGTGCCCAATGTCATCACTGATATATTAAAGGCTTTTTGATTTTGATATGTATGCATTAATAGATCTGGGTGCCACTCTCTTCTTTCATTACTCCTTTTGTTGCCAAAAAGCTTCATGTTAGTCCTGAATATTGTTATGTGAGCCTTATGTAATGTCTACCCTTGTTGGTGAGTCCATTGTCGATAGAAGAGTGCATAGAAATTGTCCCATGTTCATATTGCATAAATTCTTGCCTTGTGATTTTGTTGAATTAGACATGGTGGATTTTGATGTCATTCTTGGGATGGATTGGTTGCATTCATATTATGCTTCTATTGATTGTGTAATCCATAGGGTTAAATTCTAATTCTCTTATGAGCTCATCCTTGAGTGGGAAAGTCGTGATGTGGTTGTCAAAGGTAGATTCATTTCTTGTCTTAAAGCCCAAAAGTTGATTTCTAAGGGTTGCCTTTATCAACTAGTGAGGGTTAGGGATGTTGAGTCAAAAGTTCTTTGAGTCGGTTCTGGTGATTAATAAGTTTCTTGATGTCTTTCCCGATAAACTTCTGGGTGTTCCTCCAGAAAGTGAAATAGACTTTGGTATAGACCTCCTTCCCAATACTCAACCCATTTCTATTCGCCCGTACTATATGGCCCCAACGAAATTGAAGGAGTTAAAGAAACAATTGAGGGATTTGTTAGAAAAAGGTTTTATAAGGCCTAGTAAGTCACCTTAGTGTGCACCGGTGTTGTTTGTCAACAAAAAGGATGGTTCTCTGAAATGACACCAAAAAGTGCACGAAAATGTGCCTCGAAATGCCAAGAATTTTAAATTCCATATATCTCAAAATTCGTTCACGATATCGAAAATCCAACTTCATATTGTGGTTCAGGGGATCAATTAGGGGAATAAAGGTCTAACCCCGATTTAAAAGCAAAAGAATGGCAATTATAAATTTTCAAGTAGGAAATTCTTGTGAGCTAACCAGGCCCCTGGCGTAACTCGCCAAGGGCGCGCAGATTAAGAGGAGTTGTCTCTGCGTCCTCTCTGCTATGTGGGGAGGTGTATTTTTCTATCCAGTGATTTCTATGTAGTCCAAGGCTTTTAAGTCTTGGGCCTAAAAGTTCTCAAATGTGTTTTTACCTATACTTAGCCTTAATTCACCCTCATAACATCATAAACATTTCCCAACACTCACTCATACACTTAGCCATATTTTCACTCCCAAATTCAAATCTTAAGCCCTCATCCAGAACTAAGGTTTTCCTTCAAGGTTCTTCTTCAAGCTTCAGGTCTCCATCTCCAATCTTCACCAAGTTCATCTCCAAGCTAAGGTATATGGATTTCTTTCATGGGTTCCTTTCAACCATGACACCCAAGCTTCTTTTTACTCAAATTGCATAACTCAAATTTGATTTACAAGTGGGTTTTGCTTACTATAAAATTCACTGCACACTATTTTAAAGCTATATGAAATTATGACTATTTTGCTATGTTTTGAGCTATAAATCTTGGACTTATTGTAAGAATTGATAGATGTTTTGATGTTATTTGCTTGAGGGTGTTGCAAGGTGTTGATTTATGGTTTTATAATGGATTTTATTGCATGATTTTATCTTTATATTTCATGGTTTAGACTTCACCACCATGGTGATAAGGTGTGATTATCATCAACCATGTGAGAGGTTCGTACCACACTGCTAGGGTGATGGAGTGAAACCATTATCAGCCACCAAGAGGCTTGTACCTTAAAAATCTAGTTCCGTCCCTTCTGTGATATAAACAAATAGGAATCGGAGCCCAAGTCGATCATCCTCCACCATGTTACTAGTTCGATGATTCTCAAGCTAGTTGGTGAGTCCTCCATTTCGGGGACCTTAGTCTATATTCTACTGTTATGTATTGAGATATTCTTATTTATGTTCTATTTTGACTATAAGGGTGATCCCGGTTGTTTTGTCTTGGCCGCCGCTCTTATCTATGTATTAGAGCTATCTGTTAGACATATTATGTATCTATGATATAAACTTTGACTCTTGCCTCTTCTTTATGATGTTATGCAAGCTCTCCCCTTAGCCCTTTGCCCCCTATCCTTACTCTTTATGTCTCTTATATGCTTTTGTGACCAATGATGTCTAATGACAAGTTAAGAGGCTAGTTTAGGTTTCCTTCGAGTTCCCCATTCGTCATGTCACGTCTAGGCCCTAGGGTTGAGTTGTGACAAATATGGTATCAGAACACTAGTGTTAGAACCTGTATTTCATGCATTGGAGTAGTTAGGAAAATTTGGGACCAAAAGTAGAATTTTTGGAAGTTGAAAATTTTGAGTTTTCTTGCCTTTTTGAGTTTTAATTGTCGGATCATGATTTTATCAATTTCATCAGCTCCGGAATGTCGAATCTAGTCTAGAAACTCTCAGAATTTAATTTGGAGTTAAAATGAAGATTTTGGGTCAGAAGTAGCATTTTTAGTTGTTACTAGAGCCAAAGTTTGACTTTGGTCAATATTTGGAGTTCAGAAGTTTGAATCAGAATTCTGAAAATTTTAATAGTTCCAGATGGTCAAACTAACACTAGAAATGACTTAGTTGAAATTTTTAGAGCTTCTGAGAATATTTTGAGTTTTTGAGCCTAAAACTAGTTTAAATGTTTTCTCAGATTTTAGGCCAAGAAGGCCTCAATTGCAAATTCTGATATTTTCATTGGATCCGGAACATCAATTTTGGTTGAGGAGGATTTTTTGTTCAGTTCCCGGGGCTTTTGTGTGTTTGTGACCTATCGGTAGTTTTTGATATTGAGAAATGGGACCCACATTGGCATAAAATGATCTCCGTTGGAAATTTTGACTACACCAGTGAGTCCAAAATGCTATTTCCAATAAGATTTCATATATGAATTGTATTTTTTTGACTTCGAATGAGGTCGGAGCATCAAAATTGAGTTTGAGCAGTTACTAAAAATTTAGAAGTGGAGGGTGACGTGGACCAACCATGATATGCCATGTGGCAGGCGATGTAGAAAAAAAATAAAGAAAAGTGTAATATATATATATCTGGAATCATTTCCAGTAAAGGAAAGGAACGAAGATACTATTTCAAATCGTGATTTCTCTGTCAATTTTGATCCGATTGGAGTGATTCAAAAAGGCTAAGTTATATAATTTTCTGAAGAGAACAACTTGGGAGCTTCAAGAATTGATTTTGGTGCGTTGTTTGAGGTAAAAAAAATCACTGGTTTCTATAGCTTTTTTAATATATTCTGAAAACTTTAACATGCAATTTTTTCCTCATATTAGCTCAATTTTTGAAATGGTTTTCGCTACTAAATTCCTTATCACTTGGGGAACATTTTCATATTAAAATTTCTAGATTCCGATGGTATTTTCCGGCGATAGAATTTTTAGATCATTTTACCCTTTTCACCCGAATCAATTGATTTTAGTGTCGTTAGGTTTCTTTATATAATTATGATGCTATATTTGAATAAATTTTGGTGAATTGAAGTGTCATAGAAAGGGTAAAATCTTTGAACTTGACATGATTGGAGACTTTATATAAAGCAACTGGGGTTCTCCGGTTTAGTGGTTGTTCTTGGCTAGATTGAAGAAATTTGGATTGTTGGAAGTGTTATGTGAATGGCTTAGAATGTCTTTAAATATTGTTGGTATGGATTCAGGTTAGCATTTGTATGTATAACCATTAATGTTGGCTTAAAGGTTAAGACAGATTGCGTTTAGATTCTATTGGAGAGCATTTGAAGTATGTAAAACAACTTTCCTTTTTTGGCATGCCTTAGTTAAAATAGGCTATGATACGAGCCTCGAGGAAACTCTATTCTCATAATTCGAGCATATTTATGATCCGCATTTGTTCCTTGGTATTCTATTGTTAATATATCATAACATTAATTCTTATGTCCTTGGAATTCATAAGTTGGAAAGGGTATGTGAAAGCTGATTAGTTTTTAAAGAACATGTTCTTTAACAATTCTAAAGCTACAAACGCCCTTAACATTTACAGAAAGGCTCAGATTGCTTTGAAATTCTCATAGGAGTTTGTATGACCTAGGATGAGTATGTTTTCTGTAGGTAGGCCAATTCGGGTCTTCACCATCCGTGGTTCCCACGACACCCTGTTATGCAATTTTGATAACTTTTGAAAGAATATGTAATAATTACTAATCCAATTTCAAATATGACTATTTTACTTATTTTTTTAGATTTATGACAATGATTTTATGCGTATGATTACTCACTACTCCGCTTGTGCCTACTACTATGGTATCATTCATCGGTTCTTGGGCCAATTGTTTGTCGTACGCATTATGATATACTCCAGTAGTATACTGTGTTTAGGTGAGTGCAGGGATGGCAATACGTAATGGCTGGCTCACTTATGCTATTTCTGTGTTGTGATATATGACGGGGATTTGGAGATTTGAAACTTTCTGGTGTTATGCTGTGTTATGGCGCCATTGACGGGCGGGTGACCATATTTCCTATGCCCTATGCATAATTTGTATTTGGAAAGTAAACATTTTAATATTTGTGGATATGTATTAGCCTTCCATACTTTTGTTTCGATTATCACTCAAATTTATGTTCTGTATCTTCTGCTTTGCATATTCAGTATGTATTTTGTATTGACCCCCCTTCTTCAAGGATTGTGTTTTATGCCCGCAGGTATCGACATACAGTTTGGTGATCCACCAGTTTAGGACACCCTCCTGTTATTTGGAGTGCTCCCCCTAATTTGGAGCCCACTTTTGGTATATATTCGTTCGTTGCATTGTATATATCTATTCAAGGGTACGACGGGGCCCTATCCCATCCTATAAGTCTGTCAGTTTATTTAGAGGTCTGTAGATATATGTGTGTAGGTTGTGCCCAGTCTGTTCGATGAGATTTGTATGATGTGTATGTTGGGCGACTTCACCCGCCATGGAGGCCTTGTCGGCCCGTATATATATATGTTGTTTTGTTGGCCCTGTGTGGCCTTTGTTGCAATTTTCTAAATGCAGGGTTATTTTGGATAGTCCGTAAAACAAAGGAAACTCTACCAAATTTTTTCTAAAAATTATATAAATTGTAAACATAGCCTTGTCGGCTTCTGTTATATTCGGGGATGTGTTTGATTGGATCTGAGGCAATGTTTGGGTGGCCAATCCGAGCATTAGTCACAGCCCACGGGGTTAAATCATTACAGAAGTGCTATTAGAGCGATTCATCATCGTAATGTCCACAGACCGTGTCTAGTAGAGTCTTGTTTATCAGTGTGTTATGCACGACATCTATAAACAAGAGGCTACATGACATTTAGGATTCGAAATATCTATAGACCGTATCTAGTAGAGTCTTTTTTATCGGTGTGTTGTGCACCACATCTATAAACAGGAGGATACAAGATATTTAGGATATTATTTTTTATCTTTCTATTCTTAGATCGTGCGATAGAGCTGCGTTATTAGGATGACTCTTTTCTGACAAAATGTTCTGTTTTTAGTGATGCCTCCGAGGAAGACCCCAGCTGCCCGGATGGGCAACTCTGCAATGGTAGGTGAGACCAGTCGAGCTTGGGTGACTACTAGGGTTGGTGCCCAGAGTGAGCCAGATATTCTACTCCCGATAACTAGTTCGGCTACAATGCCAGCTCTCGAGGTTCGAGTACCAGATCCTCTAGCCCCTCAGCTAGGTGCAGGGATTGGGGATATGCGAGAGGCAGTCCAGCTGTTGACCTGACTGGTACCAGGACAGGCCCAGAGACAGGGCGTAGACGATGATAGGTAGGCCGCCGTGGCAGTTCAAGGGCTCATGATTTTTTGACATACAGCCTAGTAGAGTTCTTTGAGTCCTAGCCTGCAAATGACCCTCATGAGTTTGTTCGACAGATGCAGCAGACCCTACGATTGATTGGTGCATCTGAGACAGAGTCAGTTGACCTAGCATCCTACCGGTTGCATGACATGGCCAGATATGCACCTACACATGTTGCAAGCATGGTTGACCGGATACACCGGTATATAGTGGAGCTGGACCTGTATTATATTGACACTTATTTGTTAATGGCTGGGAAAGCTAATACTGTGGCAGATGCACTTAGCCACAAGTCCATGGGGAGTTTAGAAGACATGCCTTCAGAGAGGAGAGAGATGGTCTGCGATACTTATCAGGGCGCCAGCTTGATGGGGTTGATGACAGGGACCAGCCCAAGAGGGCCAGATCATCTGGGTACTCTGGGGATTTTCGAGGCAGGCCACCTCAGCAGCAATAGAGTAGACATCCTCCCCAGTCAGTACGAGGTGCACCCCCGCAGTTCACTAGCAGGAGATCAGAGGGTGTAGGTTATTCAGGGGCAGGCCCTAGTTCTAGGGTTTCAGGCTCATAGTTGGACAGAGGCTCCAATAGTCAGATGAGACCACCCAGACCTCTATGTCCTTACTGTGGGAGACGGCACCTCGGTGAGTGTTTTTGCGCCACTGGTGCTTGCTTTACATGTGGCTGTTAGGGCCGCCAGATGAGAGACTATCCAGTTAGAGGTTGTACAGGCAGTTCAGCTCAGTCTACTGGGTCAGTCAGTGGTTCATCTTAATCCTCAATAGCCATGCGCCTTGCCGGGCGAGGTATACCAGCATCAGCAGGCTGAGGCAGAGATCATGGTAGAGTCCCTGGGTGTAGCGGTCCTTCAAACCGCACTTATGCATTGGCCAGCCGACAGGACCAGGAGGCGTCGCCAAATTTCGTCACAGGTATATTACTTATTTTCTCTCGAGATGTGTATGCACTTATTGATCCTGGTTCTAAATTATCATATATTTCTCCTTTGGTTGCTAATAAAATTGGGATAGAGTCTGAGCCGATAGAGCCTTTCGAGGTAGCCACAACAATAGGGGATTTTATTATTGCCAATCGAGTGTATAAGACTCTTCGGTATTTATTTGTTGCCGTCGCATTATGGTCTATTTGGTAGAGTTATATATGACTGAGTTTGATGTGATTATATGTATGGATTGGCTAGCTTCTTGTTATTCTAATGTTGATTGTAAAAAGAAAATAGTCTATTTCCAATTTCTAGGGGAACTAATTATTGAGTGGGCAGGTAATACCACATCGCCAAAGGGTAAATTTATTTCATACCTCAAGGCAAGATAAATGATCAAAAAAGGGTACATTTATCATCTGGTTCGTGTACATGCTTTAGAGGCAGAGGCTCCGACTCTTCAGTCAATCCCAGTCATTAATGAATTCTCAGATGTATTTCTAGATGAGCTTCCAAGTCTTCCTCCCAAGCGGGAGATAGAGTTTGCTATAGATCTACTGCCAGGCACTCAGCCTAGTTCTATTCCTCCATACAGAATGGCACTGGCAGAATTAAAGGAATTGAAAGAACAACTGAGAGATCTATTGGAGAAGGGTTTCATTCGGCCTAGTACGTCACCCTAGGGAGCTCCGGTATTATTTGTAAGGAAGAAAGATGGATCGTTGTGGATGTGCATTGATTATCAGTAGCTAAATAAGGTAACGATAAAGAATAAATACCCCCTCCCCAGGATTGACAATTTGTTTGACCAGTTGCAGGAGGCTAAATGTTTCTCAAAGATAGACCTGCGATTGGGTTAACACCTGGTGCGAGTACAAGAGGAGGATATTCCCAAGACAGCATTAAGGACCCAGTATGGACATTATGAATTTAGAGTTATGTCTTTTGGCCTGAAGAAGGCTCTATTCTCGATCAGAAAAGGAGTACACGAATTATCTGAGGACGGTGCTTGGCACACTTCAGCACAAGAAATTTTATGTTAAATTTTCTTAATGTGAATTCTGGATGCCTTCAGTGGCATTTCTGGGCATATTATAGGAGATGACGGCGTCCGGGTGGATTCTCAAAAGATTGAGGCCGCAAAGAATTAGCCTAGGCCTACGATACCAATAGGGGTGCGTAGCTTCCTGGGATTGGCTAGTTGTTTTCAGAGATTTGTGGAGAAATTTGCTTTCATTTTAGTGCCTTTGACCAGGCTAACTTAGAAGGGAGCGAAATTCCAGTGGTCTGCTGCTTGTGAGTGTAGCTTCAAGTTGCTGAAAGAGAAGTTGACTACGGCTCCAGTCCTGACTCTTCCTGAGGGTCCAAATGGGTATGTGATCTATTGTGATGCCTCTAGTGTTGGTTTGGGGTGTGTGTTGATGTGGCACGACAGGGTGATAGCTTATGCTTCCCAACAGCTTAGGAAACATGAAAAGAATTATCCTACTCACAATTTGGAGCTAGCCGCGGTGATTCAGTGTGTGTTGATGCAGCATGGCAGGGTGATAGCTTATGCTTCCCGGCAGCTCAAGAAACATGAAAAGAATTATCCTACTCACAATTTGGAGCTAGCCGCGGTGATTCATGCTTTGAAGATGTGGAGACATTATTTATATGGGGTTCACATTGATATTTATTTCGATCATAAGAGCCTCCAGTACATCTTTAAACAGAAGGAGCTGAACTTGTGGTAGCGGAGGTGGTTAGAGTTGCTAAAAGGTTATGATGTTGATATTCTCTACCATACTGGGAAAGCTAATACTGTGGCAGATGCACTTAGCCACAAGTCCATGGGTAGTTTAGAAGACATGCCTTCAGAGAGGAGAGAGATGGTCTGCGATACTTATCAGCTGGCTAGTCTTAGAGTTCGTTTGGCTAATTCTGGAGATGTTAGGGTTTCTGTTTGAGGTACGACTGAATCCTCCATTACAGAAGAGATTAAGTAGCATTAGTATGAGGATCCTGTTCTGGTACAGTACAGAGACACAATCCTTGAAAAAGAAAGGACCCCATTCGAACTTACCTCTGATGGAGCATTATTACATAGGGGCAGATTGTGTGTACCTAATATTGCAGGTTTATGGCGACAGGTTATGGGCGAGGCACATTATGCCCGTTATTCTATTCACCCAGGGTCGACGAATATGTACCATGATCTCAGATGTTTATATTGGTGGGATGGTATGAAAAGAGATATAGCAGAGTTCGTTGCTCAGTGTCCGAATTACCAACAAGTTAAAATTGAGCACTACAAGCCCGGTGGGCTATTGTAGGAGATGGAAATACTGACGTGGAAGTGGGAGATCATTAATATGGATTTTATTACAAGTTTACCTCGCACTCCACGGGGGTATGATTCCATTTGGGTTATTGTTGATCGGCTGACGAAATAAGCCTATTTTCTTTCGTTCTATTACAGGTTTACCTTGCACTCCATGGAGGTATAATTCCATTTGGGTTATTGTTGATCGACTGACGAAATCGGCCAATTTTCTTTCGGTCCGGACTACCTACTCAGTTGAGGATTATGCTAGGCTTTATATTAGGGAGATTGTGCGACTTCATGGTGTTCCCATATCTATTATCTCCAATAGAGATGTCTAGTTCACGGCAAATTTCTGGAGATCATTTCAGGCAGGCTTGGGGACACAGGTGAGTCTCAATATAGCATTCCATCCCTAGTCTAATGGACAGGCCGAGCGCACTATTCAGACTTTGAAAGATATATTACGGGCCTGTGTTATTGATTTCTGAGGTAGCTGGGATGATCATTTGTCGCTAGTTGAATTTGTTTAAAGTAATAGCTACCACTTCAGTATTCAGATAGCACCTTATGAGGCATTGTATGGTAGGAAGTGTAGGTCACCGATCGATTGGTTTGATATTGGAGAGACTGAGTTGATTGGCCCAGATGTGGTTCAGCAGGCAGCAGATAAGGTGAAACTCATTCAAAAGTGGTTGTTAGCGACTCAGAGTCAACAGAAATCATATGTAGGTAATTACCGCCGACATTTGGAGTTTTAGATTGGTAATTGGGTATTCCTTAAAGTATCACCTATAAAAGGTTTTATGAGGTTCGGTAAGAAAGGAAAGCTCAGTCTGAGATATATTGGACCATATCAGATTGTCCATAGAATAGGCAAGGTCACCTATGAATTAGATCTGCCATCTGATTTGGAAACTGTACACCCAATATTCCATGTTTTTATGCTTCATAAGTATATTGGTGACCCTTCCAGAATCTTTCCTGTGGATGATATCCAGGTCATAGAAGAACTATCTTATGAAGAGCAACCCATAGCCATATTGCATCATAATGTGAAAAGTTACGAAATAAAGATGTGGCTTCTATGAAAGTGCTGTGGCGAAACAATAACCGAGAGGAAATAACCTAGGAAGTTGAAGAGCAGATGAAGAAGAAGTATCCTTACTTGTTTTTAGTGCCTACAGGTAATTTAATTCTTCGGTTGACTTTGTTGTTTGATAAATAAATTGTTGATATAGGGTTGTATTATTGTGACAGTTGAAAAGGAAACTCCCCCAAATTATTTGTATGACTTGTAAAACTGGTTTAACATTTGAGGATGAATGCTCTAAGGGGGGAGAGGATGTTAGAACTCATATTTCAAACTAATGCTAGAAATGACTTAGTTGTAATTTTTAGAGCTTCTGAGAATATTTTGAGTTTTTGAGCCCAAAACTAGTTTAAATGATTTTTCTCAGGTTTTGGGCCAAGAAGGCCTCAATTGCAAATTTTGATATTTCCATTGGATCTGGAACGTCAATTTTTGTCTAGGAGGATCTTTCGTTCAGTTCCCGGGGCTTTGGTGTGTTTGTGACCTATCAATAGTTTTTGATATTGGAAAAATGGGACCCATATTAGCATAAAATGATCTTCGTTTGAAATTTTGACTACACCAGTGAGTCCGAAATGTTGTTTCCAATAAGATTTCATACATGGATTGTATTTTCTTGACTTCGAATGAGGTCGGAGCATCACAATTGAGTTTGAGCAATTACTAAAAATTTAGAAGTGGAGGGTGACATGGACCAACCATGATATGCCATGTGGCAAGCGGTGTAGAAAAAAAGACAAATAAAGAAAAGTGTGATATATATATCTGGAATCATTTCCAGTAAAGGAAAGGAACGTGCATACTATTTCAAACCGTGATTTCTCTCTCAATTTTGATCCGATTGGAGTGATTCAAAAGACTAAGTTATATAATTTTCTGAGGAGAACAAATTGGGAGCTTTAGAATTTGATTTTCGTACGTCATTTAAGGTAAAAAATTACAAGTTTCTATTGTGTTTTTAATATATTTTGAAAACTTTAACATGCAATTTCTTCCACATATTAGCTTTATTTTTTAAATGGTCTTTGCTACTGAATTCCTTATCACTTGGGAATATTTTCATGTAAACATTTCTAGATTCCGCCGATATTTTCCAGCGATAGAATTTTTGGACCATTTTACCCTTTTCACACGAATTACTTGATTTTAGTATCATTAGGTTCGATATATAATTGTGATGCTATATTTGAATAGATTTTGGTGAATTAGAGTGTCATAGAAAGGGGAAAAGCTTCGGACTTGACATGATTGGAGACTTTATATAAGGCAAGTGGGGTTCTTGGGTTTAGGGGCTGTTCTTGGCTAGATTAGGGAAATTTGAATTGTTGGAAGTGTTATGTGAATGGCTTAGAATAAGGCAAGTGGGGTTCTCGGGTTTAAGGGCTATTCTTGGCTAGATTGGAGAAATTTGGATTGTTGAAAGTGTTATGTGAATGGCTTAGAATATCTTTAAATATTGTTGGTATGGATTCGGGTTAGTATTTGTATGTATAAGCATCAATGTTGGCTTAAAGGTTAACTGTTGATTCGAATTTATAAATGTTGTTGAATGATGAAAAAGAGAGCTATTATTGTTGTATTGCCTTTCAGGGTGGTTGTTGTTGTTGTTGATTGATTTAGCCGAGTTGAATTCTCAGGATGGCCTATTTTCAGGGAAAATGCTACCCAAATTTCTATAGAATTAAGGGCAAAGTTGGAATTTAATGCACAAAAAAGTCTTTAGCTAATGTTTGGCGTTTTATGACTTGTTTGTAGACCTTGGGCAACCCGAAACGTAAGTTGGATGTAGCTTGCGGTTGGATTCTATTGGAGAGCATTTGAGGTATGTAAAGCAACTTTTCATTTTTGGGATGCCTTAGTTAAAATAGCTACGATACGAGCCTTGAGGAAACTCTATTCTCACAATCCGAGCATATTAATGATCCATATTTGTTCCTTGGTATTCTGGTGTTAATATGTCATAACATTGATTCTTATGTCCTTGGAATTCATAAGTTGCAAAGGTTATGTGAAAGCTGATTAGTTTTTAAAGAACTTGTTCTTTAACGATTCTAAATCAACAAACGCTCTTAACATTTACAGAGAGGCTCGGATTGCTTTGAAATTCTTGTAGGAGTTTGTATGACCTAGGATGAGTATATTTTTATAGGTATAGCCAGTTCAGGTCTTCAGTATCCGTGGGTCCCACGATGCCTGTTATTCAATTTTGATAACTTCTGAAAGAATATGTAATAATTACTTATCCGATTTCAAATATGACCATTTTACTTATCTTTTGGATTTATGACAATGATTTTATGCATATAATTACTCACTACTCCGCTTGTGTCTACTACTATGATATTGTTCACTGGTTCCCAAGCCAGTTGTTTATCGTGCGCATTATGATATACTCCGGTGGTAGGCTATGTTTGGGTTAGTACAGAGACGGTGATACGTAACACCTGGCTCACTTATGCTATTTCTATGTTGTGAAATATGATGGAGATTCGGAGATTTGAAACTTTCTGGTGTTATTCTGTGTTATAGCGCCATTGACAAGCGGGTGACCATATTTCTTATGCCCTATGCATGATTTGTATTTTGAAAGTAAACATTTTAATATTTGTGGATATGTATTTGCCTTCCATACTTTTGTTTCAATTATCACTCAGATTTATATTATGTATCTTCTACTTTGTATATTCAGTACGTATTTCGTATTAACCCCCCTTTTTCAGGGGCTATGTTTCATGCCCGCAGGTACCGACGTATAGTTTGGTGATCCACTAGTTTAGGACACTCTCCTGCGATTTGTAGTGCTCCCCCTACATTGGAGCCCACTTTAGGTATATATTCATTCGTTACATTATATATATTTGTTCAAGGGTACGGCGGGGCCCTGTCCCATCCTATGATTATATCAGTTTATTTAGAGGTCTGCAGATATATGTGTGTGGGTTGTGCCCGGTTGGTTCGATGAGATTTGTATGATGTGTATGTTGGGTGGCTTCACCTGCCATGGCGGCCTTGTCGGCCCGTATATATATATGTTGTTTTGTTGGCCCTGTGTGGCCTTTGTTGGTATTTTCTAAATGCAGGGTTATTTTGGATAGTTCGTAAAACAAAGGAAACTCTACCAAAATTTTTCTAAAAATTATATAAATTTGAAACATAGCCTTGTTGGCTTCTGTTATATTCGGGAATGTGTTTGATTGGATCTGAGGCAGTGTTTGGGTGCCCAATCTGGGCACTAGTCATGGCCAACAGGGTTGGGTCGTGACAACTAGGTTGATAGATCCTCGGAGTCTAACACACTATGTCGATTAGAGTCCTATTCATGGTTGTGAAGAGTCCTATGACTATGAATAGGAGGCTATGAGATGTTTTAGGAAATGTTTCCCTTCTTCATGTTCTATGTCGTGCTATAGAGTTGTAGTGAGTTTTTCCCCAAATGATTCTTCTTTGCTATGCTAGATCACGCCAAGCACTAGAGAAAGATGGAACCAAACTCCCGAGGAGCAATGTACCAATGGTAAGCTTCGAGATGCTCTCACTATGCTTGCACAAGCTGTGGCCAACCAAGTCAATCAAGGGGCCCAAGCCCCTCATGCTACAACACCAGGAGCTAGGGGAAGGGACTTCATAAAGTTGAATCCTCTGATTTCTAAAGGTCAAAGGTGGATGACGATCCACAAAAGTTTATTGATGAGGTATACAAAATTTTGAATATCATGGGTGTTGGGCTGAACGAAAAGGCAGAGTTGGCAGTGTACCAACTCAAAGGGGTAGCCCAAATATGGTATGATCAATGAATGGGTGAGAAGGGAATTTATAATGTGGTGCTTTGGGAGGAGTTCAAATTGCCTTTCTTTAATCAATTTTTCCCTCTTGATCTTAGCGAAGCTAAGATGGTAGAGTTCATAAACTTCAAACAAAGTGTTATGAGTTTGAGGGAGTATGCCCTTAAGTTTAATCAACTTTCAAAGTATGTTCCTCATTTGGTGGTTGATCCTAGATCTAGGATGAATAAGTTCATAATGGGGGTCTTCGACTTGGTAAGCCAAGAATGTTGGTCCGCCATGCTAATTAGTGACATTGATTTATCTTGGTTAATTACCTATGCTAAGAAAATGGAGGAGAAGGGGGCATGAGGCAAAGAGGCCCGATTTGAGGGTAAATTCCAAAAGGATGCTAAATGAAGAAAAGTTAAAGAAGAGAAGGGGGCATGAGGCCAAGAGGGCCCGGTTTGAGGGTGAATTCCAAAAGGGTGCTAGATTTCATCAAGGACAAGGGCCTTCTCATGCCACTAATAGGGGGTTTGCCAATGACTTCCCTAGGACTCAAGGTATTGGTGGGGTGGCTCCTATTGATATGTTCCCTAAATATGGAAGGAACAATGGAGGCCCATGTTTGAAGGGTTCTATTGCATGTTATAAATGTGGAGAGCTTAGTCAAAAGAATATAGATTGTCCAAGAAACTGTGGCAAGGGCTGAGGTGCAACTGTGATCCCATTGGGTAGACGTGGTCCTCAAGGTGGTGCCCCAAGCCACAACCGATTTTATGCACGACATGGGAGAAAAGTATTTGGTGAGGTCCCCGATGTTGTTACCGGTATGTTAAAAAAATTTAACTTAGATATATATGCTTTGATTTATCCGGGTGTCACTCTCTTTTTTGTTACCCTTTTGATTGCTAAAAAGTTCGATGTTGACCCTGAGTTGTTGCATGAGTCATATGAAGTATCTACTCCTATAGGTATCTCTATTGTTGCTAGAAAAGTTTATAGGAGTTATCCTATTTGCATTTTGCATAAGTGGTTGCCTTGTGATCTTTTTGAATTGGACATGGTTAATTTTGATGTCATTCTCTAGATGGATTGGCTACATACCTTGTATGCTTCTATTGGTTGTAGAACCCGTAGTGTCAAGT
The DNA here is from genome assembly GCA_000787875.1 of Solanum virginianum. Taxonomy (NCBI): domain Eukaryota; kingdom Viridiplantae; phylum Streptophyta; class Magnoliopsida; order Solanales; family Solanaceae; genus Solanum; species Solanum virginianum. The sequence goes on along the minus strand of DF357273.1, from coordinate 115,175 downwards.
TTCAATTCCCTAATAAACCCGTCCGGGTGTGGCAAAGTCAAAATGTGGTGGTCAAGGGTAGATTCATTTCATGCATTAAAGCTCATAAGTTGATGTCTAAGGGGTGTCTTTATCATCTTGTCAGGGTTAGAGATGTGGATTCTAAAGCCCCTTCCATAGAGTTGGTTCTGGTTGAAAATGAGTTTCTTGATCTCTTCCCAAATGACCTTTCTAGTGTTCCTCCCAAAAAGGAAATAGACTTTGGTATAGACCTCCTCCTCGATGCTCAACCTATCTCCATTCTCCCTTACTATACGGCATCGGTGAAGTTAAAGGAATAATTAAAAGACCTAGATACACAACCTATCTTCATTCCCCCTTATCATATAGACCCAACATAGTTGAAGGAGTTAAAGGAACAATTGAAAGATTTGTTGGAAAGGGAATTTATTAGACCTAGCCAATCATCTTGGGGTGCTCCGGTGTTGTTTGTGAAAAAGAAGGATAGGTCCCTTAGAATGTGCATTGACTATTGGTAACTCAATATGGTCACCATCAAGAATAGGTATCCTCTTCCAAGGATTGATGATTTGTTTGATCAATTTCAAGGGGCTAGCTTTTTCTCTAAGATTGATCTTCGGTCCAAGTATCATCAAGTAAGGGTGAGGGAGTGTGATATTCCCAAGATGTCCTTCTGGACTAGATGTGGGCATTATGAGTTTGTTGTGATGTCGTTTGGGTTGACTAATGCACCAGGCATCTTCATGGACCTAATGAATTGGGTTTTCAAACCTTACCGTGATTCATTTGTTGTGGTCTTCATTACTAATATTTGATCTATTCATATAGTAGGGAGGAGCATATGGGACATTTAAGAGTTAGCCGCCATTGTGTTTGCATTAAAGATTTTTCGTCACTATTTGTATGGGGTGGATGTGGATGTCTTCACTCAAAATGATCTCAAATTGAGGCAAACGAGATAGTTAGAACTTCTTAAAGACTATGATATGAGTATGCACTATCATCCGGGTAAGGCAACTATGGTGGCAGATGCTTTGTTTAGGGTGTCTATGGGTAGCTTAGCCCATGTTGATGGTGGTGATAGGGAGATGGCTAGAGAGGTGGACCGATTGGCTAGATTGAGGGGTTAGGTTGTAAGAGGTTGGTGATGATGGTGTGGTTATTATTGATTGGTCTAAGTTTTCATTGGTTGAAGAGCTAATACCAAAACAAGATCTTTACTTCTCCTTGCTTGAATTGAAGGCCTTGGTAAAAGAGGGCAAAGTAGAGGTTTTCTCTCAAGGGGGAGATGGGGCCCTTAGGTACCAAGGTAGGTTGTCTGTGCCTTCTTGGAAGTGGAAGGTGATTAATATGGATTTTGTGGTTGGGTTGCCCAAGACCAGGAAGGGTATTGATTCTATATGGGTGGTGGTTAATAGGATGATGAAATCAGCTCACGTTCCACCAGTTAAGAACACATATTAGGCTAAAGAGTATACACGATTGTAAATCTATGAGTTAGTAAGGTTGCATGGGGTTCCTTTATCCATAAGATCAAATCATCATTCACAATTCACTTCACACTTTTGGAGGTCTTTTCAAAGTGGTCTTGGTAACAAAGTTCATCTTGGTATGACGTTTCACTCCCAAATGGATAGCCAAGCCAAAAAAACCATTCAAACATTGAGGATATGCTAAGGGCTTTTGTATTGGAGTTGAGGGGTAGTTGGGATGATCATCTTCCTTTGATTGACTTTGCCTACAATAATAGCTATCACTTTAGTGTCGGTATGGCTCTTTTTGAGGCTCTTTATGGGATACATTGTAGATTAGCAGTTGGTTGGTTTGAGGTTGGAGAGGTGGCTTTATTAGGACCAGATCTAGTTATGAAGGCTCTTGAGAAGGTTAGGATGAATAGGGAAAGGTCGAAGATAGCTCAAAGTCGTCAAAAATTCAAAGTGGGTGATTGGGTTTATTTGAAAGTTTTCCCAATGAAAGGTGTGGTATGTTTTTGTAAAAAAAGGAAGTTGAGTCCAAGATATGTTGGTCCTTATGAGGTCTTGAGGAGGGTTGGCAAGGTAGCTTATGAATTGAAGTTGCCTAGTGAAATGAATTTGGTTCATCCTGTGTTTCATGTCTCTATGTTGAGAAAATATGTTGGTGATCCTAATCCTATTGTGCCTCTTGATGTTGTGGGTGTTGTTGAGGATAACTTGACCTATGAGGAGGTTAATGCACACTCTTGCCTACATAATATCATGCCTCTTGATGTTGTGGGTGTTGTTGAGGATAACTTGACCTATGAGGAGGTTCCGGTTCAAATTTTTTATAGGCAAGTAATGAGATTGAGGAACAAGGAGGTGGCATCCGTTAAGGTTCTTTGGATAAACCAACAAATCAAAAGTGCTACTTGGGAGGCCAAAGCAGACATGCAAAAGTAGTATCCTTGTCTTTTCCACTCCACTCAAGCTTAAGGTGTCAATTCTAAGTCTCCTATGTGATTTCAAGTCATGTATTTCAGCCCCTATGTCATTCATATGCATTCACGTTTAAGCTGGCAAGTTTATGATGAATTTACACTTGTGTTGATGTTTCAAAATTTGTGTTCTAAATAAAATATTGCATTCTTATTAGGGCCGATTTGTTTTAATAACTCTTGTCTTATACGTCGCTTTTACATTCGGGGACGAATATTGCCAAGGGGGAGATATTGAAATGGCCTCAAATGGAGACCAAAAATGTGCCTTGGAATGCCTAGAATTTTAAATTCTATATATCTCAAAATCCATGCACAATATCAAAAATCCGACTTCATATTCTTGTTCAGGGGGTCAAAATTAGGGGAATGGGGGTCTGACCCCAATTTAAGAGCAAAAGAATGGCAATTATGATTTTTCAAGTGGCAAATTCCATTGAGCTATCCCCGCCCCTAGCACGATGCACTAAGGGCACGCAAATGAAAAGGAGTTTTCTCCACGTCCTCTCCGCGATGTGGAGAGGTGTTTTTTTATAGTGATTTTCTGTGCGGTCCAAGGCTTTTAAGTGTTGGGCCTAAAAGTTCCCAAACGTGTTTTTACCTATACTTAGCTTTCTTTCACCCTCATATCATCCTAAATATTTCCCAATACTCACTCAAACACTTAGCCATATTTTCACTCCTAAATTCAAGTCTCAAACCCTCATCCAGAACTAAGGTTTTCCTTCAAGGTTCTTCTTCAAGCTTCAAGTTTCTATCTCCAACCTTCACCAAGTTTATCTCAGAGCTAAGGTAAGTGGTTTCTTTCATGGGTTCCTTTCACCCATGATACCCAAGCCTTCTTTTACTCAAATTGCATGATTTAAAGTTGAGGTTTGTGGGTTTCTTTCATGGGTTCCTTTCACCCATGATACCCAAGCTTCCTTTTACTCAAATTGCATGATTTAAAGTTGATTTACAAATGGGTCGTGCTTGTTATGAAATTCTCTGCACATAATGTTAAAGCTATGTGAAATTGTGACTGTTTTGTTATGTTTTGAGCTATAAAATCTTGGACCTATTGTAAGGCTTGATGAGGGGTTTTGATGTATGTTGCTTGAGTGTGTTGTAAGGTGTTGATTAATGGTTTTACAATGGATTTTTTGGCATAATTTCATCTTTATATTTCATGGGTTTATACTAGCATTACACACCCTCTAAGGGTTCGATAAAATGTCCCGATGTGGTTTCTTGAGGAGTTGAAGGTCCAAAGCATGGGATATGATATGATTGACTACATAATGATGAAAATATATAGAGACTTGAGAGAGGTGTATTGGTGGGGTGGTATGAAGAGATATTACCAAGTTCATATCCGGATGTAACAATTGCCAATAAGTGAAACCTGAACATCAAAGGCCTGGTGGCCTAGTCCAAGACATAAAAATTCCTTGTTTAAAGTGGCAAGAGGTCAACAAGGAATTGGGTTTATACTTTGCCACCGTGGTGATAAGGTGTGATTATCATCAACCATGTGAGAGGTTTGTACCATACCACATGGATGATGGGGTGAAACCATCATCAATCACCAAGGGGTTTGTACCTTGAAAATCTAGCTTAGTCACTTCTACACATATGATATTTGATATGAGCATGAGTTACTTAAGCATGTTTTACTTATGCATTGGTCATACATGTCATATTGTTATATTATGTCTATTGCCTATTGTTACATATTTTAACTATAATGCCTAATTCATATTGCATTGTATCCTACATACTTAGTACATTCAAACGTACTAATGCACACTCTTGCCTACATAATATCACCATGTAGGAATCGGTGCCCAAGTTGATCATCCTCCTCCATGTGGCTAGTTCGGTGATACTCATACATTCAAATGTACTAACGCATACTCTTGCCTATATGATATCACCATGTAGGAATCGGTGCCCAAGTTGATCATCCTCCTCCATGTGGCTAGTTCGGTGATACTCAAGCTAGTTGGTGAGTCCTATATTTCGAGGACCTTAGTCTATGTTCTCTTGTTATGTATTGAAACATTCTTCTTTAAGTTCTATTTTGACTATGAGGGTGAGCCCAGTTTCTTTGTCTTGGCCCTCACTTTTATCTATGTATTAGAGGTGTTTGTTGGACATATTTTGTATTTATGATATGAACTTTGACTCTTGCCTCTTTTTTATGATGTTATGCAAGCTCTCTGCTTAACCTTTTGCCCCCTATTCATAATCTTTATGTCTCTTATATGCTTTCGTGACTAATGATGTTTAATGATAAGCTAAGAGGATTGTATGGGGTTCCTTCGGGTTCCCTATTCGCTGTGTCATGTCTACGCCATAGTCTTGGCTCGTAACATTCTCTTAGAATGTGAATTGATTACCAGCAACTTAATAGGATTACCATAAAGAACAAGTACCCTCTATCAAGGATTAATGACCTTTTTTATCAACTTCAAGGGGCTAGGCGCTTTTCTAAGATTGATCTCTAGTCTGAATATCACCAAGTGAAAGTGAGGGAGAGTGATATTCCCAACATGGATTTTTCGACTAGGTATGGGTACTTTGAGTTTGTGGTTGTCCTTTAGGTTGACTAATGCACCAACTATATTTATGGATCTCATGAATAGGATATTTAAACCCTAGCTTCACATGTTTGTGATGGTCATTATTCATGATATTTTGATTTATTTCGTAGTGTGGAGGAGCATGTGAATAACTTGAGGGTGGTGTTGCAAATCATGAGAGAGGAGAAGTTGTATGTAAATATGAAAAATGTGAGTTTCAGTTAAAAGAGGTTGCTTTCCTATGGCATGTGGTATCGGGCGACAGCATTAAGGTAGATCCTAAGAAGACTGAGGTGATTAGAAATTGGCATAGACCCTTGACTTCATTGGATATTAGGAGTTTCTTAGGTTTGGCTAGTTATTACCGGAGGTTTGTGAATGGTTTTTCTTTTATTGCTTCTCCTATAACTAAGTTGACTGAAAAGAAGGCAACATTTGTGTAGACCGATGAATCTGAGAAGGGTTTTCAAACTTTAAAAGATGAGTTTGTCTCTGCTTCTATCTTGGCTCTACAAGAAGGGTTGGAAGGGTTCGTGGAATATTGTGATACCTCAAGAATTGGTTTGGGGAGTGTTGTGATGCAAAATGGTAAGGTAATATCATACGCCTCTAGGCAACTTAAGGTGCATGAGAAGAATTATCCAACTCATGATTTTGAATTGGCAGCCATGGTGTTTGCTTTGAATATTTGGCTTCATTAATTGTATGGGGTTCAAGTTGATGTGTTTACCAACCATAAGAATCTCCAATATGTGTTCAACCAAAAAGATCTTTAATTTGAGACAAAGAAGGTGGTTGGAACTCCTTAAAGAGTATGATATGAGTGTGCATTATCACCCCGCCAAAGCTAATATTGTGGCTTATACTCTAAGTAGAGTGTCCATGGGTAGTCTAGCGCATATTGATGATAGTGGCAAGGAATTGGTTAGAGAAGTTGACCAATTAGCTTGATTGGGGTTAATTAGGATGAAGTTAATCATGGTGGTGTAGTGGTTGTTGATGGTTCTAAATCTTCCTTGATTAAGGAAATAAAGGCAAAACAACATCTTTAACCCGCCTTGCTAGAGTTGAAGGCCTTGGTGAAAGATGGTAAAGTGGAGGTTTTCTCCCAAGGGCTAGATGATGCCCTTAGGCACCAAGGTAGGGATTTAAAGTTGATTTACAAAAGGCCTTGGTGAAAGATGGTAAAGTGGAGCTTTTCTCCCAAGGGCTAGATGATGCCCTTAGGCACCAAGGTAGGTTGTGTGTGCCTAATGTTGATGACTTAAGGGAGTGAATCTTGAAAGAGGTCCATAATTCATCCTATTCCATTCACCCCGATTCTACAAAGATATATAGAGACTTGAGAGAGGTGTATTGGTGGGGTGGTATGAAGAGATATTACCAAGTTCATATCCGGATGTAACAATTGCCAATAAGTGAAACCTGAACATCAAAGGCCTGGTGGCCTAGTCCAAGACATAAAAATTCCTTGTTTAAAGTGGCAAGAGGTCAACAAGGAATTTGTGGTTGGGTTGCTTAAGACTAGAGAACACTTTGACTCTAATTGGATTGTTATGGATAGAATGACGAAGTTTGCGCTCTTCTACCGGTCAAGACTACTGATGGTACCAAATATTATACCAAATTTACATTCATGAGTTGATTAGATTGTATGGGGTGCCCTTGTCTATCAGTTTGGATCGTGGTGGTCAATTCAGTTCTCACATTTGGAGTCCTTCTATAGAGGTGTTGGTACCAAGGTTAAACTTAGCATGACTTTTCATCCTCAAATGAATGATCAAGCCGAGAGGACTATCCAAACACTTGAGGATATGCTTAGATTTTGTGTTTTGGAGTTTAAAGGTAGTTGGGATGAACATCTTCCACTTATTGAGTTTGCTTACAACAATAGCTACCACTCAAGCATTGGTATGGCTCCCTTTGAAGCTTTATATGGTAGGGGTTGTAGATCCCCAGTTGGGTGGTTTGAAGTAGGGGAAATGGTTTTGCTAGGTTTTGATTTGGTCATGGAATCCTTGGAAAGGGTTAGCTTGATAAGGTAGAGATTGAAAATAGCCCAAGATAGACAAAAGTCCTACTCCAATATGAGGAGAAAATATCTTGAGTTTTAGGTTGGTGATTGGGTTTACTTGAAAGTCTCACCCATTAAGGGCGTGGTCCAGTTTGTCAAGAAGGGGAAATTAAGCCCATGGTTTGTGGGTCCTTATAAAGTTTTTAGGAGAGTGGGTAAGGTTGTATATGAGTTGGAGTTGCCTATAGAGATGAATATGGTTCATTCGGTCTTCCATGTGTGTATGTTGAGAAAGTGTGTGGGTAACCCAAGTGCTATAGTACCCTTGTAGGTTGTGGGTGTTGTAGAAAATAATTTGACCTATGAGAAAGCCCTGATTAAGGTTTTAGATAGACAAGTGAAATGGTTGAGAAATAAAGATATAACTTTCGTCATGGTTATTTAATGGAGTCAACAAGTTGAAAGTGCCACATGGGAAGCCAAGGCGGACATGAGAAAGCGATATCCATATCTTTTCCACTCTACTCAATCCAAAGGTACTAATATATGTCTCCTACATGATTTTATGTCTTATGTTTCAGCCCTCATGTCATTTTTCCTGCATTCATGTTTATGTTAACAAGTTTATAACAAGTTTATGGTGATTATTGATATTCATGTTGAGATTTTTTAAAAATGATGTTTAAATGCATTTGTTGTATTCATGTCAGGCTAAAATCTTCATTATTACTTCTCTTATCTATGTTTCTTTGACATTTGTGGATGAATGTTCCAAAGGGGGAGATACTGAGACGCCCCAAATATGTGCTTCAGAATGCCCATAATCGTAATTTTGATATATCTGAAATTTGGTGCGTGGGATTGAAAATCTAACTTCATATTCTTGATCGGGGGAAATATTAAGTGGAAATGAGTATAACTGGGATTTTAGATGTCATGAGCCGGACCTAGGTAACACAACAAATAGGGATCCTGAAGGAAATCCCTAACAAGCCTCTTAGCATATCATTAGACATCCTTGGCCGGGGAAGCAATTATACATCAACAATAAATAGAAAAAGGGGAAAAAGGGGCTAAGCGACATAGTTGATACCATAGAAAAATAGAAAGTCAAAGTATAGCATTCATACATCATAAGGTTCCAACAACACCTCTAATACATAGATAAAAGCAGGGGCCAAGACAATCTCCGGGCTTACCCTCATAGTCATAAGTATCAAAAATAAGAAAAGTTAATACATAGCATAAATCAAGAGAAGTATGTCCTCAGAGTTGAGCAGTCACCAACTTTCTTTGAGAGAAATCGTATTAGCCACGTGGAGGAGGAGGATGATCAAGTGAGGCTCCGATCCCTATATGGTAACATCATGTAGGCACAGAGTATGTGTTAGTACAATTGAATGTACTAAGTATGTAGGGTGTAATGCATCAAAAGATAGGCAACATAAGCAAAATGCAATATCATAAGAAATGGATAGTATAATATCAATATGGCATGCATGATAAATGCTTGAAGTAAATCATGCTTATGTAGAACATATTACATATATATAAAGAGACCATCATCATAGACTGAGCAACTTTGTACTTGGAATCCAAGGTAAACAACCCGTTGGAGGTGTTTGAGGTATAAAACCCTCAACTTGATTAATGGGTTTTACCACCTCCCATCAAGGTGTTTGAGGTATCAACCCGTCAACTTGGTTAATGGGGTTTTACCACCTCTTATCAAGGTGTTTGAGGTATCAACCCCTCAACTTGGTCAATGGGTTGTTACCACCTCCCATTAAGGTGTTTAAAGTAGCAACCCCTCAACTTGGTTAATGAGTTTTTACCAGCTCCCATCAAGGTGTTTGAGGTATCAACCCCTCAACTTGGTTAATGGGTTTTTACCACCTCCCATCAAGGTGTTTGAGGCATTAACCCGTCAACTTGGTTAATGGGGTTTTACCACCTCCCCATCAAGGTGATTAAGGTATCAACCCCTCAACTTGGTTATGGACAACTTGCAACCCTAAAGATACCTTTCATGAAATCAATACACATATATACACATTCCTATCATCATCATAAAGTTAGTTCATAGTTCATGCAATAGATTATCAATAGCTCAATATTTCAAAACCAAATATTTTACCAAACACTTGGCGGGTTTGTAGTGATAGTTTAGGATCATGCAATTAACAGTAAAATCATGTGACAAAATCAATGTGAAAAAACCCACCAACATTAGGTAATACCCTCATGCATGATACATAAAACCCCTCATCAATTTTCATATTGCATCTTAGATTCATAGCTCAAAACATGCTTAAACAATCAACATTTCATAAAATTCCAACAAAGTTTATTGTCAACTTTCATAAGAAGGGATACCCATAAATAATCTAGCTTAAAAACATACAATTTATATAAAAGGGAGGTAGGGCACAATGGGTGAAAGGGTCCAATGGTTGAAACCTACTTACCTTAGACCTTGAGTTTCTTGAAATTGAGTTTTCTTGAATTGAGTCTTGAAATCCAAACTTGTTCTTGAGTTTCCTTGAATTTTTATTCGGATCTTGGTGAAGGCTCTTGAGAGAATTTAAGAGTGTACTCAAGTTGAGAGTAATGAGTTTGATCCTTTGGAATAGAGTTTAAGTCTTTTGGGGAGGTTAAGATAGCATTGAAAGTCCAAAAAGGTCATTAGAATGAATTAAATTCACGAAAATGTCATTAGTGAACGGATGGAAAAATTGGCAAAGTGATGCCCCACTAAGGCCCACACAGGTCGTCTGGCAATCCACGTGTCGTGTTTAGTGCCTATGAGATGAGACTTGGTCAAACAACACTTAGAAAAATTAATGTCATCATCACTTTGACGGGAGCCTTCGCGGGCCGTGTGGTGCTACACAGTTTGTGTAGTGGTCCGTTGAATTACACTTGGTGATAAAAATGTTCCCAGGCCACCTCACGCCCAGGGCCACAACTCGTCAGACCTTCCACGGCCTATGAAGATGGTTGTGGCACAATACTTAGCCAAGAAAATACCTCCGACGACCACTTTTTCTCACTTGCACACACTGCACGACCAGCCACACAATCAGTGGCAAGCCACACGTCCCGTGCCACTAACTGTGCCCCTTTCCTTAGATCAAAAATTGTTGTGGGTTGTCTAGTTCCAAGTGTGCTAAAATTTATGCTTATTTAAGGTTGACCTTAGTACAAAATAACACCCAAAACTCAACTTATAAAGAAGTCTTGAACTCGTCTAAGTACTAGAAGTCTCCCACGACCCTAACACACTCCCAATCTACCCAAAGAGGCTTCAAAAATTGATATATAAGAGCAAGGATTACAAGGTGTCATAATATCTCCCCCTTGGGAACATTCATCCCCGAATGTCAATGAAATGTACACAAGGAAAGCAATTAGGGTGTTACATTATCTCCCCCTTGGGAACATTCGTCCTTGAATGTCAAAGAAACGTATAGAAGGAAAGCAATCATGAAGATTTTTAACCCAACATGGATGCAACAAATGCACTTAAACATTATTTTCAAAAAGTTTCAACATGAACATCAAAATGACCATAACCTTGTCAACACGAACATGAATGTATACAAATGACATAAATGTCGAACCTTAAAACTTGAAATCATATAGGAGAGTTAGATTAGTATCCTAGGCTTGAGCAAAATTGAAGAGATAGGGATATTGCTTTTGTGTGTCCACCTCGACTTCCCATGTAGCACTTTCAACTTGATGATTCTCCCAAAGAACCTTGACGAGCACTACATCCTTATTAAGCAACCTTCCCACCTATCAATTTAATATCTCCACCATGACATTCTCCTAAGCCAACTCATCCTTGACAACACCCAAAACCTCAAAGAGTTTTATAGCACTTGAGTCACTTGCTTATCTCCCAAACCTTCCATAGGCAACTCTAATTCGTAGGCCACCTTACCAATTCTCCTCATCTCCATATAAGAACCCTCACACCTTGGGCTTAATTATCAACCTTACACACAAATAGCCCATGACCTTAGGAGTAAACCCCCATTCTCAACTTCACCCAACCGCATTCCCAATCTAGTAAACGGGTGTACTTCCTTAACCACCCTTTTGGTTATTAAGGTCCACACTTATCATAACCACAAACAACCTCTCATCCCTCAAGCCTTGTAACATTAACCTTGTACGACTCACAAGCCCTTCTTCATTCCAGAAATAAATCAATTTATCAACCACCAACTACCCAATATATATCGAGGTAGGGTTTAAAGACCTTATTCATGAGATCTACAAACATAGCCGGGGCATAGGTCAAGCAAAAGACATTACCACTAATTCAAAATATTGGAATGGACACAAAGAAACACATTAAATATCGGAACCAACTCAATGGGAAGGGTTTTAGACTCAACATCCCTAACCCTTACGAGATGATAAATGCAACCCTCAAAAATCAATTTGGGCCTAAGACAAGAAATGAATCTACTCGTACTTACCACTTTACAATCTTCCCACTCAAGTGCAGACTCCTTAGGAAATTGAAAATTAAGCCTATAAGTTTCTACAACCAATGGAAGCATAATATGAATGCAACCCAACCACTCTAAGGACAACCTCAAATCTACTATGCCAAGTTTAACAATGTCACAAAACAATGCTTTATGTAATAATGACATGAGGCAATCCTCCTATAGACTTTCTAGCCACCATAGATTCATTAATGGTAGGGTAGATATCAAAAAACTCACATAACCATTCGAGACATACATATGAAACTTTTAGCACAAGGGAATACTAAAATAAATAGCGACACCGGGACTACCAAAGCATGCACATCAACTAAAAAACCTTTAACATATTGGTAGCATCATCGGGTACCTTATTCCCTTCTTGCCTCCTTTGAAGAGCATGGAACCGATTACGTCTTGGAGCACCCCCTTGATCAATATCACAACCTTCATCCTTGTTGCATTTACAAGGACAATCTATTATCTTATAACCCACCTCCCTATAACCATAACAAGTATTAGTATCCTTCAAGCATAGGCTATCATGGAATCTACCACATCTTGGGCACGTAGCATAAGGCACCATACCATCACTACCTTTGGGACTTTGGAACTTTCCTTCAAAACGAGCCCTATTACCCTCCTTAACCCTTCTCTATCTCATCTTTTCCCCTCCAATTGTTCAATATAAGTCATGAGGTGGGCTAAGTCAATGTGACTTATCAACATAGTGGCACGATATTCTTCATACACCAAATCATATACACCGATCACAAACTTATTCATTCTAGACCTTGGCTCAGCCACCAATTCGAGGGTATATTTGGAGAGTTGGTTGAACTTGAAGGTATACTCCTTCACACTCTAGATCCTTGCTTCAAATTCATGAACTCTATCATTTTGGCCTCCCTAAGCTCAAGAGGAAAAAATTGACTTAGGAAAGCTGCTTTAAACTCCTCCCACAGAATCACATTGTTGTTCTCTTTTTTATCCTTCAATTGAGCGTGTCGTATTTGGGATACCCCCTTGAGTTGGTAAGCTGCCAACTCTGCCTTCCCTTCCAACCTCACACCCATAATAGATAATACTACATAGACTTCATCAATAAATTCTTGAGGGTCCTCATCCACTTTAGACCCATAGAACTCCAGTGGGTTTATCTTCATAAAGTCCCTCACCCGAGATGCTTGGGTAGGAGCATAAGGGTCTTGGGCCCCTTGGTTGACTTAGTTAGCCATGGCTTAAGCTAGCAATGTAAGAGCATCCCCGAGCTCTTTATGAGCCAGTTGTTTTTTGGGAGTGCAAGCTGTTTGTCCTTCTGTGTTAGGCATGATCTAAAAATAGCAAATAACATTCGTTAGAGGGGAAACCTGACTTTATTTCTATAGCATGACATAGATCATGATGAAGGGAAATATTTCCTAAAATGCCTTATAGTCTCTTAATCATAGTCATAATGCATAACACAACCATGAATAAGACTATAATTGACGTAGTGTGTTGGTTACTAAGAACCATTAACAACTTAGTGCTCTAATACAAAGTTTTTCACGACCCGAATGTAGGTCATAGACGTGACATGCGAATGGGGATCTCGAAGGAACCCCCAAACAAGCCTCTTAGCATATCATTACACATCTTCAGTCGTGTAAGCAATTATACATCAATAATAGATAGAAAAGGGGGGAAAAAGGGGTTAAGGGACAAAGTTGATACCATAGAAACATAGAAAGTCAAATTATAGCATTGACACATCATAAGGTTCCAACAACACCTCTAATACATAGATAGGAGTGGGGGCCAACACAATCTCCGGCTCACCTTCATAGTCATAAGTTTCCAAAATATGAAAACTGAATACAGCATAAATCAAGAGAAGTATGTCCTCGGAGTTGAGGATTTACCAACTTGCTTTGAGAGAAATCATACTAGCCACATTGAAGAGGGGGATAATTAAGTGGGGCTCCAATCCCTACATGGTTATATCATGTAGGTATAAAGTATGCATTAGTACGTTTGAATGTTCTAGGTATGTAGGATCCAATGCATCAAAAGATAGGCAACATAGGCAAAATACAATATAATCAGCAATAGATAATATAATATCGATATTGCATGCATGATCAATGCTTGAAGTAGAACATGCTTATGTAGAACATATTGCATGAGTAGAAAGAGACTATTATCATAGATCAAGCAACTTAGTACTTGGGATCCAAGGTAAACCATCCCTTGGAGGTATTTGAGGTATTAACCCCTCAACTTGCTTAATGGGTTTTTACCACCTCCATCAAGCTGCCTAAGGTATCAACCCCTTAACTTGGTGTGTTTGAGGAATCAACCCCTCAACTTGGTTAATGGGTTTTTACCACATCCATCATGTTGTTTGATGTATCGACCCCTCAACTTGGTTGGTGAGTTCTTACCACCTCCCATCAAGGTGTTTGAGATATCAACCCATCAACTTGGTTAATTAGTTTTTACCACCTCCTATCCAGGTGTTTTAGGTATCAACCCCTCAACTTCGCTAATGGTTTTTACCACCTCCCATCAAGGTGTTTGAGGTATCATTTTCTCAACTTGGTTAATAGGTTTTTACCACCTTCCATCAAGGTGTTTGCGGTATCAACCCCTCAACTAGGTTATGGTCAACTTGCAATACTAAAGGTACCTTTCATGAAATTAATACACATATATGCATATTCGTTTCATAATAATAAAGTTACTTAGTTCAAAGGTCATGCAATAGATCATCAACAACTCAATATTTCAAAAGCAAAAATTTTATCAAACATTTGGCGGGTGTGTAATGCTAGTTTAAAATCATGCAATTCAAGAGTGAAAACATATGCGTAAATCAATGTAAAACCACCGACCAACACTAGGTAATACCCTCATGCAAGATACATCAAAACCCCTCCTCAATGCTCATATTAGATCTTAGATTCATAGCTCAAAACATGCTTAAACAATCAACATTTCATAATATCCCAACATAGTTTATAGTCAACTTTTATAATAAGAGATACCCATAGATAATCAAGCTTAAAAATATGCAATTTATATAAAAAAAAAGGGAGGTTGGGCACCATGGGTGAAAGGGCCCAATGGTTGAAACATACATGCCTTAGACCTTTAGTTTCTTAAAATTGAGTTGGGAAAGAATCGAAGCTTGGAATGGAGTCTTGAAATCCAAACTTCTTCTTGAGTTTCCTTGAATTTGTATTGTTGTCTTGGTGAAGGCGCTTGAGAGAATTTGAGAGTCTATTCAAGTTGAGAATAATGAGTTTGGTCCTTTGGAATAGGGTATAAGTTTTTTGGGGAGGTTAAGATAGCATTGAAAGTCTAAAAAGGTCATTAGAATGAATTAAATTCATGAAAACATCATTAGTGAACGGATGGAAAATTGGCAAAGTGATGCCCCACTGAGGGCCCCATGGGTCGTGTAGAGTGCCAATGAGTTGAGACTTGGTCAAAAATTTGAAAGTTGGAATACTTAGAAAAATTAACCTCATCGCCACTTTGAGGGGAGCCCTCACAGGCCGTGTAGTGCTACATGATCTGTGTAGTGGTCTATTGAACTACACATTTTGTGAGTAAAATGTTTCCAAGCCACCCCACACCAAGACCCACAACTCATCAGACCTGCTAAGGCCCATGCAGAGGGCCGTGGTATAACACTTAGCCAAGAAAACTCCTCCCATGCCCACTCTTCCTCACTTGCACATACTCCATGACCACCCACACAACCTGTGCTACTAGTCGTGACCCATCCCTTAGACTAAAAATAGTCTTTTCCAGCTTAAGGCAGCATAGACTGCCCGTCCAAGGTCCCACTGCTCGTCAAGTTGATCATGTGGTTTCACTGCACAGAAGGGTCTCACCAAAATGGTCATAACTCCTTCACCCTAACACTAAATGAGGTGAAACCTAGTGCATTGGAAAGCTAACCCAAAGGGCTTTCATTTGACATATTTTGGTTTTTCTAATTGTAACTGTGCTAAAAGTTATGCTTATTTAAAGTTGACTTTGACACAAAGCAACACCCAACCTAACCAAATAAGGCTTGAAATGTGGACACATAAGAGCATGGAGTGATGGGGTGTTATATTAGAGGAACCATAGTGAAAATAATTTTCACTAACTTACGATTTCCATAGAGCATCTGTGCTCTGGCCGCGATATGCCAGGGGTGCAGAGCATTGTAAAAATGTCCTTAGTATTAGGTCCGCATCGCAGACTAGACTTGGACCAATATAAGTTTTTCCTTGGTTTTTCTATTTTGACCGAGGGTATTAGGGTCATAGCCCCTTGCCCACATAAGCATGAAGTCACCGATACTTAGCCATTTTTTAACTCTATATCACTCAAAAGCCTCACAAAAACCTCTCTAAGACTTGCCTAAATATCTTATTCCAAATTCAAAGATTTCAAGCCGAACTTTGGAACTCAAGTATTCACTTCAAGCTCTAAGTTTCCTTCAAACTCATCTCAAGAAAACCTAAGTTTGAGGTATGTATGTTTCATCCATTGGGTCCTTTCATCCATGGAGCCTAGCCTTCCCTTTTTAAGAAAATTGCATGTTTTCAAGTTGTATTACCTATGAGTATCTCTTAATATGAATTATGGGCATAAATTATGTTGGGATTTTTATGAAATACTAATTGATTGTGTATGGCTATCTATTTCAAGCTTATGTCATGAATTAGTTTTATCTATTGAGACTATGCATATTTTGAGCTATGAAATTATGATCTATTATGAGTTTTGATGATGGATTTCAACGTATCCTACATGAGCGTTTCACTACATGTTGGTGGGTTGATTTGCATTGATTTTACTCATATTATTTTACTCTTAAATTGCATAATTATAAACAAGCATCATGAACCCACCAAGTGTTTGATAAAACGTCAAGTTAAGAATTCTCAAGTTATTGATGATCTATTTTATGATTTACAAGTCAAGTGACTTTATGATGATTAAGGGCTTTCATATATGTGTTAAATTCATGAAAAGTATCTATGATGTTGCAAGGATCAAGTTAAGCCCTATTTCAAGTTTTTACCTCTTGTGAGCTATTTATGTTTGAAACGACCCCAAAAAGTGCCTGAAAATGTGCCTCGAAAATGCCCAATAATCGCAATTTCCATATATCTCAAAATCCATGCGTGATATCAAAAATCTAACTTCATATTCTTGTTCAAAGGGCAAAATTTAGTGGAGAGTGGGTATAACTCTAATTTAAGAGGACCCATAGCAAAAAATGAATTTCACCAATTTTGCAATTCCTGTAGCAATCCGCGATTGCAACGATGTGGACTTGTCGTGAAGCAGTGTATTGTGTTGCCAATTTTTTTTCTATGCCTAAGTCTTTGGAATCTTAGGCCTAAGCCTTCTAATGCGTAAAACCACATGTACTTAGTCATTTTTTAACTTCATATCATTCAACACATTCTCTAATACTCTCTCAAACACTTAGACAAATATTTCTCTCAAAATTCAATGCCAAATCTTAAAACAAATATTTCTCTCAAAATTCAATGCCAAATCTTATTCTGAATCTTAAGAAATTTACTCAAGCTTCAAGTTCTCATCTCAATCTTTATTAAGGAATTCTCCAAAGATGAGGTATATAGGTTTCAACCATTGGGTCCTTTCACCCATTATTCCCAGTCTTCCTTTTTACATAAATTGTATGTTTCTAAGTTGATTTACTTATGGGTCTTACTTATTATGAATTTGACTATGAACTAGGTTGGGATTTCATTAAAGTGTGATTGTTCAAGCATGTTCTGGGCTATGACTCTGTGATTTACTTTGAGATTTAATAAAGGGTTTTAATATATATTGCATGAGGGTATTACCAAGTATTGGTGGGTTGATTTACTTTATGTTTTCCTACATGATTTTACTATTGAATTGCATGGTTTTATACTAGCATTACACACCCACCAAGTGTTTGATAAAATATCTGAATCTGGATTCTTGACCTATTGATGATCTATTGTGAGATGTGACTTGAATGACTTTATAAGGATGAAAGGAATGTTTATATGAGTTGTTTACTTGAAAAGTGCTTATAGTATTGTGAGTTGATGATACCTAGTTGAGGAGGGATAAATTGCCTCATCCATCTTGATAGGGGGTGGTGTGCCCATTAGCCAATTGAGGGGCTGATTCCTCAATTACTATTGATAGGGTTTGTCATGTTATAAACCAATTGAGGGGTTGATTCCTCAATCACTTCGAATGGGTTGTCTACCTTTGATTCCCAATACTAAGTTTTCTTGTTTTATGATGATCGTCTCTTCCTACACATGTAGTATGTTAGAAAAAAGCATGTTTTATGTCAAGCATTATTCATACATGTTATATTGTTATTATGCTATCCATTGCTTATGAAATTTCATTTTGCCTATGTTGTCTATCTCTTGTTGTATTGCATCCTACATATTTAGTATATTCAAATGTACGACTGCATACTTTATGCCTACATGATGTTACTATGCAGGAGCCGGAGCCCTACTTAATCATCCTCCTCCTCCATGTGGCTAGTATGATTTCTCTCAAGTAAGTTGGTGAGTCCTCAACTCCGAGGACATACTTCTCTTGATTTATGCTATATATTGACTCTTCTTATGTTGTAAAAAATTACAACCATGAGGGTGAGCCCGGAGATTGTCTTGGCCCCCTCTCTTATCTATGTATTAGAGGTGTTGTTGGTACCTTATGTCATGTTAATGTTATACTATCAACTTGTTGTGCTTCTAAGGTATCAAAAATGTCCCTTAGCCCTGTATTTCCCCTTTTTCTATCTATTGTTTATGTATAATTGCTTCCACAACCAAGGATGTGTAATGATATGCTAAGAGGCTTGTTTGGGGTTCCTTTGGGTTCTCCATTCATCATGTCACATCTAGGCCCTACGCTTGGGTCATGACAAACTTGGTATTAGAGCACTAGGTTGTTAGTGGTCCACGGTATCCAACACACCGCGTCAATTAGAGTCTCATTCATGGTTGTGAAGTGTGCCACAACTATGAATAGGAGACTATAACTTAAGTCCTCTATATCGTGTGATAGAGTTAAGTCCTCTAAGGCTTATATCTTATTCTCAATCATTGCATTTTAGAATATGTCTGAAGCTATTCAGGACGATGATATGTCAAGTACAGAGGTTCGTAATGCTCTTTGGCTATTTGCCAAAGCGATGACCATTCAACTTAATCAACAAGTGGGTGCTCCCAAGACTTCAAGGGATAAGGGAAAGGATAGGGTGCTAAGAGGGCCCAAGTTTGTGGTGCCTCATCTTCTTTTACTCCACAGGTTCCAACATATTGAAAGAAGAGGATCAATTTCATCAATTGTCATGGGTGTGGCAAGGATCGTCAAGGAAAGTGTTTGGCAAGAGTTAAAGGTTATTAAAAATGTGACAGTATAGGGCACAAGATGAGGGATTGCCCTGTGGCCTCCAAGGAACGGAGAGGATAGCCTAACTTGAAGGTAGGCTTTTAAAATGCTAAGCCCGGTGGCTATGGTGGAAGGACTTATTGTGGAAGAAATCACGATGGCATATATAGAAGAAACACGGGTGCATGCTTTGAGTGTGGGAAGATAGACCACAAGCTTTCTAATTGCCCATATATTCAAAGGAAAGGCAAGGGTATTGGTGACCTATCCTTGTTAGAATTGAAGGCCTTGGTGAAGATAGACCACAAGCTTTCTAATTGCCCATATATTCAAAGGAAAGGCAAGGGTATTGGTGTGTAAGTTTCCCCTACATGCTAAAAGTGTGGGAAAGGCCATGGTGGCCCATGTTTGAAGAAGTCTAATGCATGCTTTCGTTGTGCGGAATTTGGTCACAAAGTTAGTGGTTATCCTCATGCTCAACCTAAGGGTAGAGGTGGCAGTCCTCAAGGAAAATGTGTTGATGTTCATGTTTTCCCCACGAGCCACAAGTGTGGAGGATACTATTTGAGAGACTGTGCGATCAGTTCAAGTGCATATTTTGAGTATGGTGCAAAGAATAAGTCAGGGCATTGTCCATGGGTTACTAAGGATTATGGAGTTGACCATTGACATTGCCAATCGCACCCCTCTAGGAGATCACTAGATTGGCAGGGTGCTCTGTAGGTATGCTAAAGGGTTATTATGTTGATATATATGCTTTGATGGACCTGGGAGCCACTCTTTCTTTTGTTACTCCTTTTGTTCCAAAAGATTCATGTAGTCCCAAATTATTGAGTGAGCCTTATGAAGTGTTTACTTCTGTTGGTGCACCTAGTTCTGCTAGAAGGGTCTATAGAAATTGTCCCATTTGCATTTTGCATAAAATATTGCCTTGTGATTTTGGTGAGTTGGATATGGTGGATTTTGATATTATTCTTGGGGTGGATTGGTTGTATGCATATTGTGCTTCTATTAATTGTAGAACTCGTAGTGTCAAATTCTAATTCCCAAATGAACCCGTTCTCGAGTGGGAGAGTCATGATGTGGTGGTCAAGGGTAGATTCATTTCTTACATTAGAGCCCATACATTGATTTCTAAGAGGCGTCTCTATCTCCTTATGAGGGTTACAAATGTTGAATCCAAGGTCATTCTTATAGAGTCGGTTCCAATAGGTAATGAGTTCTCGATCTGTTCCCTAATGATCTTCCCAGTGTTACTCTCGAAAGGGAAGTACACTTTGGTATATACTTCCTTCCCAATACTAAACCCATTTATATTTCCCCTTACCATATGGCCCAGATGAAGTTAAAGGGGTTGAAAGAGTAATCAAGGGAAGAGAAGTTGTATGCTAAGTAAGAGAAGTGTGAGTTTTGGTTGCAAAAGGTTGCCTTTCTAGGTCATGTGGTGCCGACGGATGGTATTAAGGTAGATTTCGAAAAGATGGAAGTGATTAGAAATTGGCCTAGACCTTTGACTCCATAGAATATTAGAAGTTTCTTGGGCTTAGCGGCTTATTATCAGAGGTTTATGAATGGGTTCTCTTCTATTGCTTCTCCTATGTCCAAGTTGACTTAAAATAAGGCTAAATTTGTATGGGCAAATGGGTGTGAAAGGAGTTTCCAAACTTTGAAAGATAAGCTTGTCTCTGCTCCTCTTTTGTCACTACCAGAAGGGTTACAAGCGTTTATTGTATATTGTGATGCCTCAAGAATCGATTTAGATTGTGTTTTGATGCAAAGTGGTAAGGTGATAGCCTATGCTTCTAAACAACTTAAGCTGCATGAAAAGAATTATCCTACCCATGATCTTAAATTGGCTGCCATGGTTTTTGCTTTGAAAATTTGGCATCATTATTTGTATGCAGTGCATGTTGATGTGTTTACCAATCATAAGAGTCTCCAATATTTGTTCACTCAGAAAGACCTCAACTCGAGACAAGGAAGATGGTTAGAACTCATTAAGGATTATGATATGAGTGTGCATTATCACCCCGATAAGGCTAATTTTGTGGCTGATGCTTTGAGTAGGTTGTTTATGGAAGCCTTGATCACATTGATGATGGGGGCTAAAGAGGTGGTTAGAGAGGTTCATCGATTGGGTAGATTGGGGGTTAGATTGAAAGAGGTTGATGATTATGGTATAGTGGTTGTTGATGGTTGAAAATCTTCCTTGGTTAATGAATTAAAAGCGAAGCAAGATCTTGACCTATCCTTGTTAGAATTGAAGGCCTTGGTGTGAGATGGCATGGTGGAAATTTTCTCCCAAGGGAAAGATGATGCCCTTAGGTACCAAGGTAGGTTATGTGTGCCTTGTGTTGATGGTTTGAGAGTGAGGATTCTTGATGAGGCTCATAATTCTTCTTATTGTATTCACCCTGGTTCTACAAAGATGTATAAAGATTTGAGGGATGTGTTTTGGTGGGGTGGTATGAAGAGAGGGATTGCTAAGTTTGTATCTGGTTGCCAAAGGTCGGGTGGCCTAACCCAAGATATAGAGTTTCCTACTTGGATGTGGGAGGGAATCAACATAGATTTTGTGTTTGGGTTGCCTAAGACTAGAAAGGGTTTTGATTCTATTTAGGTTGTGGTTGATAGAATGACAAAGTTGGCTCATTTTCAACCATTTAAGACTACATATGGTGCCAAAGATTATGCTAAGTTGTACATTTATGAATTTTATTAGATTGCACGGGGGCCCTTGTCTGTTATATTAGATTGTTGTGCTTAATTCACTTCTCAGTTTTGGAGGTCCTTCCAAAGAGGTCTTGGCACCAAGGTTAAGCTTAGTATGACTTTCACCCTTAAACAGATGGCCAAGCCAAAAGAACTATCCATACTCTTGAGGATATGCTTAAAGCTTATGTTTTGGAGTTTAAAGGTAGTTGGGATGATCACTTTCCATTAATTGAGTTTGCTTACAATAATAGCTATCATTCTAGCATTAGTATGGCTCTTTTTTAAGCTCTTTATGGTAGACGTTGTAGGTCCCTTGTTAGATGGTTTAAGGTAGGGGAAATGGTTTTATTGGGACCAGAACTGGTCGTGGAGGCTATGGAGAAGGTAAGGTTGATTAGGGAAAGGTTGAAAACAACCTAAAGTTATCAAAATTCTTATGCCGATGTGAGGACAAGGGATCTTAAATTTAGAGTTGGTGATTACGTCTATTTGAAGGTTTCACCCATGAAGGGTGTGGTTCATTTTGGTGAGAAAGGTAAATTGGTTCCAAGATTTGTGGGTCCTTATAGGGTGTTGAGAAAGATTGGTAAGTTGGCCTATGAGTTGGAATTGCCTAGTGAAATGGACTTGGTCCATCTGAGCTTCCTTGTGTTTATGTTGAGGAAGTGTGTGGGTGGCCCTAGCGTTATTATGCCTCTTGGTGTTGTGGATGTTATTGAAGACAATTTGACTTATGAAGAGGTTCCGATATAAATAATGGATAGACATGGGA
>DF357273.1:71788-92672 GCA_000787875.1 Solanum virginianum | reverse complement strand
ATATAAATAATGGATAGACATGGGAAGAGTTTGAGGAATAAGGATGTTGTTTCCGTCAGGGTTCTTTGGAGAAATCAACAAGTTGAGAGTGCTACATAGGAAGCCAAGGCGTATATGGAAAAGTGATATCCCTATCAGTTCCCTTATACTTAAGGCTAAAGTACTAATCTATGTCCCCTATGTGATTTCAAGTCTTAAGTTTCAACCCTCATGTCATTTGCATGCATTCATGTTTAAATTGATAAGTTCATGGTTATTTTACCACTTATGTTGAGATTTTTTAAATGATGTTTAAGTGAATTATTATATTCTTGCATGGGCTGAAATTATCTTGCTTAATTCTTTTATATACGTTTCTTTGACATTGGGAGATGAATGTTCCCAAGGGGGAGATAGTGTAACGACCCCGAAAAGTATCCGAAAATGTGTCCCGGAAATGCTCATAATCGTAATTTTTATATATCTCAAAATTCGTATGTGATATCAAAATTTTGACTTCATATTCTTCTTTAGGGGGTAAAATTGAATGGGGAATGGGTATAATCCAAATTTTAGAGGAGCTGTAGCGAAAAATGAATTTCGCCAATTTTGCAATTCCAGTAGAAGTTCATCATCGCGGAGAAGTGTATTTTCTTGCCAGTTTTTATATCTCGACCCAAGACTTTAGGGACTTGGGCCTAAGCCATCCTAGGAATAAAAACACCTATACTTAGTCATTTTTCAACCTCATATCATTTAAGACATTCCCCAAAACTCTCTCAAATATTTAGACAAATATTTCACTCAAAATTCAAGTGTCAAATCTCATTCGGATCTTAAGAAATTCACTCAACCTTCAAGTTTTCATCTCAATCTTCATCAAGGTATTCTCCAAAGTTGAGGTATATGGGTTTCAACCATTGTATCCTTTAACCCATGGTGCCCAACCTTTCTTTTTATATTAATTGTTTGTTTCTAAGATGATTTACTTATGGGTCTTACTTATTATGAATTTGACTATGAACTATGTTGGGGTTTCATTAATGTGTGACTGTTTAAGCATGTTTTGGGCTATGAATCTATGATTTACTTTGAGATTTGATGAAGGGTTTTAATGTATATTGCATGAGAGTATTACCAAGTGTTGGTGGGTTGATTTACTTCAAATTCTCTTGAATGATTTCGTACCAGCATTACACACTCGCCAAGTATTTGATAAAATATCTGGTTCTGGATTTTTGAGCTATTGATGATCTATTGTATAACCTATGACTTAAATGACTTTATAAGTAATAAAGGAATGTTTATATGAGTTGTTTCCATGAAAAGTACATATGGTGTTGTGAGTTCACCATACCTAGTTGAGCAGGAGTAAATTGCCTTAACCATCTTGATGGGGGTTGGTATGAGTATGATCCAATTGGAGGGTTGATTCCTTAATCACTTAAGATGGGGGTGGTCATGCCATCAACCAATTGCACATTGATTCCTCAATCACTTGGGATAGGGGTGGTCATGTCCTCAACTAATTCAGGGGTTGATTCCTCAATTACTTGGGATGGGGGTGGTCATGGCGTCAACTAATTGAGGGGTTGATTCCTCAATCACATCCAAGGTGTGGGCTACCTTGGATTCCAAGTACAAAGATTGTTTGGTTTATGATGATGGACTCTTCCTACACTTGTAGTATGCTAGATATAAGCACGTTTTACTTCAAGCATCATTCAGACATGTCATATTGTTATTACGCTAGCCATTGCTTATGAAATTGCATTTTTCTTATGTTGCCTAACTCTTGTTGCATTGCATCCTACATACTTAGTACATTCAAACGTACTAATATATACTTTGTGCCTACATTATGTTACAATGTAGGAGCCAGAGCGCCACTTTATCATCCTCCTCCTCCACGTGGCTAGTATGATTTTTCTCAAGCAAGTTGGTGAGTCCTCCATAACGCATACTCTATGTCTATATGATGTTACCATGTAGGAATCAGAGCTCCTCACGATCATCCTTATCCTCCAAGTGGCTAGTACTATCTCCTCAAAGCAAGTTGGTGAGTCCTCAACTCCGAGGACATACTTCTCTTAATTTATTCTATGTATTGACTCTTCTTATGTTGGAACCTTATGACCATGAGGGTGAGCCCAGATATTGTCTTGGGCCCCGCTCTTATCTATGTATTAGAGGTGTTGTTGGAACCTTATGACCATGAGGGTGAGCCCAGATATTGTCTTGGGCCCCGCTCTTATCTATGTATTAGAGGTGTTGTTGGAACCTTATGACATGTTAATGCTATACTATCAGCTTTTTCTGCTTCTATGGTATCAAAGATGTCCCTTAGTCCCATATTTCCCACCAATACTTTGTAATACCCTCATGCAAGCTGAATGTTTTACAAGTATGTTTTACTACAAGCATTGATCATGCATTCCATGTTGAGATTATATATGTCCATTGCCTATTATTATACATTTTGACTATATTGGCTTATGTCTTATTGCATTGCATCCTGCATACCTAGTACATTCAAACATACTACCATATACTCTAGGCCTACAAGATATTACCATGTAGGCACCAGATCATCTTCTAATCTAATCATCCTCCATGTGGCTAGTTCGGTATATCGAAGATAATCTTTGGTGAGTCCTCTAGTTCGAGGACGCTATTTATGTTACTCTTGCTACTTTCAGACTTCTTTATGCTAGACACTTCTTGCTATGAGGGTGAGCCTGCCCGAGGACGCTATCTATGTTACTCTTACTATTTTAATACTTCTTTATGTTGAACACTTGTTACTATGAGGGTGATCTTGAAAAGTGTCTTGGCCCCCGCTCCATTCTATGTTAGAGGTGTTGTTGGATATTTTGATGTACTTTTGCTATGAGCTTGACTCTTTTTTGCTTTTGTGATTATCAAAGATTTTCCCTTAGTCTCGCTTCCCTGTTATTATATCATATTATGTTTATTTTTCTTCTGCGACAAAGAATGTGTGAATGATATACTAAGAGACTTGTTTGGGGTCCCTTCGGATTCCCCATTCATCGTGTCACATCTAGGCCCTAGGCTTGGGTCGTGACACCCAATTACCCTTGAATTCTAACACACAAGCCCTCAATATGTGCTTGAAAGTTTGAATTGTTCTCTCGGCTAGTACACACCAATTTGAGGATGAAAGGCAGTGCTTAACTTTACCATTGTACCAAGTCCTCTTTGAAATGACCACCAAAAGTGAGAAGTAAATCAGGTACCACAATCTAAAATGATAGGCCTAGGGATGCCATACAACCTTACCAACTCTGGAATATAGGATCTTGCATAATCTTTGGCACCAAAAGTAGTCTTAACAAGTAGGAAATAAGCCAACTTAGTCATCCCATCAACAATAAACCAAATGGAGTCAAATTGCTTCTGAATTCGAGGCAAGCCAACCACAAAGTCCATGTTCACATCCTCCCACTGCCAAGTAGGAACCCCAATATCTTAAGCCAAACCACTAGCCCTGTAGTATTCTACTTTCACTTGTTGATAATTATCGTATTCGGATACAAACTTGGCTATATCCTTCTTCATACCATGCCACCAATACATTTCCCTCAAGTCCGAATACATCATAGTATATCCTGGATAAATAGAATAATGAGAGTTATGGGCTTCGCTCATGATCACTCTCCTAAGGTCATCCACATCCAAAACACATAACCAGTCTTGATACTGAAGTACACCATCTTCCCCTTGGGAGAACACCGCTATTTTATTTTTGGCAACCAACTTCTTCAACTCAACAAATGATGGATCTAGATCTTGCTTAGCCTTTACATTAATAACTACCGAAGATTCGATCCCATTTTGAACATGAATATGACCATCATTAGAGTTAGCCAACATAACACCCAACCTAGATGAATGGTGAACATGAAATAACCAAAAAACAATGCCCAAAAATATACCTAAGAAATGCCCATAATCATAATTTCCATGAAATGCCCATAACAATGCCAGTTTTTTTGTTCCAGTCCAAGGCTTTTGGTTCTTGGCCCTAAGTTACCCCAGGGGTAAAAATACCTATAATTAGTAATTTTCAATCCCATATCATTCAAGACATTCCCCAAAACCCTCTCTAACACTCAGCCAAATGTTTCACCCAAAATCAAGTGTCCCAAACTCATTTCGAATCTCAGGAAATTCTTTCAAGCTTCAAGGTCCAATTCAAATCTAATTCAACCATATTCATGTCGTAAAAGACCATCGTGGGTCCCCTATATCAAGCCAAGTTCAATGAAATTTCCATTGGCTAAGTTTTGCATAAATAACAATATAAGGGTAAAATTTAAAGGGACATATCTCTTATCACACAAAGAACTAGGTGATTCATGACCTACAATATTAAATCGCTTTGAATTAACTTCCCAACGCACTTGGTTTCACCTTATTTAGAGTTTGGATGAAGAAGTTATGCCCATTTTCATAGAACTCGTTTGTATAGGGGTATATACAAGTTTTTGCCAAATTCCATTTTATTAATGGAATTTCATAAATTTAGTTATTTGTATTTGTATTTTGGGATTTCTATGCTATCTTGACACTTCGTAAAGATATAAATCGTACTCCCAAAGATCAAATTCACTCCTCCCAATTGGAAAACACTCTCAAATTCTCCCAAGAGCCTCTACAAAACCCCAATAAGAATTCAAGAAAATTCAAGAACAAGTTGTGGATTTCAAGACCCCATTCCAAGTGTTGAGTCTTTCTTAACTCAATTTCAAGAAATTCAAGGTCTAAGGTATGTGGTTTTATTCATGGATTCATTTTACCCATGAAGCCCAACCTTTCTCTTTATGAAAATTACATGATTTCAAGTTGTATTTCTTATGGGTATCTATTATTATAAAATATGAGCATGAAATATGTTGGAATTCTATCAAATATTGTTGATTTTGCCTAGATATCTATTTTGAGCTTATACTATAAAGTGATCTTTGTCTATTGAGACTATACATGATTTAAGCTGTGAAATCTATGAACTATTGTGAAGTTTTGATATGATTTAGAAGTTACCCATGATGGGGTTTTACCATGATGTTGGTGGGGTCATTTATATGATTTTAAGATGCATTGAGTTTATTATTTCATGATTTACACTCTTGCATTTTGCATGATTTGAACATGTCTTCATATGTGCCCACCAAGTGTTTGATGAAATGCCAAGTTAAGAAATTCTCAAGATATGTACATGTTTTACAAGTTAACTGACTTCATGATCAATATGGGCTATCAAGTATGTTATGAATTCATGAACTTATTTATGATTATGCAAGTATGAAGCTAAGCCCTTTTTTTAAAAAAATTAATCAAGTATGTTATGAATTCATGAAATTATCTATGATTATGCAAGTATAAAGTTAAGCCATTTTTCAAAGATTTTACCTCTTGTGAGCCTTTTAATGTTAATGCAAGGGTAATGTTTGATGATGATCTATTCTTATGTTTTGAAGTTGGGCTCACTATTAGAGGTCAAGGATGTTTAAGAGCTACTTGTGTCATGATTCTATATTGTTGATAAGTTATTAAAGTTATGATTATTCCAATTATTCTGTGAGATTACTCTTAGATTCTATCGATGGAGGGTTTGCTTCTTTTCTTGAACTATGTGCCAAAATAGTACTATGTTATACCCTTTCAATACTAGTGGATCCATTTAGTGCACTTTCTCTTGAAATCCTTTCCGATAGGATCTTGCATAATCTTTGGCACCAAAAGTAGTCTTAACAAGTAGGAAATAGGTAGCCTAGCATGTGTTCCTTTCCGAAATAGGACCGGCTCCAGTAAGAAAGATTGCTTCTCTAAAATGGGACTTGCTCCGGTAAGGTGATATTACTTATGAAATTCTTTTAGAAATAGGATGGGCTCTTGTAAGGGAGGTTACTTCTCCAAAATAGGACGGACTCCAGTTAAGTGAAGTATGGTTTACCTTAGCAAGTAGACCACCTCTTTACCAGTGAGGGGTAATCATTGGGATTCCAACTTGTAGCTCACTTGGACTTACTCTATGTCGATTGAGGTCTCTTCCCACAATCATGTATTATGATCTATACAAATTGAATGATTCACAAAGTATGATTTACTTAAGCATTGATCATACATGCCATATTGCTATTATGCTATCTATTGCTTATTATTATGCATTTTTACTATGTTGTCTATCTCTTGTTGCATTGCATCCTACATACTTAGTACATTCAAACACACTAATACATACTCTATGCCTACATGATATTACCATGTAGGAACTGTAGCTCTTCTTGATGATCATCCTCCTCCACATGGCTAGTAATATCTATTCAAGCAAGTTGGCGAGTCCTTAATTTGGAGGACATAATTCTCTAGATTTGTGCTATGTATTGACTCTTCTTATGTTGGAAACTTATGATTATGAGGGTAAGCCCGGTTGCTTGTCTTGGTCCCTGCTAAGTTCTATCACTAAAGGTATTATTCGACAAGTTATGTATTATGCTTGAACTATTTAAGTACTAAACTCTCTTCTTTAGTCCCAATTTTCCTTGTTTATATTTTTTCTTATTATTTATTCTTGCTTTTGCGACCAAGGATATGTGTATGATAAGCTAAGGGGCTTATTTGGAATTCCTTCGGGTTGCCCATTAGTGGTGTCACGTCTAGGCAATAATTTATGTCTTGACAATCTTGGTATCAGAGAACTAGGTTTTCTTTGGTCCTCGGAGTCCAACACAGAGCATCAATTAGAGTCTATTCATGGTTGTGAAACATGCCATGACTATAAATAAGAGGCTATGACGTGTTTTAGGAAATATTTCCCTTCTTCTTACCCTACAAGGTGATTGATGCATGTCACCACCTTGACAAGGTGTGGTCTACTTGCTAAGGTAGCCATACAATGAATAATCCGAGGCAAATATTTCCCTTCTTCTTACCCTATATCGTGTTATAGGAGTTAAGGTAAGGTTTTTCCCCTAACAATTGTTCTTGTTATGCTAGATTATGCCTAACATATGAGGGGAGAAGGCACCCGATGTTGTTGTCGGTATGTTAAATGTTCTCGATTTAATGTGTATACTTTGATAGTTTTGGGAGTCACTATTTCTTTCATTACTTCTTTGTTTCTAGTAAGATTCATGAGTGTCCCGAATAGTCATGTGAGTCTATTGTTGCTAGAATGGTCTATAAGGGTTGCCCCATGTTCTTATTGCATAGAGTCTTGTCTTGTGATCTTGGTTGAACTTAGCTTGATGGGTTAAAGGTCTTGGGGTGGTTTGTCTACATGTATATCATGCTTCCAATGAGTGTAGAACCTGTAAGGTTGTAATATGATAGTTAAGTATAGACAATCTATTTGGTCAATTACAATGGGCTAGTCACTTTTCTAAGATTAATCTTCGGTTCAGATTCTGTCCCCAAGTGAGAATAAGGTAGGTGATATCCCCAAGTGTCTTTTTTGACTAGGAGTGAGCAGTTTGAGTCATGGTGGGGTTCATTGGTTGACTAATGCACTGACTATGTTTATGAGTTTTATGAATAGGGTCTTAAAACCCTACCTCCGCATCATTATGGTATTCTGTAGTGATGGAGCATTGACTTAATTACAACTTGTGGATCATTTGGGGGTAGTGTTGCAAGTCTTGGGGAGTGAGAGGTTGTTTGCAAATTATGACAAGTATGAATCGTGGGTAACAAGAAGGTGGTTAGAGCTCCTTAAGGATTAAAATATATAGATTATCATCTTGGTAAGGCTAATGTTTTGGCAGATGCTTTGAGTAGGGTATCTATAGGTAGCCTAGCATGTGTTCATAGTGGAAAAGAGGTGACTAGAGAGGTCTATTGGTTGGCTAGATTGGGAGTTAGGTTTTGGAGAGGTTAGTTGTGGTGGTGGAGTGAGGGCTAATAGTTCTAGATCTTTCTTGGTTGATCAGGTGAAAGCAAAGCAAGACCTTGACCCCACCTTATTAGAGTTGAAGACCTTGGTGAGAGATGATAAAGTGGGGCTTTTCTTCCAAGGGGGAGATAGTGCTATTAAATACTAAAGTAGGCTATGTGTGCTTATGTTGATGATTGGGTTCACTTGGAAGTCCCACTCATAAAGGGGTATGGTCCAATTTGACAATAAATGGAGTTGGGTTTGTGGTTTCTGAGTCCTTATAGAGCATTGAGTAGGATTGGTGAGGCTGCATATGAATGGGAATTGCCTATGGATATGCATATGGATATGGTTCATCCGGTTCTTCATGCTTCTAGGTTGAGGGGATGTGTTGGTGACACTAGTGCTATAGAAATCCTTGAGGTTATGGGTTTTGTGGAGGATAAGTTGGCTTAGGAGAAGGTCCCAATGGAGGTATTGGATGGAAGGATGGAAGGATGGAAAAGTTGATTAATAAGGATGTAGTGCTCGTCAAGGCCCTTTGGAAGGATTATCAAGTCGAAAGTGTCTCTCAGGGAGCCAGAGTTTGTATGGAAAAGCAATATCTGTACCTCTTCCACTCTATTCAAGCTTTGATAACTAATAAAGTCCTTATTATGATCTCAAATCTTATGTTTTAACCCTATGTCATTTGCATGTATTCATGTTTACGTTGCCAAGTTTATGATGATGTTGACACTTATGTTAAGATTTTGAAAATAGTATTTTAAATGTATTGTTGCATTCATGTTGGGACTGATTTCACCATGATTACTCTTCTTATGTACATTTCTTTGACATTCAGGGATGAATGCTCCCAAGTGGGAGACATTGAAACGACCCCAAAAAAATGCCAAAAAATGTTCCTCGGAAATGCCCATAATCGTAATTTCTATATACCTCAAAATCCATGTGTGATATTGAAATTCTGACTTTATATTCTTATTCAGGAGGCAAAATTGAATGGGGAATGGCTCTAACCCCAATTTTAGAGCAACCGTAGCGAAATTTGAAATTTCAAAGTTTGTGAATTCCAGTGACCAAACGCGCCCCTGGCACGTCCGAAGAGGTGTAATTTTTGGCTAGTTTTCTTGTTCCGGTCCAAGGCCTTTGGGTCTTGGGCCTTAGTCTCCTCATGCATAAAAATACCTATTCTTAGTCATTTTCAATCCCGTATCATTCAAGACATTCCCCAAACCCTCTCTAACACTTAGCAAAATGTTGCACCCAAATTCAAGTGTCCCAAACTCATTCCGGATCTCAAGAAATTCATTCAAGCTTCAAGCTCTAATTGAAATCTAAGTCAATCTTATTCATTTTGTTAAATACCATTGTGGGTCCCCTACATCAAGCCATACCATTCATCTGCTCACCTCTCTCTCTACTACTATCTTCTGCACCCAACATAAATTTTACACGTGAGATTCCCCTATTACTACCATTACCACCATCTGTTGTTCAAAGGAATTTCCATTGGCTATGTTTTGCACAAGTACCGATAGGAGGGTGAACTTTAAAGGGGCATATCTCTTAGCACATAATGAACTGGGTGGCCCATGACCTACTAAATTAATGCCCTTTGAATTACCTTTCCAACACACCTAGTTTCACCTTATTTAGATTTTGGATGAAGAAGTTATTCCCATTTTTGTAGAACTTATCTGTGTAGGGGTATATACGAATTTTTGCAAAATTCCATTTCATTAATGGCATTTCATAAATTTAGTGAATTTTATTGGTATTTTGGGGATTTCTGTGCTATCTTAACACTTCATAAAGACCTAAAATGTACTCACTCCTAAAGATCAAATTCACTCCTCCCAATTGGAACACACTCTCAAATTGTCCTAAGAGCCTCTACCAAACCCCAATAAAAATTCAAGGAAACTCAAGAACAAGTTGTGGATTTGAAGACCCTATTCCAGGCCTCAAGTATTTCTCAACTCAATTTCAAGAAATTCAAGGTCTAAGATATGTGGGTTTAATTAATGGGTTCCTTTCACCCATGAAGCCCAACCTTCATTTTTAAGAAAATTGCATGATTTCAAATTGTATTTCTTATGGGTGTCTATTATTATGAAATATGAGCATGAAATATGTTGACATTTTGTCAAATATTGTTGATTATGCATAAATATCTATTTTGAGCTTATACTATGAAGTGATATTTATCTATTGAGACTATACATGATTCAAGCTATGAAATCTATGAACTATTGTGAAGTTTTGATATGATTTACAAGTTACCCATGATGGTGTTTTACCATGATGTTGGTGGGCTGATTTATATGATTTTAAGATGCATTGATTTCACTATTTCATGATCTATACTCTTGCATTTTGCATGATTTGAACATGTCCCTAAAATGACCCCAAAAAGTTCCCGAAAATGTGCCTCAAAAGTGCCCGAAATCGTAATTTCTAAATATCTCAAAATCCATGCGTGATATTGAAAATCCAACTTAATATTCGTGATCGGTTGTCATATTGAGTGGAAAATGGGTCTTACCCCAATTTTAATGCAATCGAATCGCAATTTCAATTTTCCAAAATGCAAATTCCAAAGAGCATTCAGCGCCCCTAGCGCGACGCAGCCAGGGCATGGAGATGTCTATTTTGTTGATTGTTTTTGTTTGCTAGGTCCAAGACTTTTGGGTCTTGGGACTAAGTGTTCCCATACATAAACATACCTATACTTAGCCATATTTCACCCTCTTATCATTCAAGATCCTCCCCATTACTCACTCAGATACTTAAGACTCATATTTCACCCTAAAACTCAAGTCCCAAAACTCATCTGTATCTAAGGATTTCACTCAAGCTTCAAGTCTCCTTCTCCAATCTTCATTAAGTTATTCTCTAAAGTCAAGGTATGTGGGTTTCAACCATTGGGTCCTTCTACCCATGGTGCCCAAGCTTCAATTTCATCTAATTTACATCTTTTTAAGTTGATTTTCCTTATGGGTCTATTATTTTGTAATGACCCAAGCCTAGGACTTAGACGTGACCGGCGAATTGGTAACCCGAAGGAACCCCAAACATGCCTTGTAGCATATCATTACACATCATTTATCGCAGATGCAATGTAAAATGACGTATGAAACATAAGTAAGGGGACATGGGACTAGGGGAAAGCTTGCATAACAACAAAATCAGGAGACAAAAGAGTCAAGAATCATAACATAGATATATAGCATGTCCAACAACGCCTCTACTACATAAATAAAAGCATGGGCCAAGACAAAGCAACCGGGCTCACCCTTATAGTCACAATAGAACATAAAGAAGAATGTCTCAATACATTATAAGAGAAACATAGACTAGAGTCCCAAAAGTGGAGGACTCACCAACTAGCTTGAATAGCACCGATTAGCCACATGAAGGAGGAAGATGATCAACTTGGGCTCCGGTTCCTACATGGTGATATCATGTATGCAAAGTATGCGCTAGTACATTTAAATGTACTAAGTATGTAGGATGTAATGCAACAAGAGTTAGGCATCATAGTCGAAATGCATAATAAAAGGTAATAGGCATAATATAACAATATGGCATGTATGATTAGTGCTTAAGTAAAACATATTTAAGTAACTCATGGTCATAAAGAATATTATATGTGTAGAATAGACCAAGCTAGATTTCCAAAGTACAAACTCCTTGGTTGGTTGATAATGGTCTCAACCCATCACCCTTGTGGTGTGGTACAAACCCCTCACTTGGTTGATGATAATCTCACCTTATCACCCTAGTGGAAAAATACAAACCCCTCATATTGTTTGATGAGTATGAACCCCGACCTCAATTTATGAGTACAAAACCCCACCTCGATTGATGAGTACGAACCCCCACTCAGTTGATGAGTACAAACCCCCACCTTGGTTATCTAGTCTCTTAGTCCCCCAGATTGGGTATGTTCTAATACAATACTTTACATAAAATTCATAATAAATATAAGCTCATTTCATCACTATATAGTCATTCATATGATATCTTAAGTTTTGGACCTTCAATTCAATCAACACCTTGCAACACCCCCAAGACATTCACATCAAAACCCCTCATCAATCTAACATTAGACCCAAGATTTGAAGCTCAAAACACACTAAAACAATCATACTTTGATAAACAAAAATCACTATGCAGTAGATTTCTTAATATACAAAACCCACATGTAAAATCAACTTTAAATCATGTCGATTGAGTAAAAAAGAGATTAGGGCGGAAGAACTCAATGGTTAAAACCTACATACCTTGATATTGAAGAATTTCTTGAAGAAAACTTTAATGGAGAATTGAAGCTTGAGTGAAATTCTTGATAAAATCCTTAAGATTGGTCTTGAGTTTTGGGACTTGAATTTAGGGTGTATTATAAGTCTAAGTGTTTGAGAGGATATTGGGGAATGTTAAGGATGATATGATGGTGAAATAAGGCTACGTATATGTATTTTCAAGTATGGCAACTCTTAGGCCCAAGACTTATAAGTCTTTTACCAAAAAAATTAAAATAAGCACCAAAAATAACAAGGGCGCGTCGAGGAAGCAATGCGAATACCCCATTGGAATTTGCATTTTCTACACAAATGTGTTCTATGAAAATGGGCATATATCCTTCATTCGAACTCGGAATGAAATGAAACCTAGTATTTGGAAAGCTAATTAAAAGGGCTATAATTTGGTAGGTCGTGCGCGACCCAGTTCTTAGTGTGCTTAGAGATAAGCCCCTTCAAAGTTGACCCTCCTAAATCACATTTTTTGTGATTTTTCAAATGATGTGGTTGCTCTAAAATTCGTGTTCGACCCTCCTCCTACTCAATTTGACCCCCTAAACAAGAATATGATATCAAATTTTTAAAATATTGAATGAAATTTTAGATGTATGGAAATCATAATTCCAAGTACTTCTGAGGCACATTTTTGGGCACTATTTGGGGTCATTACATCTTATGAATTTGACTATGAACTATGTTAGGGTTTGGTATAGGTGTGACTGTTTTAGCATGTTCTGTGCTATGAAACTTAGATCTAATTTGAGATTTGATGAGAGCTTTTGAGGTATATTGTATGATAGTGTTACCAAGTATTGGTGGGATGATTTTCTTCAAGATTTCTTACATGATTTCACTCTTTAATTGCATGGTTTACACTAGCATTGCACACCCACCAAGTGTTTAATAAAATGTCCGAATTATGATTCTTGAGTTGTTGAAGGCCTAATGCTTGGTATAACCACATCAAGGGGTTTGTACCTTGGTTTACTAGTACGGGGACTAGTAGTCTCAGATAACCATATTGTGGGGTTGGTACCTCATTAACCATATCGAGGGGTTTGTACCTTGGTTACCTTGTACAGGGGGTAATAGGCCCATATAACCATATTGTGGGATTGGTAACTCATTTGCCTCTTGAATGGGGTGGTAGGCCTTGGAATTGTACATTGATATCACTTGCTACAAATGTATTTTGTTCTATATAAGCATGACTTACTTCAAGAATCTTTTATTCATGTCATATTGTTACTATGTTATCTATTGCCTATAATATTGCATTTCGCCTGTGTTACCTATCTATTGTTGCATTGTATCCTACCTACTTAGCACATTCAAACGTATTAATGCATACCCTATGCCTACATGATGTCACTATGTAGGAACCAGAGCCCCACTTGATCATCCTCCTCCTCCACATGGCTAGTTTAATTGTCTTTCAAGCTGGTTGGTGAGTCCTCGATTCCATGCACAATGTTTATGATATCATGCTATGTACTAAAACTATTTCTATTATGTATGTATTGACTATGACGGTGAGCCCGGTTACTTATCTTGGCCCCCGCTAAGTATCTATGTTTTAAAGGTGTTGTTGCACATGTTATGTATAAGGCTATGAGCTTGACTCTCTCTTGAATCTTGATGTTCATGATATGAAAGATGTCCCTTAGCCCCGGTTATCCCTATTTACTATCTCTTGGTGCTATTTTATTTCTTCCACGACCAAGGATGTGTAATGATATACTAAGAGGCTTGCTTGGGGTCCTTGGGTTCCCCATGAGCGTGTCACATCTAGGCCCTTGGCTTGGGTCTTGAAAAACATGGTATAAGAGCACTAGGTTTGTTAATAGTCCTCTGTATCCAACACACTGCGTCGATTAGAGTCTTATTCATGGGTGTGTTGTGTACCACAACTATGAGTAAGAGACTATGAGGCATTTTAGGAAATAATTCCCTTCTTCATATTCTAAGTCATGCTATCGAGTTGACATATGGTGTTTTTTCCCTATGACAATAATTCTTTGTTATGCTAGATCATGCCTAACACAAGAGGAACAAGAGCCCACACTCTCGAAGGATAATCATTTCATGGTGATCTCCAGGATGCTCTCACTTTGATTGCACAAGTTATGGCTAATGAAGCCAATCAAGATGCCTAAGCCCCTCATACTCCTACACTGGCATCTCGGGTGAGAGACATCAAGAGGATGAATTCCCTAGAATTCTATAAGTCAAAGGTGAATAAGGACCCTCAAGAGTTCATTGATGAGGTCTATAAGGTTTTGGCTATTATGGGTGTTAGATTAGCATTCAATCAACCTTCAAAATATGCTCCACATTTGGTGGCCGACCCAAGGACTAGAATGAATAAATTTGTAATGGGTGTTTTCGACTTGGTGAGTACGGAGTGCAGTTCACTTTGTTGATTAGTGACATGGATTTGTCTTATTTGATGACCTATGATGAGCAAATAGAGGAGGAAAATTTGAGGAAAAGGAGGTCTAATGAGGCCAAGAGGGCCCGTTTTGAGGGAAAGTTCCAAGGCCGCAAGGGTGCTCGATTTCATTAAGGCCAAGGATCTTCTCATGCTCTCTATAGGAGGTTTCCTAATGGCTAAGTAATGGTGTTGTGGGTCCTACTGACGTGTGTTCGAAGTGTGGTATGGGTCATGGTAGCCTATGCTTGAGGAATACCAATGCTTGTTGTGGTTGTGGGGAAATGGGACATAAGGCAATAGATTGCCCTCAAAATTACAACAAGGGTAAGTATGTTCTTCCTCAAGGCTGGGGTGCCAATGCGGTTCCTTTGGGGAGAAGTGGTCAACAAGGTGGTGCCCCTAGGCACATTGTTGTGTGAGTCATATGAGGTATCTACTCCTATTGGTGCATCTATTATTACTAGGAAGGTCTATAAAAAAATGTCTCATTTGCATCTTGCATAAAATATTGCCTTGTGATCTTGTTGAGTTGGATATGGTTGATTCTGATGTCATTCTTGGGATGGATTGGTTACATGCATACTAAGCCTATATTGATTATAGAACCCCATAGGGTCAAATTCTAATTCCCAAATAAACCCATCCATGAGTGGGAGAGTCAAAATGTGGTGGTCAAAGTTAGATTCATCTTGCATTAAAGCCCGTAAGTTAATTTCTAAGGGGTATCTTTACCATCTTGTGAAGGTTAGGATTGTGGAGTCTGAAGTCCTTCCTATTGAGTCGATTTCGATTGTAAATTAGTTTCTTGATGTTTTCCCAAATGACCTTCACGATGTTCCTCCCAAAAGGGAAATAGATTTTGGCATAGACCTCCTCCCCGATACTCAACCCATTTCTATTCCCCCTTACTGTATGGCCCCGACGGAGTTAAAGGAGTTGAAGGAGCAATTGAGGGACTTGATGGGGAAGGGTTTTATTAGGTCTATCAAATTACCTTAGGGTGTTCCGGTGTTGTTTGTGAAGAAAAAGGACAGATCTCTTAGAATGTGTATTGACTACGAGCAACTTAATAGGGTTACCATCAAGAATATGTATCCTTTTCCAAGAATTGAGGACTTGTTTGACCAATTGCAAGGGGCTAGCTACTTCTCTAAGATTAATCTTTGGTCTAGTATCATCAACTGAAGGTGAGGGAGTGTGACATTCCTAAGACGGCCTTTCGGACTAGTTATGGGCATTATGAGTTTGTTGTGATGTCCTTTGGGTTGACTAATGCACCTGCCATCTTCATTGATCTTATGAATAGGGTCTCCAAACCCTACCTTGATTCATTTGTTGTGGTCTTCATTGATGATATTTTGATCTATTCTCATAGTGAGGAGGAGCATATGGGCTACTTTAGGGTTGTGCTACAAAGATTGAGGGAAGAAAAGTTGTATGCCAAATATGAGAAATGTGATTTTTGGTTAAAAGAGGTTGCCTTCCTAGGTCATGTGGTGTCGGGGGATGGTATTAAGGTGGATCCTAAAAAGATAAATGTGATTAGAAATTGGCCTAGACCATTGACCCTGTCGAATATTAGGAGCTTCTTGGGCTTAGTGGGTTACTATTAGAAGTTTGTGAATGGGTTCTCTTCTATTGCTTCTCCCATGATAAAGTTGACCTAAAAAAAGTCTAAGTTTGTGTAGACCAATGAGTGTGAAATGACTTTTCAAACCTTGAAAGATAAGCTTGTGTCTACTTCTATATTATCACTACCATAAGGGACAGAAGGATTTATTGTGTATTGTGATGCTTCTAGAGTTAGTTTGGGTTGTGTGTTGATGCAAAATGATAAGATCATAGCTACTCATGATCTTGAATTAGCCACTGTAGTATTTGCTATGAAAATTTGGTGTCATTATTTGTATAGGGTGCATTTTGACGTGTTTACCAATCATAAGAGTCTCCCATATGTGTTCACTCAAAAAGATCTAACTTAAGGGAAAGAAGATGGTTAAAACTTTTTAAGGATTATGATATGAGTGTGCATGATAATCCCTATAAGGCTAATGTTGTGGTGGATGCTTTGACTAGAGTTTCTAAGGGTAGTCTAGCTCTTGTTGATGATAGTGGCATAGGGGTGGCTAGGGAGGTCCATCAGTTGGCTTGATTAGGAGTTAGATGGAAGAGGTTGATAATGGTGGTGTTGTTGTTTTAGGTGGTTCTAAATCTTCATTGGTTAAGGAGGTGAAAGCTAAGCAAGATCTTGACCTCACTATGTTAGAATTGAAGACATTAATAAAAGATGGTAAGGTGGAGGTTTTTTCCCAAGGGAGAGATGGTACCATTAGGTACCAAGGTAGGTTGTGTGTGCTTTGTGTTGATTACATGAGATAATGGAATCTTGATGAGGCTCATGGTTCTTCCTATTCTATTCACCCCGGTTCTACTAAGATGTATAGAGATTTGAGAGAGGTGTATTTTTGGAGAGGCATGAAGAAAGACATTGCCAAATTTGTTTCCTGTTATCATAGTTGTCAACAAGTCAAGCTGAAAATCAAAGGCCATGTTTCCTAGCCCAAGACATAGAGAATCCTACTTGGATATGGGAAGATATTAATATGGATTTTGTGGTTGGGTTGCCTAAAACTAGAAGAGGTTTTGATTTAATTTGGGTTGTGGTTGATAGGTTGAAAAAATTGACTCACTTTCTACTAGTTAAGGATACATATGGGGCTGAAGATTATGCTAGTTTGTACATTCATGATGTGATGAGGTTGTATGGGGTTCCTTTGTCCATCATATCGAATCGTGGTGTTCAATTTACTTTAAATTTTTGGAGGTCTTTCCA
This sequence comes from Solanum virginianum, assembly GCA_000787875.1. Lineage (NCBI taxonomy): Eukaryota > Viridiplantae > Streptophyta > Magnoliopsida > Solanales > Solanaceae > Solanum > Solanum virginianum. The sequence continues at coordinate 75,222 of DF357273.1, read as the reverse complement.
AAGGATTCTTAGTACAATAGTTAAACTTAGTATGGCCTTTCACCCTCAAATGGATGACCAAGCAGAAAGAACAGGTAAAGCTTATACGGCCTTTCACCCTCAAACAGATTGCCAAGACAAAAGAACTATCCAATCTCTTGAGGACATGCTTAGATCTTGTATTTTGGAGTTCAATGGTAGTTGGGATGATCATCTTCCATTGATTGAGTTTGCCTATAACAATAGCTATCATTCTAGCATTGGTATGGCTCTCTATGGTAGACATTGTACATCACTGGTTAGGTGGTTTAAGGTTGGAGAGATGGCTTTGTTGGGTCCGGATCTTATTATAGATGCTATGGAGAAGGTAAGGATGATTTTAAAAAGGTTGAAGACAGCCCAAAGTCACCAAAAGTCTTATGCCGATGTGAGAAGGAGAGACCTTGAATTCAAAGTTGGTGATTGGGTTTATTTGAAGGTTTCACCCGTGAAGGGTGTGGTTCATTTTTGTAAGAAGGGTAAGTTAAGCCCTAGATATGTGGGTCCTTATAGGGTGATGAGGAGGATTGGTAAAGTGGCCTACGAGTTGGAATTGCTTAGTGAAATGGAATTGGTTCATCTGGTCTTTCTGTCACGACCCAAAATAGGGCCTAGACGTGACATGGCGAATAGGGAACCCGAAGGGGTCCCCAAATAAGCCTTTTAACTTATCATCACACATCATTGGTCCTGGACGCATTTAAATGACAAAACAAGTAGAAATAGGGGCAATGGGACTAAGGGGAAAGCTTGCACAACATTGTAATCAAGGAACAAGAGCCAAGACTCGTATCATAGATACATAGCATATCCAACAACACCTGTACTACATAGATAAGAGCGGGGGCCAAGACAATGCAACTGGGCTCACCCTCATAGTCTAAATAGAAAGTAAAGAAGAATGTTTCAATACATAATAATAGAATCATATACTAAGGTCCTCGAAGTGGAGGACTCACGAACTAGCTTGAATAGCACTGAACTAGCACGTGGAGGAGGATTATTAACTTGGACACCGATTCCTACATGGTGACATCATGTAGGCATAGAGTATGAATTAGTATGTTTGAATGTACTAAGTATGTTGGATGCGATGCAACAATAAGTAGGCATCATATACAAAATGCATAATATTGAGTAATAGACATAATATAATAATATGGCATGTATGTTCAATGCATAAGTAAAATATGCATAAGTAAATTATACTCATATAGCATATCATATATGTAGAAGAGACCAAGCTAACTGTTCAAGGTATAAACACCTTGGTGGTTGTGTGGTATAAACCCCTCACATGGTTGATGGTAATCACACCTTACCAACATGGTGACGAAGTATAAACCTCTCGCATGGTTGATAAGTATAAACCCCCAACATGGTTAACCTGGCTCTTATCCCCCCGGATCGAGTATGGTCTAATGTAACACTTTCTATAGAGTATATCATATACCTAAGCTCATTTCATCATCATATAGTCATTCATATCATATCTCATGCTTTGGACCTTCATTTCCTCAAGAAACCCTAGCCGGACATTTTATCAAATACTTCAAGTGTGTGTGATGGGGGTAAAAGACCATGCAATTTAGAGATAAAATTATGCAAGAAAATCTGTTGTAAAACCATCAATCGACATGTTACAACACTCGTAAGACATTCACATCAAAATTCCTCATAAAATCCAACATTATGTTCAAGATTTAGAGCTCAAAACATGCTAAAAAAACCATACTTTCATGAACTCAAGTCATTGTGCAGTAAATTTCTTAATATACAAGACTCACATGTAAAATAAACTTTAAATCATGCAATTTATGTAAAAGAAGGCTTGGGTATCATGGGTGAAAGGAACCCATGGAATAAACCCATATACCTTAGTTTGGAGTAAAGTTGGTGAAGATTGGAGATGGAGACTTGAAGCTTTGAAGAAGAACCTTGAAGGAGAACTTAGCTTCGGATGAGGGTTTGGGACTTGAATTTTGAGTGAGATATAAGACTAAGGGTTTGAGTGAGTATTGGGGAATGTTTTCGATGATATGAGGGTGAAATAAGGCTATGTATAGGTAAAACACGATTGGGAACACTTAGGCCCAAGACTTAAAAGCCATGGACCAAAACTGAAAACTTGCACCAAAATAAAGCTAGTGTGCGTCGCGAGGGCAAGGCGGATTTCATTCTGGAATTTATCACTTTGAATTTTGAAATCGTGAATCGTTCGCTCTAAAATTGGGGTTAGATCACCCCTAAGTTGGAACCCCTGAACAAGAATATGAAGTCAGATTTTTGAAATAACAAATGAATTTTGAGATATATGAAAATTAAGATTCTGGGCATTCCGAGGCACGTTTTCGGGCACTTTTTATGTTCGTTACAATATCTCCCCCTTGGGAATATTCGTCCCCAAATGTAAAAGAGATGTACAAGACAAGAGTGATCATCGACAAATCAGTACCAACAAGAATGCAATGTAACATGTATAACACCATTTTCAAAACAATACCTCATCAACTAGAAACCACCACAAATATACCAAGGTATGGTTTTAAGACCCTATTCATGAAACCCAATAGACACAATCGGTGCACAAGCCCACTCTTCACTAGAGACCACCACAAATATACCAAGGTATGGTTTTAAGACCCTATTCATGAAACCCAATAGACACAATCGGTGCACAAGCCCACCTAACAACTCCACCAATAATCAGAATGCTCATTCCTAGTTCAAAAGGGCACTTAGGGATATAACCTACCCTCCTCCACACTTGTGAACAAAAACTGAACCTTAAATCAACCTTAGGGAAGTGACTACCTTATTGGAGATGACCAAATAGATCGACCATCCTTAAGCATCATATTAATACCTTATAGGTTCTACACTCAACTGAAGCATGCGACAGAAGTAGCCGAAACTACCACAAGACCCCCAACCCATCAAGCTAAGTTCAACTTAGATCATAAGGCAAGGCTCTATGCAACAAGAACATGGGGCAACCCTTATAGACCCCATCCTCTCAATCCATCGGTGCTAAGTTGTCATCCCACAAGAATACTTATAAGATACATATACATACTTTCAAAGATGCAATAGTCATTTTTTCTTTTCGAATCATTTTAATTCACAATTGGGTTTAAATGCTAAACACCATTCATAATAATTCATGCTTAGACTTAAATGCCAAAATCATAATTTCATAGTCATAATACTTATGCATAGGAATAGCCTATTCATATACTGAAATGGTGCAAGCACCCAAAATGCTTAAGAGCCAAAATCAAAGACATATATGCGATCACAATATTGTCATAACCAACCTTTTATCAAATCGTACCATAAAACAAAATTGGGCTTACCCATAACATAATTTTCAAAATAATCCACGTACATGAATGCATATGCTATGAACAATGAGG
>DF357273.1:60098-71626 GCA_000787875.1 Solanum virginianum | reverse complement strand
AAAATTCATGTAGGTTTTCTTGAAAATACTTTTGGGTCTCCTTAATTTGAAAGGATCTAGCATTAATCCTCATACACATGAATCCTACTAGGACTAAGGAATAACACAAGAAATTTCAACTCCCAAAATTATCAAATCACCGCACTCAAACATCGGTCACCACATTGGCATTACTTAGGGTCAACTAAGTCATAGGGGAAACAATAGAAGAGAGCATTTTCACAAACTCTGGTAATATTCCGCTAAACCCAAGAAGCTCCTAACCCAAGGAAGTCAAGGTCTAGGCTAATCTTTTGATCACCTTTGTCTTACTAGGGTTTACCTTAATACTATCACTCGACATCACACGACCTAGGAAGGCAACCTCTCACCACCAAAATCCCTATTCCTCCTATTTAACATCCAACCTTCTTCCTTAAACTTTGTAGTACTACTCTCGAATGACTCACATGCACTACCTCATTAGGGAAAAAACCAGCATATCATCACCATAACCACCATAAACCTATTTGAGTAGGGACTAAAGATCTTACTCATGAGACTTATAGGCATAATCGGCGTACTAGTCAAACCAAAAGACACTACCCCAGCTTTAAACATTGAAAAGGGACATTCAAGGCCTCATCTACCACCAACAATAGTTTTATAAACAAACAACTTAGGTTCAAAACCTCCAATTCTCACAAGTTGATAAATGCAACCACCTAGAGAGTAAATATACCTTAAGACATGAAATGGACCTACCTCCCTTGCTACTGTTTGATAACCTCCCACTAAAATATGGGCTCATTAGGGAGTCGGAATCTAACTATTGGGTCCTATAACCCATGAAGACACAATATGCATGTCACCATTCCATCCCTACAATGACCTCAAAATCCACCATGCCGACTCCAACAAGCCATAAAACAAGGCCTAATGTAATACAAACCCAGACCATCACCTATGAACCTTCTAGCAATAATACACCCAACAAAAGGATAGACACCAAAGATCTACAAAAAAAACTTGGGCACACAAGAAGCCCCACCATCAACTAAGAAGAATACAGATGAAATAGTGGCACGTCGGGCCTAATAATGCATGCACATCAAAGCCAAGGAAACTTCAACTTACCTGTAATAGCATCGGGTACCTCATCCCCTCCTTGAGGCACTTGATCAACATAGAAACCATGGTCCATAAGTCAACAACCCTTATACCCCCTTGGAATAAATGGACAATCTATCAGCTTATGACCCACCTTACCATATCCAAAGCAAGTACTAGTATTCCTCCAATACGGGCCACCATGGTTCTTTCTACACCTTTGACACTTGGGATTAGTCATCCCACCATCACCTTATTTATCCTTATAGCATTTACAAGTACAATCCTTCTTCTTATGCCCCTCCTTTCCATAGTGGAAACAAGCATTGGTGCCTTTCAAGCATGGGCCTCTATGACTCCCTCTACAATTAGGGTACATGTCATTATTGGTCACACCACCAACACCTCTGCATTTGAGACTTTTGAACTTACCCTTATTACGGGCTCTCTTGGCCTCACTACCTCCCCTTTAATCACTAGAAGTCTCGCGAGCACCCACCTGTTGATCGAGGTGAGTTGCTAATTTTGCCGCCGCTTTTGCAACTTTCCATAGAGCATTACAAATCTCCGCATTTATCATAGCACCATCCTGAGTAGCTTGAGACATATCCTGTAATATAAAGGTAAGGGGTTAGCTACGAACCTTCGCATTCGACATATCATTATCTTGAGTAACTTGAGACATATCCTTAAATGTAACGGTCAGGGGTTAGCAATACGTCCTAGGGGACCTAACTTTATCGCACGACATGGATCATGAAGAAGTGAAACATTTTCTAAAATGTCTCATAGCCTCCTACTCTTAGTTGTGGTGCACAACACAACCATGAATAAGACTCTATTCGATGCGGTGTTTTGTTCTCCAAGGATCTAACAGCCTAGTGCTCTGATACCAAGATTGTCATGACCCAAAATAGGACCCAGACGTGACATGGCGAATAGGGAACCCTAAGGGGTCCCCAAAGAAGATTCTTAACTTATCATCCTATATCATTGGTCATAGCGTGACATGGCGAATAGGGAACCCGAAGGGGTCCCCAAATAAGCCTTTTAACTTATCATCACACATCATTGGTCCTGGACGCATTTAAATGACAAAAAGAGTAGAAATAGGGGCAATGGGACTAAGGGGAAAGCTTGCACAACATTGTAATCAAGGGGCAAGAGTCAAGACTCATATAATAGATACATAGCATGTAAAACAACACCTCTACTACACAGATAAGAGCGGGCGCCAAGACAAAGCAACTGGGCTCACCCTCATAGTCTAATTAGAAAGTAAAGAAGAGTGTTTCAATACATAATAAGAGAATCATATACTAAGGTCCCCGAAGTAGAGGACTCACAAACTTGCTTGAATAGTAGCGAACTAGCCATGTGGAGGAGGATGATTAACTTAGACACTGGTTCCTACATAGTGACATTATGTAGGCATAAAGTATGAATTAATACATTTGAATATACTAAGTATATGGGATGCAATGCAACAATAAGTAGGCATCATATTTAAAATACATAATATTGAGCAATAGACATAATATAACAATATGGCTTGTATGTTCAATGCAGAAGTAAAACATGCAGAAGTAAATCATGCTTATATAGGATATTATATGTGTCGAAGAGACCAAGCTAGTTGTTCAAGGTATAAATCTCTTGGTGGTTGCGTGGTATAAACCCCTCACTTGGTTGATGCTAATCATACCTTGCCAACACGGTGATGAAGTATAAACCCCTTGCATGGTTGATGAGTATAAACCCCCATCAGGGTTACCCGGGCTCTTATCTCCCTAGATTGGGTATCATCTAATGCAATACTTTATATAGATTATATTATATACATAAGCTTATTTCATCACCATAACATCATTTATATCATATATAATACTTTTAACCTTCATTTTCTCAAGAAAACCTAGGTGAACATTTTGTCAAACACTTTGATGGTGTGTAATGAGGGTAAAATACTATGTAATTTAGAGATGAAATCATACAAGAAAATTTGTTGTAAAACCATCAATCAACACCTTGCAACACCCTTGAGACATTCACATTAAAATCCCTCATCAAATCCAATATTAGATTCAAGATTTAGAGCTCAAAACATGCTAAAATAACCATACTTTCATAAACTCAAGTCACTATATAGTAAATTTCTTAATATACAAGACCTGAAACAACCCTAAAAGGTTCCTGAAAATGTGCCTCGGAAGTTCCTAAAATCTTGTTTTCCATAATCTAAAATCCATTTGGAATTTTAAAAATCAGACTTCATATTCTTGTTAAAGGGGTCCAATATAGTGTGACAAGGCTCTAACCTCGATTTTAAAGCAAATGAATCAAATTATGAGATTTGCACTTAGTGCAATTTCTAAAGGCACTCCGCAATCTCTCCACGATGTGGAGAGGTATTTTTCCTGCATTGTCTTTTCCTAGTTTTCCCAGATTTTTCTAAGTGTTGGACCTAAGTTTTCTCAAATGTATTTTCACCTATACTTAGCCTAATTTCACCCTCATAACACCGCAAAACATTCCCCAATATTTCCCAAACACTTAGACTCAATTCTAATCCTAAATTTAAGTCCCAAACTCAAGGCCAATCTCAAGGATTTCTTCAAGGATCTCACCCAAGCTTCAAATATCCATTAATATCTTTTTTAAGAACTTCACAAAAGCCAAGATATATGGTGTTGAACCCTTGGGTCCTTCCACCCATGGTGCCTAAAGCCTCTTTTAATTAGTATTACATGATTTAAAGTTGATTTTATATGTGGGTCTTGTATATTGAGAAATTTACAGCACAGTGAATTTAGTTCATGAAAGTATAGTTGTTTTAGCATATTTTGAGCTTCAAATCTTGGATCTAATGTTGAAGTTGATGAGGGGTTTTGATGTGAATGTCTTGGGGTGTTGCAAGGTGTAGATTAAAGGTTTTACCACTGATTTTCCTGTATGATTACATCTTTAAATTGGATGCTCTTTTACACCTATTACACACCTGCCAAGTGTTTGATAAAATGTCTGGTTATGGTTTCTTGAGGAATTGAAGGTTCAAAGCATGAGATATGATATGTGTAATGTTTTAATGATGAAATGATATTATGGACATGATATATATATGTATGTTTTATATAATGTGTTGTATTAGACCATGTCTAGTCGAGGGGGCATAAGTGCCTGGACGTCCATGTGACGGGTGAGTACCTTACCACCAAGGTGTCCGGGCGTGAACAACATCAACGATGTGAGGGCTGTAGTACCTTGCAACTAGGGTGTCCAGGTGTAAATGACATCAACCATGTGAGGGGTATAGTACCTTGCCATCAGGGTGTCCGAGTGTGAAAAACATCAACTATGTGAGGGGTGTAGTACCTTGCCACCAGGGTATCCGGGTGTGAACGGCATCTCCCATCCAAAGTTGGGATTCTAGCTTGGCCTTTTCTACAAATATGATATCTTATAGAAGCATGACTTATCCTAGCATATTTATCGATCATACATGCCATACTGCTATACTATACCTGTTATCTAATATATGCATTTCGATTATAAAGCTTGTTAGCTGCATTGTATCCTACATACTTACTATATTCAAATGTACTAACGCATACTCTTGCCTATATGATATTACCTTGTAGGAACTGGTGCTCGAGTTGATCATCCTTCTCCTCCCCCGCGTGGCTAAACAGTGCTATTCCAAGTTATTGGTAAGTCCTCCATTTTGGGGACTTCAATTTATGTCTTTCTCTATTATCTATGTTTTGATATACTATCTTATGTTATATTTGACTATGAGGGTGAGCCTGGTAGCTTGTGTTAGGCCCCACTCTTTCTATGTTTTAGAGGTGTATGTTGGACAAGGTGTGTACTATGTATGAGCTTGACTCTTGACTTTTGACTTCGATGATTATGCAAGTTTCCCTCCTTAGTCCCGTTGCCCTTACTTTTATTTATATATGTCTTTTGTATGCTTCTGTAACTAAGGATGTGTGATGATATGCTAAGAGGCTTGTTTGGGGTCCCTTCGGGTTCCCCATTTGCTGTGTCACGTTTACGCCCTTAGGCTTGGGTCGTGACAAACTTGGTATCAGAGCACTAGGTTGATAGATCCTTGGAGTCCAACACACCACACTGATTAGAGTCCTATTCATGGTTGTGAAGTGCGCCATGATTGTGAATAGGAGGTTTTGAGGCATTTTAGGAAATGTTTCCCTTCTTCATGTCCTAAGTCATGTTGTAGAGTTGTGATAAGTATTTCCCCCTAGCGATTATTATTTTCTATGCTAGATTATGTTGAATACTAGAGGACAATATGCCTAAACTCCTGAGAAGCAACCTACCAATGGTGAGCATCGGGAAGCTCTTATAGTGCTTGCCCAAGTAGTGGCTAACCAAGTCCAACAAGGGACCCAAGCCCCTTATGCTACTACCCCAGGAGCTAGGGTTAGGGATTTCATGAGGATGAATCCTCTGGGTTTCCATAGGTCAAAGGTGGATGAGGATCCACAAAAGTTTACTGATGAAACCTATAAAATCTTGTTGATCATGGGTGTTGGGCCAAATGAGAAGGCAGAATTGGTAGTGTACCAACTCAAGAGGGTGGCCCAAATTTGGTTTGATCACTGGAAATGTGAGAAGGGTAATGACTACGTAGTGTTTTGGGAGGAATTCAAATTGGCCTTCCTTAATCGGTTCTTCCCTCTTGAGCTTAGGAAATCAAGGTTGGTTGAGTTTATGAACTTGAAACAAGGTGGTATGAGTGTGAGGGAGTATGCCCTAAAATTTAATGAACTTTCAAAATATGTTCCTCACTTGGTGGCCAATTCTAGGTCGAGGATGAATGAGTTTATTATGGGGGTCTCTGATTTAGTAAGTGAAAAGGGTCGATCCGTAATGCTTATTAGTGATATGTAATTGTCTCGATTGATGACATATGCTGAGAAAATAGAAGAAGAAAAGTTGAGAAAGAGGAGGGTCATGAGGCCAAGAGAACTCGTTTTGAGAGTGGGTTTCGAAAGGGTGCTAGATATCAACAAGGCCAAAGGCCTCCTTATGCTATGAATAGGGGGTTTGCTTATGACATCCCAAGGCCTTAAGGTGTGGGCGCAATGGTTCCCAATGATATGTGCCCTAAATTTGGAAGGTATCATAGGGGCCCATGCTTGAAGGGTTCCAATGCATATTTTGATTATAGGGAGCTTGGTCACAAGAGGATGGATTGTCCAAGGAACCGTGGCAAAGTTCAGGGTGCAAATATGATCCTATTATGGTACAGATGGTCCTTAAGGTGATTTCCGGAGGCATAATCGCTTTTATGCTCTACAGGGGAGGTAAGGGGTTGATGAAGTTCCCGATGTTGCTACCGGTATGTTGAAATTTTTTATCTTGACGTATATGCTTTAATTGATCCAGGTGCTATCCTTTCCTTTATTATCCCCATTGTTGCTAAAAACTTCCATGTTGAGCCAGAGTTATTGCATGAGTCATATGAAGTATCTACTCCTATTAGTGCATCTATTGTTGCTAGCAGGGTGTATAGAAATTGTTCAGTTTGTATCTTACATAAATCTTACCTTGTGATCTTGTTGAATTAAATATGGTTGATTTTGATGTTATTCTTAAGATGGAATGGTTGCATGTATATTATGGTTTTATTAATTATAGAACCCGTAGGGTGAAGTTTTAATTTCCAAACGAGCCCATCCTTGAGTGGGAAAGTTATGATGTAGTAGTAAGGGGTAGGTTCATCTAATGCATTAAAGCCCATAGGTTGATTTCGAAGGGGTGTTTGTATCATCTTGTGAGAGTCAAAGATATAAGATTTCAAGGTCTCTTCTTCTTACATCGACATAAGATTTTTGACGACTTTGGGCTGATCAAAACCTTTCCCTAATCATCCTATCCTTCTCAAGAGCATTCATAACTAGATCTGGTCCCAATAAGGCCACCTCTCCAACCTAAAAGCAACTGACCTGTGATCTACATTGCCTCCCATAAAGAGCCTCAAAAGGGGTCATACCGATGCTAGAGTGATAGCTATTGTTGTATGCGAATTCAATCAAAGGAAGATGGTCATCCCAACTACCTATCAACTCTAATACACAGGCCCTAAGCATATCTTCAAGGGTTTGAATGGTTCTTTGCGCTTGGCCATCCATTTGGGGATGAAAGGTCATACTAAGGTGAACTTTTGTACCAAGACCCCTTTAAAAAGACCTCTAGAAATGTGAAGCAAATTGTGCACTCCGATCCGATATGATAGATAAAGGAACCCCATGTAACCTCACTAACTCATGGATGTACAACCTTGCATACTCTTCGGCCCCGTATGTTGTCTTAACCGATAGAAAATGAGTCAATTTCGTCATCCTATCAACCACTACCCATATGGAATCAAAACCTTTTCTAGTCTTGGGTAATCCAATCACAAAATCCATATTAATACTCTCCTACTTCCAAATAAGAATCTCTATATCTTGGGTTAGACCACCTAGCTTTAGATGTTTGGCTTTGACTTGTTTATAATTATGGCAACCGAGAATGAATTTGGCAATGTCCCCCTTCATGCCTCCCCACCAATACACATCCCTCAAGTCTCTATACATTTTGGTAGAACTGGGGTGGATAGAATAAGAGGAGTCATAGGCTTCATCAAGAATTCTCCCCTTCAAACCATCAACACAAGGCACGGACAACCTACCTTGATATCTAAGGGTCCCATCTCCCCCTTGGGAGAAAACCTCTATCTTGCCCTCTTTCACCAAAGCCTTCAACTTAAGCAAGTAGGAGTCTAGATCTTGTTTTGCTATCACCTCATCAACCAATGAAGATTTGGAACCATCAACCACAACAACACCTCTACCCCCATCTTCTAACCTCATCCCCAACCTAGCCAATCTATGCACCTCCCTAGCTATCTCCTTATCACCACTATCCACATAAGCTAGGCTACCCATAGAAACCCGACTTAATGCAACCGCCACAACATTTGCCTTACCCAGCTGGTAATGCACACTCACGTCATAGTCTTTAAGAAGTTCTAGCCACCTTCTTTTCTTCAAGTTGAGATCTTTTTGAATGAAGACATATTGGAGACTCGTATGATCGTTAAAGATATCAACATGCACCCCATATAAATAATAAAGCAAAATCTTTAATATAAACACCACAGCAGCCAATTCATGATCATGAGGAGGGTAGTTCTTTTCATTCACTTTGAGTTGCCTAGAAGCATAGGCTATGACCTCACCATTTTGCATAAGTACACAACCCAAACCAACCCTAGATACGTCACAATACCCGACAAAACCCTCAAGCCCATTCGATAGAGACAATATAGAAGCGAACACAAGTCTAGCCTTCAATAATTGGAAGCTTTCCTCACATTCATCTGTACACACAAACTTAACCTTCTTTTGAGTCAATTTTGTCTTAGGGGAAGCAATAGAGGAGAACCCATCCACAAATCTTCTATAGTAACCTGCAAGGCCCAAGAAGCTCCTAATCTCCGATGGAATGGTCTAGGTCAATTCCTAATTACATCTGTTTTAATCTAGTCCGAAAGACCATCTTGGGAATATCACACTCCCTCACCTTCACTTGGTGATACCCGGATTGAAGATCAATCTTAGAGAAAAAGCTAGCCCCATGCAATTGGTCAAACAAGTCATCATCCTTGGAAGAGGATACCTATTCTTTATAGTGACCCTTTTCAGTTGCCGGTAGTCAATGCACATTCTAAGCGACCCATCCTTCTTCTTTACGATCAACAGCAGTGCACCCCAAGGTTATTGGCTAAGCCTAATAAATCCCTTCTCTAAACAAATCCTTCAATTGCTCCTTTAACTCTTTCAACTCCGCCGGTGCCATACGATAAGGGGGAATGGAGATAGGTTGAGTGTCGGAAAGGAGATCTATGCCAAAATCTATCTCTTTTTTGGGAGGGACACCGAGAAGATCATTTGGGAAGACATCAAAAGGGGGAATAGAGATAGGTTGAGTATTGGGAAGGAGATCTTGCCAAAATCTATCTCCCTTTTAGGAGGACACCAAGAAGGTCATTTAGGAAGACATCAAGAAACTCATTTACAATCGAAACCGACTCTATGGAAGGGACTTTGGACTCCATATCTTTGACTCTCACAAGATGATATATACACCCCTTGGAAATCAACCTATGGGCTTTAATGCATGAGATAAATCTATCATTTACCACCACGTCATGACTTTCCTACTTAAGGGCAGGTTCATTTGGGAAGTGAAACTTGACCCTACGGGTTCTACAATCAATAGAAGCATAGTATGCATGCAACCAATCCATCCCAAGAATTACATCAAAATCAACCACATCTAATTCAACAAGATCACAAGGAAAGCTTTTATGCAAGATGCAAATCAGACAATTTCTATACACTTTCCTAGAAATAATTGATGCACCTATAGTAGTAGACACCTCATAAGACTCATGTAACAACTACGACTCAACATGTAACTTCCTAGCAACCAAGGGGGTAACAAAGGAAAGGGTGGCACCCAGATCAATTAAAGCATATACATCAAGGTCAAAGATTTTCAACATACCGGTAACAACATCGGGAAACTCACCAATCCCTTGCCTCCAATGTAGAGCATAAAATCGGTTGTGCCTTGGGGCACCACCTTGAGGGCCACCTCTACCCAATGGAACTGCATTTGCACCCTGGCCCTTACCATGGCTTCTTGGAGAATCTACCTTCTTGTGACCAAGCTCCCCACATTCAAAGCATACATTAGACCCCATCAAACATGGACCTCCATGCTTCCTTTCACATTTAGGACACACCTCTATAGGAGCCACTCCACCCACACCTTGAGTCCTAAGGAAGTCATTGGCAAATCCCCTATTAGTAGTATGGGAAGACCCTTAGCCTTGGTGAAATTATAGGAGCCACTCCACCCACACCTTGAGTCCAAAGGAAGTCATTGGCAAATCCCTTATTAGTAGTATGGGAAGACCCTTGGCCTTGGTGAAATCTACCACCCCTTTGGAACTTACACCCAAACCAGGCCCTCTTGGCCTCATGGCCCCTCCTCTTTCTCCACAAGCTCAAGAGGGAAGAACCGATTAAGGAAGGCCGATTTGAATTCCTCCCAAAGCACCACATGAGTTAGAATGCCGCCAACTTCACCTTGACCCACCCCCTTGAGTTGGAATGCCGCCAACTTCACCTTTTCATTTAGTCCAACATGCATGATAGACAAGATTTTGTAGATTTCATCACTAAATTCTTGTGGATCTTCTTCCACCTTTGATCCATGGAAAACTAGAGGATTTATCCTTATGAAATCTCTTACCCTAGCTTTCGGGGTAGTAGCATGAGGGGTTTGGGCCCCTTATTGGACTTGGTTAGGCACCACTTGGGCAAGCATAGTAAGGGCATCCTGGAATTCACCATTGGTAGGTTGCTCCTCGGGAGTTTGGCCCCTTCTTTCTCTAGTATTCAGCATGATCTAGCATAGCAAAGAATAATTGTTAGGGGGAATACTTACCACCACTCTATAGCACGACTTAGGAAATGAAGAAGGAAAATATTTCCTACAACGCGTCATAGCCTCCTATCCATAGTCATGGCGCGCTTCACAACCATGAATAGGACTCTAATCGATGTGGTGTGTTGGACTTCGAGGATCTATCAACCTAGTGCTCTGATACCATCTTTGTCACGATCCAAGCCTAGGGCCTAGACGTGACTAGCGAATAGGGAACCCAAAGGAACCCCAAACAAGCCTTATAGTATATCTTTATACATCCTTGGTCGCAAAACAATTAAATGACATTTGAAGAATAGAAATTAGGGAAAAAGGGGCTAATGGAGGACTTGTCATAATATAGAGTCAAGAGATATTAGAATCAACTCATGACATAAATACATCCTCTGTCCTACAACACCTCTACTACATAGATAACGGTGGGGGCCAAGACATACAACCGGGCTCACCCTCACAGTCATAGGTAAATAATAAAGTAAAGAGAATCTTAATACATAGTTAATAGCAACATAGACTAAGGTCCCTGAAATGGAGGATTCACCAACATAGTTGGAATAGCACCACCTAACTATGTAGAAGAGGATCAACTCGAGCACCGATTCCTGCATAGTAACATTATGTAGGCAAGAGTATGTGTTAGTACATTTGAATGTACTAAGCATGAGGGATGCAATGAAATAAGAAATAGGTATCATAACCAAAATGTGTATCAATGGACAATAGGCATAATATAGTAATATGGCATATATGATCAAATCTACAGTAAAACATGCTTGAGTAAATTATACTCGTATAAAATATCATATATGAAGAAGAGACCAAACTAACTTTCCAACCTTCACTGGTTGATGATGGTCACACCCCAATCATCCTAGGTGGTGAGGTATAAACCCCTCACATGGAATAGAAGC
>DF357273.1:48087-60049 GCA_000787875.1 Solanum virginianum | reverse complement strand
ATAAGGGTATCATTTAGGTATAAACCCCTCACATGGTTGATGTTGGTCACACCCCAATCATCCTAGGTGGTGAAGTATAAACCCCTCACAAGGTTGATGAGTACAAACCCCCAACTCGGTTGATAATGGTCATACCCAAATCATCCTAGGTGGTGAAGTATAAACCCCTCACATGGTTACTCGAGCTCTTATCCCCCCGGGTTAGGCATGGTCTAGTGCAACACTTTATATAGGATTCATCATAAGCTCTAATGCAATACGTCATGTAGGAATAATCATGTACATAAGGTCATTTCATCATTATAACATCATTCATATTATATCCCATGCTTCGGACCTTCAATTGCTCAAGATAACATAACCAGACATTTTATCAAACACCTTGGAGGTGTGTAATAGGGGTAAAAGGGCATGCAATTTAGAGATGAAATAATGCAGAAAAATCAATGGTAAAACCTTTAATCAACACCTTGCAACACCCCCAAGACATTCACATCAAACCCCCTCATCAATTCCAATATAAGATCATAGATTTGAAACTCAAAACATGCTAACACAACCATAATTTCATGAACTAAAGTCATTATGCAATAATTTTCTCAATATACAAGACTCACATGTAAAATCAACATTAAAGATACAAGATTTAGAACTCAAAACATGCTAAACAAAACCATACTATCATGAACTAAAATCACTATGCAGTAAATTTCTCAATAAACAAGACCCACATGTAAAATCAACATTGAATCATGCAATATTAATCAAAAGAGTGTTTAGGCACCATGGGTGGAAGGACACAATGGTTCAACACCACATACTCTAGAGTTGCTTGGAATTGAGAACGGATGCTCTTATTACACTCGTAGTCTCTGAAGGATGAGAACCAACTATGTAGCATCTACATCGAGAATTCCAGTATTGTATACGTCATTAGTCCGATCAGAATGGAGGCTTGGAAATGATCTTGGAATCCAATCTTGTTCTTAAGTTTCCTTAAAATTGAATTGGAGCTTGATGGAGACTCCTGAGAGGATTTGAGAGTGTGATTAAGATGAGAGTAATTAAATTGGGTCCTTTAAATTAGAGTTCAGGTCTTCTAGGAAGGTTAAAATAGCCTAAAATTTTAAAAAGGGTCATTAGGATAATTGGCATTTATGAAAATACCATTAGTGAACGGATGGAAAAAATGGCAAAGAGTCATCTCACTGGAGACTTCATTGGCCGTGTAGTACTCCACGGGTCGTGTGGAGTGCCCATCTGTAGTGCCTTAGTGAAAAAAATAGAAGTTGGGAAACTTCAAAAATTGATATCTCATCACTTCATGGCAACTTTCACGGACCGTGTAGTGTTACACGGACCATGTAGTATTACACGGACCGTGTAGTATTACATGGACCGTGTAGTGTTACACGGACCTTGTACTGGTCCATCCCAATTCACTTAGACAAAAAAATATTGTTGGCCATCACACACCTAGGTGACACAGCCCATAACCCTTCACATGAGTTGTACAAGACAACACTTCCCTTATAGATGCCCATGGGGATTCACTGCACGGGAGGGTCTCACAGAAAGGGTCATAACTCCTTCATCCAACATCAAAATGAGGTGAAACAAAGTGCGTTACAAAGCAAACTCAGAGATCTTTCATTTCACATGTCGTGGTCCATCCAGTTCCAAATATGCTACGAGTTATGCTAGTTAAAAGTTGACCTTTATATGAAATAACACCCAAAACTCAATTTGGAGGTAAGTCTTGAGCTCGTTTAAGTACTAGGAGTCTCCCATGAATCTAGCACACCCCCAACCTAACCAAATAAGGCTTGAAACATGGATACATAGGTGCATAAAGTTATGGGGTATGATAATATCTCCCTCTTGGGAACATTCATCCCTGAATGTAAAAGAAACGTACACAAGGAGGGTAGCCATGAAGATTTTTAGCCTAATATGGATGCAACAAATGTATCTAAACATGATTTTAAAAAAGGTCTCAACATGAACATCAAAATTTACCATAAAACCTTGCCCATATAAACATGAATGCATGCAATAGCTTAAGGCCAGAAATTAAAACTTGAAATTGCATAGGGGACTTAGGATTAGTACCTTAGGCTTGAGTGGAGTGGAAAAGATAAGGGTATCATTTTTGCATATCCACTTCGACCTTCCATGTAGCGCTTTTGACTTATTGGTTCATCCAAAGAACCTTAACGGATGTCACCACCTTGTTCCTCAATCTCTTCACTTGCCTATCTAGAATCCGGACCGGGACCTCCTCATAAGTCAAGTTATCCTCAACAACACCCACCACCTCAAGAGGCACAATGGCATTAGGGTCACCCACACATTTCCTCAACATAGAGATATAGAACACCGGATGAACCAAGTTCATTTCACTAGGCAGTTTTAACTTATAAACTACCTTACCAACCCTCTTCAAGACCTTATAAGGACCAATGTACCTTGGACTCAATTTCCCCTTTTTATTGAAACAGACCACACCTTTCATTGGAGAAACCTTCAAATAAATCCAATCACCCACTTTAAATTCAAGGTCTCTTCTTCTCATATCGACATAAGATTTTTGATGACTTTGGGTCATTCTTAACCTTTCCCTAATCATCCTAACCTTCTCCAAAGCATCCATAACTAGATCCAGTCCCAATAAGGCCACCTCAACAACCTCAAACCAACCGACTAGTGATCTAGAAAGCCTTCTATAAAGAACCTCAAAAGGGGCCATACCGATGCAAGAGTGATAGCTATTGTTGTATGCGAATTCAATCAAAGGAATATGGTCATCCTAACAACCTCTTAACTCCAATACATATGCGCTAAGCATATCTTCAAGGGTTTTAATAGTTCTTTAAGCTTGGCCATCCATTTGGGAATATCATCAATGAAGACCACAATAAAGGAATCAAGGTAGGGTTTGAAGATCCCATTCATTAAGTCCATGAAGATGGCCGATGTATTGGTTAACCCAAAAGACATCACCACGAAATCATAATGCCCATATCTAGTCCGAAAGGCCGTCTTGGGAATATTACACTCTCTCACCTTCACTTGGTGATCCCCAGACCGAAGATCAATCTTAGAGAAAAAGCTAGCCCCTTGTAATTGGTCAAACAAGTCATCAATCCTTGGAAGAGGATACATATTTTTTATAGTGACCCTATTCAGTTGCCGGTAGTCAATGCACATTCTAAGTGACCCATCCTTCTTCTTTACAAACAACACTGGTGTACCATAAGGTGACTAGCTAGACATAATAAATCCCTTCTCCAACAAATCCTTCAGTTGCTTCTTTAACTCCTTCAACTCCACCGGTGCCATGCGATAAGCGGGAATAGAGATAGGTTGAGTGTCGGGAAGGAGATCTATGCCAAAATCTATCTCCCTTTTGGGAGGGACACTGGGAATATCATTTGGGAAGACATCAAGAAACTAATTTACAACCGGAACCGACTCTATGGAAGGGACTTTGGACTCCACATCTTTGACTCTCACAAGATGATACATACACCCCTTGGAAATCAACCTATGGGCTTTAATGCATGAAATGAATCTACTTTTTACCACTAGGTCATGACTTTCCTACTTAAGGGCGGGTTCATTTGGAAGTGAAACTTAACTCGACAGGTTCTACAATCAATAGAAGCATAGTATGCATGCAACCAATCCATCCTAAGAATATATCATATGTGAAGAATAGACCAAACTGGTTCTACAATCAATAGAAGCATAGTATGCATGCAACCAATCCATCCTAAGAATAATATCAAAATTAACTATATCTAATTCAACAGGATCACAAGGTAAGATTTTATGCAAATTGGATAATTTCTATACACTTTCCTAGCAATAATTGATGCACCAATAGAAGTAGATACCTCATAAGACTCATGCAACAACTCTGACTTAACATGGAACTTTCTAGCAACCAAGGGGGTAACAAAGGAAAAGGTATCAGCTGGATCAATCAAAGCATATACATCAAGATCAAAGATTTTCAACATACCAGTAACAACGTCGGGAACCTCACCAACCCCTGCCTCCTATGTAAAGTATAAAATCGGTTGCACCTTGGGGCACCACCTTGAGGGCCACCTCTACCCAATGGAATCACATTTGCACCCCTTCCCTTACCACAGCTTCTTGGACAATCTACCTTCTTGTGACCAAGCTCCCCACATTCAAAGCATATATTAGACCCCTTCAAACATAGACCTGCATGCTTACTTATTTAGGACACACCTCTATAGGAGCCATTCCACCTATACCTGGAGTCTTAGGGAAGTCATTGGCAAATCCTCTATTAGTAGTATGGGAAGACCCTTGGTATTGGTGAAATCTAGCACCCCTTTGGAACTTACTCCCAAACTGAGCCCTCTTGGCCTCATGGCCCCTCCTCTTTCTCCACTTCTCTTTTTCCATTTGCTTGCCATACGTCATCAACCGAGGTAAGTCCATATCACTAATAAGCAAAGTAGACCAATATTCTTCACTTACCAAGTCAGAAATCCCAATAATAAACTTATTTATCCTTGACCTAGGATCGGCCACCAAGTGAGTAGCATGCTTTGAAAGTTGATTAAATTTAAGGGCATACTCCCTCACACTCATACCACCTTGTTTCAAGTTCATAATCTCAACCAACTTTGCTTCCCTAAGCTTAAGAAGGAAGAACCGATTAAGGAAGGCCAATTTGAATTCCTTCCAAAACACCACATGGCCATTACCCTTCTCACCCTTCCATTGATCAAATCAAATTTGAGCCACCCCCTTGAGTTGGTATACCGCCAACTCCACTTTTTCGTTTGGTCCAACACCCATGATAGACAAGATTTTGTAGATTTCATCGATAAATTCTAATGGATCTTCATCCACCTTTAACCTATGAAAAATTGGAGGATTCATCCTCATGAAGTCCCTTACCCTAGCTCCCGAGGTAGTAGCATGAGGGTCTTGGGATCTTTGTTGGACTTGGTTGGCCACCACTTGGGCAAGTATAGTAAGGGCATTCCAAAATTCACCATTGGTAGGTTGCTCCACGGGAGTTTGGGCCCATCTTTCTCTCGTATTTGACATGATCTAGCATAGCAAAGAATAATCATTAGGGGGAAATATTTACCACCACTCTATAGCATAACTTAGGAAATGAAGAAGGGAAACATATCCTACAATGCCTCATGGCCTCCTAAGTTGCTACCGTGTAGTGTTACATGTGAAGAAGGGAAACATATCCTACAATGCCTCATGGCCTCCTATCCATAGTCATGGCGTGCTTTATAACCATCAATAGGACTCTAATCGACATGATATGTTGGACTTCGAGGATCTATCAACCTAGTGCTCTGATACCATCATTGTCATGACCCAAGCCTAGGGCTTAGACGTGATTGGCGAATGAGGAACCCGAAGGAACCCCAAATAAGCCTCATAGCATATCATTACACATATTTGGTCATGGAACAATTAAATGACATTTGAAGAATGAAAATAATGGGAAAAGAGGCTAAGGGAGGACTTGTCATAACATAGAGTCAAGAAATATTAAAAACAACTTATGGCATAAATACATAGCTTTGTCCAACAATACCTCTACTACATAGATGACGGTGGGGGCCAAGACATACAATCGGGTTTACCCTCATAGTCATAGGTAAACAATAAAGTAAAGAGAATCTTAATACATAGTTAATAGCAATGTAGACTAAGGTCCCCAAAATGGAGGACACATCAACAAGCTTGGAATAGCACTGCAACCATATGGAGGAGGATCAACTCGAGCACCAGTTCCTACATGGTGACATCATGTAGGCAAGAGTATGCATTAGTACGTTTGAATGTACTAAGCATGTGGGATGCAATACAATAAGGAATAGACATCATAACTAAAATGCATATCAATAAAAATAGGCATAATACAGTAATATGGCATGTATAATCAATGCTGTAGTAAAACATGCTTGAGTAAATCATACTCGTATAAAATATCATATGTGAAGAATAGACCAAACTAGCTTTCAAACCTTGGTTGGTTAATGATGGTCACACCCCAATAAACCTAGGTGGTGAGGTATAAACCTCTCACATAGTTAATGTTGGTCACACCTCAATCATCCTAGGTGGTGAAGTACAAACCCCTCATATGGTTGATGAGTAAAAATGCCCAACTTGGTTGATGATGGTCATACCCTAATCATCCTAGGTGGTGAAGTATAAACCTTTCACATGGTTACCCGGGCTCTTATCCCCCTGGATTGGGCATGGTCTAGTGCAATACTTTATATAGGATTCATCATAAGCTCTAATGCAATACATCATGTAAGAATAATCATGTACATAAGGTCATTTCATTATTATAACATCATTTATATCATATCTCATGCTTTGGACCTTCAATTTCTCAAGAAAACACAATCGGACATTTTATCAAACACCTTGGAGATGTGTAATGGGGGTAAAAGAGCATGCAATTTAGAGATGATATCATGCAGAAAAATTAGTGGTAAAACCTGTAGTCAACACCTTGAAACACTCCCAAGGCATTCACACCAAACCCTCTTATCAGTACCAACATTAGATCATAGATTTGAAGCTCCAAACATGCTAAAACAACCATAATTTCATGAACTAAAGTCAATGTGTAGTAAATTTCTCAATATACAAGACCCAGATGTAAATTAACTTTAAATCATGCAATATTAATCAAAATAGGGTTTAGGCACCATAGGTGGAAGGTCATAATGGTTCAACACCACATACCTTAGGTCTAGAGTTGCTTGGAATTGAGATTGGGAAGAATGGAGGCTTGGAAATGATATTAGAATCCTATCTTGTTCTTAGGTTTCCTTGAAATTGACTTGGAGCTTGATGGAGACTCTTGAGAGGATTTGAGAGTGTGATTGATATGAGAGTAATGAAATTGGGTCCTTAAGATTAGAGTTTAGGTATTCTAGGAAGGTTAAAATAAACATAAAAGTCAAAAAGGGTCATTAGGATAATTAGCATTTACGAAAATATCATTAGTGAATGGATGGAAAAAATGGCAATGTATCATGTCAATAGAGACTAGACTAGCTATGTGACACTTTATGAGTCATGTGGAGTTCCCGTCTGAAGTGCCTTAGTGAAAAAAATGGAAGTTGGGAACCTGGGAAAAATTGACGTCTCGTCACTTTGATGGCCATTTTCATGGACCGTGTAGTGTTACATGGATCTTAATCTGGTCTGTCCCACCTCACTTAGATAAGAAACTATTTTTGACCCCCGCATGCCTAGGTTACATGGCCCATACCCCTTCACACAAGCTGTATAAGACCACACTGCCTGTATAGGTGCCCGTGGGGGTTTACTACATGGGAGGGTCTCACGAAAAGGATCATAACTCCTTAATCTAACATTAGACTGAGGTGAAACAAAGTGCATTACAAAGCTAACTAAAAGGGATTTCATTTCATACACCATTTCCCAATATGGTAAGAGTTATGCTAGTTTAAAGTTGGTCCTTCTATGAAATAACATCCAAAACTCAACTTGGAGGTAAGTCTTGAACTCATTTAGGTACTAGGAGTCTCCCATAAATCTAGTACACCCCCAACCTAACCAAATGAGGCTGGAAACATGGATATACAAGTGCATAAAGTTACGGAGTGTCAAAGGTTCTTGAGGAATTAAAAGTCCAATGCATGTCTTATGAGTTGAATGACTATATGGTGATGAAATGATGATGAAATTATGATGAAATGGAATATATGTATATAATGATGAAAGGAGTGTCTGTGTATATATATATATATGATATTATCTCTATAGTGTTGGGGATGACCAAGCCTAGCTCGGGGGGTTGTAGGCCCGGGTAACTTATTGAGGGGTTGGTTGCTCGATCGCCTAATTTGGGGAGTGGTAGGCCTGGGTAACCTTGTTGGGGGTTGGGACCCATCAGCATTGATGGGGGTTTGTACTCCATCAACCTTGATGGGGTTTATGTTCCATCAACCTCATGAAGGGGTTTATACCTCATCGCCTCTCCAAGGAGGTGGTAGGCCTTGGATTGCACTGTAATGGTCACTCCTTACACTCATATTACATCCTATATAAGCATGAGTTTACTTCAATCATCATTCATACATGTCAAATTGATAGTATGTAATCTATTGCTTATGATTATGTATTTTGCCTATGATACCTATCTCTTGTCGCATTACATCCTACATACTTAGTATATTCAAATGTACTATTGCATACTCTATGCCTACATGATATCACTATGTAGGAACCGGAGCATCGCTTGATCATCCTCCACCTCCACGTGGCTAGGAGGATTGTCTCTCAAGCTTGTGGTAAGTCCTCCATTCCTGGAATGTTACATATGATCTCTTACTATGTGCTAAGACTATCTTCTTTTATGTTATGTGTTGACTATGAGGGTGAGCACGGTTGCTTATCATGGCCCCCGCTCTTATCTATGTAGTAGAGGTG
The DNA here is from genome assembly GCA_000787875.1 of Solanum virginianum. Classification (NCBI taxonomy): domain Eukaryota; kingdom Viridiplantae; phylum Streptophyta; class Magnoliopsida; order Solanales; family Solanaceae; genus Solanum; species Solanum virginianum. Next base: position 51,556 of record DF357273.1, on the reverse strand, counting down.
TTATTGGACATGTTATATATCTATTCCATGAGCCTTGACTCTCTTGTTCCTTAATGTTATGATATGGAAGTTTTCCCTTAGTCCCATTTTCCTTGTCATGTCTATCTTTTAATGCCATATTTTATTGCTTTCGTGACCAAGGATATGTAATGATATGCTATGAGGCTTGTTTGGGGTTCCTTTGGGTTCCCCATATCGACAACTTAATAGGGTCACCATCAAGAATAGGTATCCTCTAATGATATGCTATGAGGCTTGTTTGGGGTTCCTTTGGGTTCCCCATTCACAAGTCACATCCAGGCCATAGGCTTGGGTCGTGACAAAGATTGTATCAGAGCACTAGGTTGTTAGATCCTCGGAGTCCAACACACCGCATTGATTAGCGTCTTATTCATGGTTATGTTGTGTAACAAAATTATGAGTAGGAGGCTATGAGACATTTCAGGAAATACTTCCCTTATTCACGTTCTAAGTTGTGATTTAAAGTTGAAGTAAGTTTTTTCCCCTAACGATTCTTCTTTTCTATGCTAGATCATGCCTAACACAAGGAGAAGACGAGCTTGCATACCTGAGGAGCAATCGACCAATGGGAGCTTAGGGATGCTCTCACCTTGCTTGCACAAGTTGTGGCTAATCAACCTAATCAAGGGGCCCTAGCCCCTCATGCTCCTACACCGACCTCTCGGGTGAGAGACTTCATGAGAATGAATCCCACAGAATTCCATGGGTCAAAGGTGAATGAGGACCCTCAAGAATTTATTGATGAGGCCTATAAGAATTTGTTTATCATGGGTGTGAGGTCGGAGGATAAGGCAGAGTTTTAGGCCTACTAACTCAAAGGGCTAGCACAAATATGGTTCATATAATGGAAGGAACAGAAGGGAGTTAACTATGTGGTACTTTGGGAAGAATTCAAGGCAACTTTCCTTAATCAGTTCTTCCCTCTTGAACTTAAGAAAGCTAAATTGGTGGAATATATGAATTTGAGGCAAGGGCCTATGAGTGTGAGGGAGTATGCCCTCAAGTTTACCCAACTCTCTAAGTATACTCCATATTTGGTGGCCAACTCAAGATCTAGGATGAACAAATTTATGATGGGTATTTCTGACTTGGTTAGTGAGAAGTGCTGGTCCGCCATGTTGATTAGCGACATGGAGTTGTCATGTTTGATGACCTATGCCAAGAAAATGTAAGTGGAGAAATTGAGGAAGAGAAGGGGTCACAAGGGCAAGAGGGCCCGTTTTGAGGTTAAATTCCAAAGGAGTGGTCGGTTCCATAAAGGCCAAAGGTCTACTCATGCATTGGATAAGATAGTTGCAAATGATTTTCCATAGGCCCAAGGTGTTAGGGGTGTGGCTCCTATTGATATGTCTCTGATGTGTGGTAAAGGTCATGGTGGACCATGCTTGAGAAATATCGGTGCTTGTTATGGTTATGGGGAAATGGGGCATAAGGCCATAGATTACCCTCAAGATTGCAACAAGGTCAAGGAGGTTCGTCCATAAGGTGCTAATATGATTCCATTAGGGAGAGGTAGCCAACAAGATAGTGCTCCTAGGCACAATCGGTTTTATGCTTTACATGGAAGGCAAGGGGTTAATGAGATGCCTGACGTTGTTACAGGTATGTTGAAAGTGTTTGATTTTGATATGTATGCTTTGATTGATCTAAGTGCCACTCTTTCTTTTGTTACCCCTTTTGTTAAGAAAAGGTTTCATATTGAGCTCGAATTGTTGCATGAGTCATATAAGGTATCTACTCCTATAGGTGCATCTATTGTTGCTAGAAAGGTCTATCAAAATTATCCCATTTGCATATTAGAGTCATATGAGGTGTCTACTCCTATTGGTGCATCTATTATTGCTAGAAAGATCTATAAAAATTGTCTCATTTGCATTTTGCATAAAATCTTGCCGTATGAGCTTGTTGAGTTGGACATGGTTGATTTTGATGTCATTCTTGGGATAGATTGGTTTCATGCATACTATGCTTCTATTGATTGTAGAACCTGTAGGGTCAAATTTCAATTCCTAAATGAACACGTCCTTGAGTGAGAGAGTCTTGATGTGGTCAAGGGTAGATTCATCTCTTGCATTAAAGCTCGTAAGTTGATCTCTAAGGGGTATATTTACCACCTTGTGAGGGTTAGGGATGTGGAGTCTAAAGTCCTTCCTATGGAGTCAGTTTCGATTGCAAATGAGTTCCTTGATGTCTTTTCAAATGACCTTCCCAGTTCGAAAGGGAAATAGATTTTGGTGTAGACCTCCTCGATACTCAACCCATTTCTATTCCCCCTTATCGTATGACCCTAGCTGAGTTGAAGGAGTTAAAGGAACAATTGAAAGACTTGTTGGAGAAGGGTTTCATTAGACCTAGCCAATCACCTTGGGATGCACTAATGTTGTCTATGAAGAAGAAAAATGGGTCTCCTAGAATATGCATTGACTATCGACAACTTAATAGGGTCACCATCAAGAATAGGTATCCTCTTCCAAGGATTGATGATTTGTTTGACCAATTGCAAGGGGCTAGCCACTTCTCTAAGATTGATCTTCGGCCCTGGTACCATCAAATGAAGGTGAGGGAGTGTGATATTCCTAAGACGACCTTCTAGACTAGATATGGGAATTTTTAATTTATTGTGATGTTATTTGGGTTAACCAACGCACTGTCCATCTTCATAGATCTAATGAATAGGGTCTTTAAACCCAACCTTGATTCATTTGTTGGTATTTATTGATGATATTTTTATTTATTCTTGTGGTAAGAAAGAGCATAGGGCTCATTTGATGGTTATGTTGTAAAGACTGAGGGAAGAGAAGTTATATGCTAAGTATGAAAAGTGTGAGTTTTGGTTGAGGGAGGTTGCCTTCTAGGACATGTCGTGTTGGGGGATGGTATTAAGGTGGATCCTAAGAAGATGGATGTGATTAGCAATTGGCCTCGACCATTGACCCCGTCGCATATTAGGAGCTTCTTGGGCTTAGTGGGTTACTATCAGAGGTTTGTGAATGGGTTCTCTTCTATTGCTTCCCCTATGACAAAGTTGACTCAAAAGAAAGCCAAATTTGTGTGGTCCGATGAATGTGAAAGGAGTTTCCAAACATTGAAAGATAAGCTTGTGTGCTCCAATATTGTCACACCGAAAGGGTTAGAGGGATTTGTTGTGTATTGTGATACTTCTCGGGTTGGTTTGGGTTGTGTGTTGATCCAAAATGGTAAGGTCATAGCCTATGCTTATAGGCAACTCAAAGTGCATGAAAAGAAATACCTTACCCATGATCTTGAGTTAGCCTCCATTGTGTTTGCATTAAATATTTGGTATCATTACTTGTATGGGATGCATGTTGATATGTTCACCGATCATAAGAACCTCCAATATGTCTTCACTCAAAAGGATCTCAACTTGAGGCAAAGAAGATGGTTAGAACTTCTTAAGGACTATGATATGAGTGTGCATTATCATTCG
>DF357273.1:12082-39795 GCA_000787875.1 Solanum virginianum | reverse complement strand
CAAGGCCTTGATTTCTGCCTTATTAGAGTTGGAAGTTTTGGGTGAGAGAATGATAGAGTGGAGGTTGTCTCCCAAGGGGGAGATGGTGGTTATAGTACTAAGTGGGTTAGGTGTATTTAAGGTTGACAATTGAGTTGAGGATTGTGAGTCCTTATAGAGTATAGAGGGAGGTCGGTAAGGTTGCATAAGTTTGGGAATTACCTATGGTAGGGGTATGGTTTGTCTAGTTTGTCATGCTTCTAGGTTGAGGGGACGTGTTGGTGACTCTAGTGCTATAGAACTCTTTGAAGTTGTGGGTAAGGTGGAGGATAAGTTGGCTTAGACGAAGGTCTCGGTGGAGGTGTTGGATGGAAGAGTGGAGGAGTTGATTAATGAGAATGTAGTGTTCGTCAAGGTCCTTTTGAAGAGTCGTCTATTCGTAGGTGTTTCTTGGGGAGCTAGTGCTGGCATGGAGAAATAATATCTGTATCTCTTTCATTCTTTTCAAGCTTATGATGACATGTCTAGTCCTTTTCATGATTCCAAGCCTTATGTTTCAGCCCCTTTGTCATTCATATGCATTCAAGTTTAAATTGGCAAGTTTATGATGATATTACACTTATGCTGAGATTTTGGAAATGGTGTTCTAAATGTAATGTTGCATTCTTGTTGGGGCTGATTTGTTTATGATCACTCCAGTCTAGTATGTTTCTTTTACATTTGGGATGAATATCCCTAAGGGGGAGATATTGAAACAACCCCAAAAAGTACCAGAAAATGTGCCTCGGAAGTGCTCGATCTCGTAATTTTCATATATCTAAAAATACATTCGTTATTTCGAAAATCCAACTCCATATTCTTGTTTAGAGGCAAAATTGAGTAGGTCTAACTAGAATTTTAGAGCAACTATATCAAAATCCAAAAATCGCAAAAATGCGATTTAGAAGGGACAACTTTAAAGGGGCATATCTCTTAGCACACAAAGAATTGGGTGGCCTACGACCTACCAAATTAAAGCTCTTGGAATTACCTTTCAAGCACTTGGTTTCACCTCATTCTAAGTTCGAATGAAGAATTTATGCCCATTTCGTAGAACTCATTTGTGTAGAAATGCAAATTCCAGTGGGTAATCCGCGTCTGGTCTTGTTTTTTTTTATTTGGGTCCAAGACCTTCAACTCTTAGGCCTAAGGGTTCCCATACTTGAAAATACATATACTTAGCTTTATTTCACCCTCATATCATCCTTAACATTTTTCAATATCCTCTCAAACACTAACTCATATTTCACCCTAAATTCAAGTCACAAAACTCAAGACCAATCTTAATGATTTCTTCAAGGATTTCATTCAAGCTTCAAGTCTCCATCTCCAATCTCATTCAAGGGTTCTCCAAAGCTAAGGTATGTGGTGTTGAACCATTGGGTCCTTCCATCCATGGTACCTAAGCCTAATTTTTACTTAAATTGCATGATTTAAATGTTTATTTACTTATGAGTCTTGATTATTACAAATTTCACTGCACAATGATTTGGGGTTTATGAAAGTATGATTGTTTTAGCATGTTTTGAGCTATAAATCTTGAATCTAATGTAAGATTTGATGAGGGGTTTTTATGTATTTGCCTTGAGGGTGTTGCAAGGTGTTGATTGATGACTTTACAATGAATTTTCTAGCATGATTTCACTCTTGAATTGCATGGTTTTACCATTACACACCCTCAAAGTGTTTGATAAAATGTCTTTTTAAGGATTCTTTGAGTTTTGATGATCTATTGGTTGAGTTATGATTCAAGTGACCCTATGACGATTATGAGCTTTCTAAATATGTGTTTAAGTCATGAAAATATTGATGATGTTGTAGGGCCTGACTAAGCCCCTTTTCTAAGATTATACCTCTTGTGAGCCTTTGATATTTGATGATAATGAAAGGACAATGTTGATGATGATCTGTTCTTATGATTGAAGTTAAGCTCACCACATATGGTCAATAATGTTAAGAGCTACTCGTGCCATGTCTCTATGTTTATAGCTAGTTATTGAAGTATGATTATCTTATATATATTCTGTGGGATTAGACTTAGCTCCGAGTGGACTAAAGGAGAGTCCCTAAGTTCTAGAACTACATCCCACTATAGGTAAAGTATTAGAGGCAAGTCCCCAAATCTCTAAGAGGCAAGTACCCTGAATATGAGGGCTTGAGGCGAGTACCCGAGTTCGGGCTTATGGCAAGTACCCAAGTCCACGAACTAGAGGCGAGTACCCAGTTCATCAAAAGTCTTAGTGGATCCACTTAGGCATTAGGAGGTTTACCTTGGCAAGTAACTTTCCCCTTTCTTTCGGTGTAGGTTGACATCGGGATTCTGAGTTGTAGCTTGCTTGGTCTTATGTTATGTCAGTTGAGGTCTCTTCCCATTCTTTGGTGAGTCCTCTATTCCGGGGACAATGACTATTCTCTTATACTATGTATTAAGATTCTTTTACTTTGTTGTATACTTATGACAATGAGGGTGACCCGGTTAATTGTCTTGGCCCCCGCTAAGTTCTATTTAGAGGTGTTGTTGGACAAGATATGTATTATGCTTGAGCTTTGACTCACTTGTGATATTTAAGCTATTTAAATATAAATCTCTCTCCCTTAGTGCCAATTTCCCTTGCTTATGTTTCTCATGTTGTTTTATCTTTCTTCCATGACTAAGGATGTATAATGATATGCTATGAGGCTTGTTTAGGGTTCCTTCGGGTTCCCCATTTGCCGGTCACGTCTAGTCCCTAGGTTTAGGTCGTGACAAGAAGATTACTCTTTCTCCGAGGTAAAGGCAACATCAGTATTCCATGTAATAACCTACGTTTTATTATCGATTATGGTCCTATTCCCATATATGTATGCATGCTAGGTTATGAAATGTTTTAAATTCTTTCTTTCATAATTTTAAAATGCATTGATCATTCATCTCTTGCCTTATTCTTTTGTTATGATTTTGCATATTGCTTTTATGATATTGATGTTTCTTTGATTCATGGAGTGCCTACATACTTAGTATATTTCACGTACTAACTCGTACTCTTTGCCTATATGATCTAACTATGTAGGGACAGATGATGACGCACCTACTCATCCTTTTCATGGCTAGAGTTGGATATGGTATTTGAAGGTTTAGGTGAGTTCCCATGCTTCGAGGACAAACCTTGATTTTTCTTGCTTTTATGTTGCTGTGATAAGACTATGTACTTTCTTTTATTTTGTTGAGGGTGAGCTAGTAGTATGTTCCAGACCCCACCAAGATTTTACTATGTAGATGCATGATTGGACATGATGTTGATGTCATAATCAGTTTATTGGGAAGCTCTTAGATTTACTTTTAGGTCACTTTGATGACTATGTTTCCAGTTACTTACTCTTTTAATTGTTTATTTACCTTACTTATGTTTAAGATATGAATAAGAGGCTTAGATGAGGGGTCTTCGGGTTCCACATTCGTCATGTCACTATTAGGCCCTAGGTTTAGATTATGACAGTTTGGTCCTGGTTATATTTTGTACCGCTCAAATATGTTTCTGAAACTCCATCTATAAGGTCATTTTATAACTCATAGATTAGTCTACAAGTCGTAAAAAGACCAATCTTGAAACTACCCAATACTTAGAAAAATTTCCTCAATTTAGGTCCCATCTTACGACCATATTCTACAACTCATCCATTCGTTCATACATCCCACTTCAGAAACTCAAAATTGGATCAACCTGGGACACCCTTCCATGAACACATTGTACGAACCATAGTCCCATTTATGGATCATACTTACCCCTCATAGACTACCCTTATACTTGGCCAAATTTTCACCTCACTGGTCCCAACCCATGAGCCTTGTCATGGTTTGAACTATAAATCGTAGATTTGGTTCGTACATTTCCCCTTACAAATTTTTAAATTTCCCTTTTTCCTTACATTTTCATACTTTCTTACTTGGGGAGCTTTACAATGTGTCTTATCCAACATGGTAGATATCCAAGCCATATTCTCCCCACCATGGATACATTTTCTCACATCATTTTTGTTGAAGTACCTTGCACCTCCCTCTGCAGAGTATATCACCACAGTGGGAACAAATAGTCCATTAGCAAATGCAAAATAAGTGTTGAAATTATGTGCAAGCCAGCCATAAATATAATGGATGGAAAATAGGTTGTAATTTGATCAAGTTGTGATGCAGTTGACATCTTATTCATACCGTTTTAGATATTTGCTAACACTTAAATTGTGATGCTGCCATTTCTCCCACTTTCTATCAAGCTATCCATCTTTAAAGTCCCAGGATGAATGAAGTCACCTTCCTTGTTAGGATGAACGAAAGTGCACAACCAACAAGATAACAAGACCACTAAATATCTGTTGTTTCTTTTGTCAGGTTTCAGCCAAAGCTCAGAAAAATAATTAGGTAAGCCTCCACTAGGATTATGCATCAAATCAAGATGAATAGACTTCTTTTATTGCCTCAGCAGAGCTGGCCCATACCTTAGAAGTTTCTTACACTAGAATTTTATCCATTGGCTAAAAGATACTTTTTGGTAGCACCCCAAAGACAATGAAAGGCTACAAATAAATTTTCAAAGTCTGAGGAAGGTATTTTATCTTCTTTGCATCAAAATCCCAAAAGTTCCTTGACCTCAGACACCACATTTACATAAAAAGAACCTAAAATTTGTAAGCCCCCAAGAATATGTAAATCCCATAAAGAAATGGACAATTACCCTAACAGATGTAAGAAACACGTTTATTTTAGGGCTCCAAGTTTCACAGCATGCTCGTAAAATATCTAAAATACGATCATAAGTGAAAAGTGACACATAAAGGACATCATAAATTTGTACCATGCCCAAAAATTCTTGACTCCTACCAAGTACACCTTTAGTCCACTCCTAATATCCTAGAATATTACGACACTCCCCCTCAACTGTCGTAGTGTATCCCCATCAAATCTCACCTTAAATTATACAATGACCTAATCTTGTAAGGGAAGTGGCAATATTAGCATGTTGATGATCTGGTTCTTGAAAACACTACAACTTGAGTAACTTATTAGCATATTGATGATATGGTGCTTGAAAAGACTACAACTTGAGTAACTTATTGGAACTATGGGTTTGCACTGAAGTCCAATTTTCCATATAAAGTGGATTTTTTAAAGAAGGCCACAGACTCACATATTTGCCAACTAGTGGAGTCTAAGTCAAGAATCTGGTTACTCCGCTCCTTCTTTAGTTTCAACTACAAGATGCTTAAGTTTGGTTGAAGGAGAGATGTATTGTCTGAAAATCTACATCTTTTCAAACTACAAGGAATAAAAGAAGCCTTTAGCGATAAATTTAGGCATAAAATGACAAGAAAACATATATAATCTTGTCAAAAGAACTCTTTGTTATTCTTAAGGCGGGAATATGTATTTATTTCTTTGCACCATAAGAATTACTATAAAACTACCTTTCTTAGGGTTACACCATTAGAATTACCATGAAATGACCTTTCCTTAAGGCGTGAGTGCATATCCATTTGTAAGGACCCAGACTTTGTACGACTTCAATAGAGCTTGGAATTTTGGTTTTGAAATGTTTTAGACCAGGGTAATGCTTCATGGAAGTCTTCATGATCCGTGTGGTGCTATAGAAACGGTGTGTGAAATAACCTTAAAAAATGCCCAAAAATATGCCTCGAAAGTGCCTGAAATCATAATTTTCATATATCTAAAAATTCCTGCGCGATATCAAAAATCTGACTTTATATTCTTGTTCACGAGGTCAAATTGAATGAGTAATGGGTCTAACCCCAATTTAAGAGCAACCATATCAAAATTTGATTTTCCAAAATGTCAATTTCCAGAGAAGTTTTTGCGCCCAAGGCGCGACACGCCAAGGGCTCACCTTAGTTTATTTTGTGAGTTGTTTTTCAAGTTTGGTCCAAGACTTTTTGATCTTGGGACTAAGTCTTCCCAAATGTGAAAATACTTATACTTAGCCATATTTCACCCTCATATCATTTAAACATTCTCCAATACTTACTCAAACACTTAGCCAAATATTTTACTCCTAAATTCAAGTCTCAAAACTCATCTGGATCTTAAGGTTCACATCCAAACTTCTAGTCTCTATCTCCATTCTTCATCAAGTTATTCTCCAAAGCTAATGTATGTGGGTTTATTTCATGGGTTCCTTTAACCTTCAAGCCTCCATCTCCAATCTTTATCAAGCTATTCTCCAAAGCTAAGGTATGTGGGTTTCTTTCATGGGTTCCTTTCACCCATAATACCCAAGCTTCCTCTTACTCAAATTTCTATGATTTAAAGTTGATTTACACATAGGTCTTACTTATTATGAAATTCACTGCACATAATGTTGGGGCTTATGAAATTGTGTTTGTTTTACTATGTTTTGAGCTATGAATCTAAGATCTATAGTGAGATTTGATGAAGGATTTTAATGTATATTGCTTGAGTGTGATACCAAGTATTGATTAATAGTTTTATATTTGATTTTCTTGCATGATTTCATCCCTAAATTGTATGGTTTTACACTAGCATTACACACCCGCCAGATATTTGTTAAAATGTTCTGTTACGGTTATCTTGAGGAATTGAAGGCCCAATGCATGTCTTATGAGTTGAATGACTATATGATGATGAAATGAACGTACATATATGGTTTTTTCCTATATAGAGTTGGAATTTGAACATGCCTACTTGAGGGTTGCGCGCCGGGTAACCATGGCGAGGGGTTTGTATCTTGATAACCATGTCAAGGGGTTTGTACCTTGATAACCATATCAGGGGATTTGTACCTCAGTCACCAAGAGTGATAGGGTGCGATGATCCACCAACTATGTCGGGGGGTTTGTACCTTTATAACCATGTCGAGGGGTTTGTACCTTGATCACTAAGGGTGGTAGGGTGCGACGATCCACCAACCAATTGATAGGGTTGGTACCTTAATCACCAAGGGTGGTAGGGTGCAACGATCCACCAATATGATAGTAGTCTCTTCTTACACATGTATTATATCCTATATAAGCATGATTTACTACATAGCATCTTACATGCATGACATATTGTTATATGCTACTTATTGCCTATGCTCTTGCATTTTGATTATATTACTTATCTCTTGTTGCATTGCATCCTACATACTTAGTACATTCAAACATACTAAAGCATACTCTATGCCTACATGATGTCACCATGTAGGAACTAGAGAATCTTACATACTTAGTACATTCAAACATACTAACGCATTCTCCCAAGTTGTTAGTGAGTCCTCCTTTTCGGGCACATTGGCTTATGTTCTTATGGTATGTATTGCTACTCTCTTCCTTTATTGTATACTTTGACTATGAGGGTGAGCCCAATTGCTTGTCTTGGCCCCTACTATTATCTATATAGTAGAGGTGTTATTAGACATGTTATGTATCTATGCTATGAGCCTTGACTCTCTTGCTTCTTGATGTCTATGATATAAAAGTTCCCCCTTAGTCCTTGTCCCTTGTTTCTAACTTGTATGTCATTTACTTGCTTCCATGACCAATAATGTCTGATGATATGTAAAGAGTCTTGCTTGGGGTCCCTTCAGGTTCCCCATGCACCATGTCACATCTAGGACCTAGGCTTGGGTCATGACAAACTTGGTATCAGAGTATTAGGTTGTTAGATACTCAAAGTCCAACACACCATGTCGATTAGAATCTTATTAATGGTTGTATTGTGCACCACAACTATGAGTAGAAGGCTATGAGGCGTTTTAGGTAACATATCCATTATTTATGTTCTAAGTTGATCTATAGAGTTTAAGTAAGGTTATTTCCCCCATAACGATTGTTCTGTGCTATGCTAGATCATGCCTAACACAAGACGAAGAAGAGCCCACACACACGAGGAACAACCAACTCATGGAGAGCTTCGGGATGCTCTCACTTTGGTTGCATAAGTTGTGGCTAATCAAGCCAATCAAAGGGCCCAAGTCCCTCATGCTCCTACACTGGCTTCTCGAGTGAGAGACTTTATGAGAATGAATCCCTTGAAATTCCATGGGTCAAAGGTGAGTGAGGACCCTCAAGAGTTCATTGATAAGGTCTACAAGATTTTGTCTATCATTAGTGTGATGTGGGTCAAAGGTGGATGAGGACCCTCAAGAGTTCATTGATGAGGTCTATAAGATTTTGGCTATTATGGATGTTAGATCAGAGGAGAAAGCAGAGTTGGCGGCTCACCAACTCAAGGGGGTGGCACAAATATGGTTAAATTAATGGAAGGAGGAGAAAGGAGTCAACAACGTGGTTCTTTAGAAGGAGTTCAAGGCGGCCTTTCTTAATTGATTCTTCCCTCATAAGCTTAGGGAAGCTAAATTGGTAGTGTTCATGTACTTGAAACAAGGATCTTTGAGTGTAAGGGAGTATGACCTCAAGTTTACTCAACTCTCTAAATATGCTCCCCACTCGGTTGTCGACTCAAGGTCTAGAATGAACAAGTTTGTAATGGCTGTGTTTGACTTGGCGAGTGAGGAATGCCAGTCTGCCATATTGATTAATGACAAGGACTTCTCCCGTTTGATGATTTATGCCGATTAAATAGAAGAGGAGAAGTTGAGGAAGAGGAGGATTCATGAGGCCAAGAGGGCTCGTTTTGAGGAAAAGTTCCATAGTTGGAAGGGTAGCAGGTTCTATCAAGGACAAGGGTCTTCTCATGCTTCTAATATGGAGTTTGCCAATAACTTCCCAAGGACCCATGGTATTGGGGTTATGATTCTTAATGATGTGTCTCCAAGATGTGGTAAGGGTCATAAGGGCCTATGCTTGAGAGACACAAATGGATGTTATGGTTATGGGGAAGTGGGTCACAAAAAGGATTGCCCTCATGATTGCAATAAGGGTAAAAATATTCATCCTCAAGGTCGGGGTGCCAATGTTGTTCCTTTTAGTAGAGGTCATCGTCAAGATGGTTCCCCAAGGCATAATCGATTTTATGCTTTGTATGGGAGGCAAAGGGTTGATGAGGTACCTGATGTTATCACTGGTATGTTAAAAGTCTTTGATTTTGATGGGTATGCATTGATTGATCCAGGTACCACTCTTTCTTTTGTTACTCCTCTTATTGCCAAAAAGTTCCATATTGAGCTCAAATTGTAGTATGAGACATATGAGGTGTCTATTTCTATTGGTGTATCTATTGTTGCTAGAAAGGTCAATAGAAATTGTCCCATTTAAATCTTGCATAAAATATTGCCTTGTGATCTTGTTGATTTAGACATGGTTGATTTTGATGTTATTCTTGGGATGGATTGGTTGCATACATACTATGCTTCTATTGATTATAAAACTCATAGGGTCAAATTCCAATTCCCAAATGAGTCCATCCTTGAGTGCAAGAGTCATGATATGGTGGTCAAGGTAGGTTCATCTCTTACATTAAATCCCATAAGTTGATCTCTAAGGGGTGTCTTTTTCATCTTGTGAGGGTTAGGGATGTGGAGTCCAAAATCCTTCTAATAAAGTCAGTTTTGATTGTAAATGAGTTCCTTGATGTCTTTCCAAATGACCTCCCCGGTGTTCCTCCCGAAAGGGAAATAGACTTAGACCTCCTTTCTGATACTTAACCCATTTCTACTCCCCCATATTGCATTCCCCCTATCATATTGATGGAGAAGGGTTTTATAAGGCCTACCTTTTCCCATTGGAGCGCACCGATGTTGTTTGTGTCGACTATCGTCAACTTAATAGGGTCACCATAAAGAATAAGTATCCTCTACCAAGGATTGATAATCTTTTTGACCAACTTCAAGGGGCTAGTCATTTCTCTAAAATTGATCTTCAGTTCGAGTATCACTAAGAGAAGGTGAGGGAGTGTGACATTCCTAAGACGACCTTCTAGACTAGGTATGGGCACTATGCGTTTGTGGTTATGTCCTTCGATTTGACTAATGCACCGGCTTTCTTCATGGATCTTGTGAATAGGGTCTTTAAACCCTACCTTGACTTGTTTGTGATGGTATTTATTGATGATATCTTGATCTATTCCCATAGTGAGGAGGAGCATGTGGATCGCTTGAGGGTGGTGTTGCAAATCTTAAGGGAGGAGAAGTTGTATGCTAAATATGAAAAATGTGAGTTTTGGTTGAAAGACTTTGCCTTTCTAGGTCATGTGGTGTCGAGTGATGGTATTAAGGTGGTTCCTAAGAAGATGAACATTAGAAGTTTCTTGGATTTGGCAAGTTACTACTGGAGGCTTATTAGTGGGTTCTCTTATTCTCCCATGACTAAGTTGACCCAAAAGAAGGCAAAAGTTGTGTAGACCGATAAGTGTGAAAAGAGTTTCCAAACTTTGAAAGATAAGCTTGTCTCGCTCCTATCTTATCTCTACCAGATGGGTTGGAAGGGTTTGTTGTGTATTATGATGCCTCAAGAATTGGTTTGGGTTGTGTTTTGATGCAAAACAGTAAGGTGATATCTTATGGTTCTAGACAACTTAAGGTGTATGAAAAGAATTATCCTATTCATGATCTTCAATTAGCCGTTGTGGTATTTGCTTTGAAAATTTGGTGTCACTACTTGTATGGGGCCCATATTGATGTGTTCACCAATCATAAGAGTCTCCAATATGTGTTCACCCAAAGACATCTCAACTTGAGACAAAGAAGGTGGTTAGAGCTTCTTAAATATTACGATGTGAGTGGGCATTATCACCCCGGTAAGGCAAATATTGTGGCTGATGCTTTTAGTAGGGTGTCTATGGGTAGCTTAGCTTATGTTGGTGGTGGTGGCAAGTAAGTGGCTAGAGAGGTTCATTGGTTGGCTAGATTGGGGGTTAGGTTGGAAGAGGTTGATAATGGTGGTATAGTGGTTGTTGATGATTCTAAATCTTCATTGATTGAGGAAGTGAAGACAAGACAAGATCTTGACCCTGCCTTGTTAGAGTTGAAGGCCTTGCTTAGAGATGGTAAGGTGAAGGTTTTCTTCCAAAGGGGAGATAGTGTCCTTAGGTACCAAGGTAGATTGTGTGTGCCCAATGTTGACTTGAGAAAGAAGGTTTTAGATGAGGCTCATAATTCTTCCTATTCTATTTACCCTGGTTCTACAAAGATGTATTGAGATTTGAGGGAAGTGTATTGGTGGGGTGGTACGAAGAAAGATACTGCCAAGTTTGTGTTTGGTTGTCACAATTGCCAACAAGTTAAAGCGGAGTATCAAATATCAGGTGGCCTAGCCCAAGATATAGAGATTCCTACTAGGAAGTAGGAGGAAATTAACATGGATTTTATGGTTGGGTTGCCTAGGACTAGGAAGCATTTCGACTCCATTTGGGTTGTGGTTGATAGAATGACAAAGTTGACTCATTTCCTATTGGTTAGGACTAATTATGGTGCCAAAGATTATGCTAAGTTGTACATTCATTAGTTGGTTAGATTGCATGGGGTGCCTTTGTCTATCATTTTGGATCGCAGTGCTCAATTCACTTCTCACATTTGAAGGTCCTTCCAAAGAGGTGGTGGTAACAAGGTAAAGCTTAGTACAGCCTTTCACCCTCAAATGAATGGCCAAGTCGAAAGAACTATCCAAACTCTTAAGGATATGCTTAGATCTTGTGTTTTAGAGTTGAAGGGTAGTTGGGATGAACATCTTCAACTCATTGAGTTAGCATACAATAATAGTTATCATTCAAGCATTGGTATGGCACCTTTTGAGGCTTTCTACTGTAGACATTGTAGATTGGATGGTTTAAGGTGGGGAGATAGCTTTTTTAGGCCCAAACTTGGTTATGGAGACTATGGAGAAGGTGAGGATGATAAGGGAAAGGTTGAAAATAGCCCAAAGTCGACAAAAGTCTTATACTGGTGTGAGGAGAAGGGACCTAGAATTTAAGGTTGGTGATTGGATCTATTTGAAGGTCTCACCCATGAAGGGTGTGGTTCAGTTTGGTAAGAAGGGTAAATTGAGTCCAAGATTTGTAGGTCCTTATAAAGTGTTGAGGAGGATTGGTAAGATAGCCTATGAGTTGGACTTGTCAATGATATGAATATGGTTCATCTGGTCTTCCATGTGTCTATGTTGAGTGAGTGTGTGGTGACCTAAATGCTATTGTGCCTTTAGATGTTGTTGGTGTTGTTGAAGAAAATTTGACTTAGAAGAGGTCCCGGTAGAAATTTTGGATAGACAAGTGAAGAGGTTGAGGAATAAGGATGCAGCTTCCGTTAAGGTTCTTTGGAGAAACCAAGTTGAGAGTGCTACATGGGAAGCCGAGGTGGATATGCAAAAGCGATATCCCTATCTCTTCTATTTTACTCAAGCCTAAGGTACTAATTTTAAGTCCCCTACATGATTTCAATTCTTAAGTTTCATCCCTTATTGTCATTTGCATGCATTCATGTTTATGTTGGCAAGTTTATGGTGATTTTTGACACTTATGTTGGGATTTTTGAAATGATATTTTAATGCATTTATTGCATTCATGAATGGGCTGAACTTATCTTGATTATTTCTCTCATATACTTTTTATTGACATTTGGGGACGAATGTTCCCCAGGAGGAGATATTGAAACTCCCCAAAAAGTACCCGAAAATGAGCCTCGAAATGCCTGTAATCTAATTTCCATAAATCTCAAAATCCATGCGTGAAATCGAAAATCCGACTTCATATTCTTGATCATGGGGCAAAATTGAAGGGGGAATGGGTATAACCCCTATTTTAGAGTAACCGTAGAAAAATTTTGTTTTCTAAAAATTTTAATTTCCAGAAGCAGTACATGTTGGCTCCGCAATGCGGAGCAGTGTATTTTGTTGCCAGTTTTCTTATTTCGGCCTAAGGCTTTGGGGTCTTGGGCCTAAGTCTTCTTATGCATAAAAACACCTATACTTAGTCATTTTTCAACCCTATATCATTGAAGACTTTCCCCAAAATCCTCTCTAACACTTAGACAAATATTTTACCCAAATTCAAGTGCCCTAAACTCATTCCAGATCTCAACAAATTCACTTAAGCTTCAAGTACTCATTCAAATCTTCATCAATAAAGTCTCCAAAGTTGAGGTATGTCGGTTTCAACAATTGGATCCTTTCACCCATGGTGCCCAACATTCTTTTTTATGTAAATTGTATGTTTTCAAGTTGATTTATTTATGGGTATTCTCATTATGAATTTGATTATGAACAATGTTGGGGTTTCATAAAATGTTGACTATTTAGGCTTGTTTTGAGCTATGAATCTACGCTCCATTATGAGATTTGATGAGGGGTTTAAAGGTATCTTAGTGTTGGTGGGTTGATTTACTTTAAGTTTTGTCACATGATTTCACTCTTGAATTCATGATTTGGAACTAGCATTACACACCCGCCAAGTGTTTGATAAAATGTCTAGTTAATGGTTCTTGAGTTATTGAGGGTCTAAAGCATGGCTTATGAGTTAACTGACTTTATGAAGACAAAAGGAATGTATATATATATATACATACATATATATATATATATATATATATATTGATTTCTTGAAAGGTATCTATAGTGTTGCAAGTTGACCACACCTTGCTGAACGGGTGCTATGCCTCAATCGCCTTGTCGGGGGGTGCTATGCACGTACTACCATGTTGAGGGGTATATACCTTAGCCACCTTGTAGGGGGTGCTATGCCCGTACAACTATGTTGAGAGGTATATACCTTGGCCACCTTATCGGGGGGTGCTATGCCCGTACTACCTTGTTGAGGGATATAGACCTTGGCACCTTATCGGGGGTGCTATTCCCGTACTACTAATTGAGGGGTAGATACCTCAATCACCTTCCAAGGTGGTGATACGCCTTAGATTCCAAATAATAGTTTGCTTTGTCTATGATGATGGTCTCTTCCTACACATGTATTATATTCTATATAAGCATGTTTTACTTCTATGTTGCTAATATACTATAGCTTGCTTATGACTATGCCTTTTGACTATATTGCCTATGTCCTGTTGCATTGCATCCTATATACTTAGTATATTCAAATGTACTAATGCATACTCTACGCCTACATGATTTTATCATGTAAGAACCAGAGCCCCTCACAATTATCCTCCTCGTGGCTAGTTGGTCATCTTGAAGATAAGATATTGGTGAGTCCTCAAGTTCAGGGACACAAGCTTGCACTCTTTCTTTTGTTATCTCTTGATGTTGAACTTTGATACTAACAAGGTGAGCCCGAAAAGTGTCTTGGCCCCCGCCCAATCTATGCTAGAGGTATTGTTGGACAAGTGATGTATTTATGCTTTAGATTTGACTATTTGGATTATTCATGCTATTAAAGACTTATCTTAGTCCCTTTATCTTTATTTCTACTCTCTTATTGTTGTTTAATTGCTTTTGCAACCAAGAATGTGTTAATGATATCTTATGAGGCTTGTTGGGGTCCCTTCGGGTTCCCATTTACCATGTCACATCTAGGCCCTTAGGCTTGGGTCGTGACAAACTCCTCAACATGGTATTATGGGCATAGCACCTTCCGACAAGGTGGCCAAAGTATATACCCCTCAATATGGTAGTACGGCATAGCACCCCCCGACAAGGCTATTAAGGCATTGCACCCCCTCAACAAGGTGTGGTCAACTTGCAACACTATAGATATCTTTAAAGAAATCAACACATACATACATTCTTTTCATCATCATAAAGTCACTTAACTCATAAGCCATGCTATCGACCCTCAATAATGCAAGAACCATTAATCAGACATTTTATCAAACACTGGGCAGGTGTATAATGCTAGTTCAAAATCATGCAATTCAAAAGTGAAATCATGTGAGAAAATTTAATTTAAATCAACCCACCAACACTTGGTAATACCCTCATGCAAGATACCTTGAAATCCCTTATCAAATCTCATAATAGATCATAGATTCATAGCTCAAAAATGCCTAAATAGTCAACATTTTATGAAACCTCAGCAGAGTTCATAATCAAATTCATAATGAGAATATCCATAGATAAATTAACTTAAAAACATGCAATTTACTTAAAAAGGAAGGTTGGGCACCACGGGTGAAACGACTCAATGGTTGAGACCCACATATCTCAACTTTGGAGATTTCGTTTATGAAGATTTGAATGAGAACTTGAAGCTTGAGTGATTTTCTTGAGATCCGGAATGAGTTTGGGACACTTGAACTGGGTTAAATATTTATCTAAGTGTTAGAGAGGGTTTTGGGGAAAGTCTTCCATGAGAAGGGGTTGAAAAATGACTAGGTATAGGTATTTTTACGCATAGGAAGGCTTAGGCCGAAATAAGAAAACTGGCAACAAAATACACTGCTCCATGACAGCTCCGCAACACTAATTTTTGGAAACTAAATTTTTACTACGATTTCTCTAAAATTGGGGTTACACCCATTTCACACTCAATTTTCCCCATGATCAAGAATATGAAGTCGGATTTTTGATATCACGCACGAAATTTGAGATATATGGAAATTACGATTATGAGCATTTTCGAGGCACATTTTCGGACACTTTTTGGGGTGTTTCCATATCTTCTCCTTGGGAACATTCATCCCCGACTGTCAAGAAAATGTATATGAGAGAAATAATCTAGCTGAGTTTAGCCCACGTATGAATGCAACAAATGCATTAAAACATCATTTCAAAAATCTCAACATAATTGTCAAAATCACCATAAACTTTTCAACATAAACATGTATGCATGCAAATGACATAGGGGCTGAAACTTAAGACATAAAATCATGTAGGGGACTTAAATTAGTACCATAAGCTAGAGTGGAATGAAGGAGATAGGGATATAACTTTTGCATGCCCACCTCAATATCCCATGTAGCACTCTCAACCTGTTGGTTTGTCCAAAGAACCTTGATGGAAGCAACATCTTTGTTCCTCAACCTCTTCAGTTGTCTATCCACTATTTCTACCAGAACCTCTTCATAAGTCAAATTGTCTTCAAAAACACCCATAACATCTAAAGGCACAATAGCATTTGGGTCACCCATACACTTCCTCAACATAGACACGTGGAAGACAGGATAAACCATATTCATATCATTGGGCAACTCCAACTCATAAGCCCCCTTACCAATCCTCGTCAATACTCTATAAGGACCCACAAATCTTGGACTCAATTTACCCTTCTTACCAAAATAAACCACACCCTTCATGGGTGAGACCTTCAAACAGACCCAATCACCAACCTTAAATTCAAGGTCCCTTCTTCTCATATCGATATAAGACTTTTGTCGACTTTGGGCTGTTTTCAACCTTTCCCTTATCATCCTTACCATTCTATGGCCTCCATACCCAAGTTTGGCCCTAACAAAGCCATCTCACCCACCTCAAACCATCCAACCAGGGATCTACATCGTCTATCGTAGAGAGCCTCAAAAGGAGTCATACCAATGCTGGAATGATAACTATTACTATATGCAAACTCAATAAGTGGAATATATTCATCCCAACTACCCTTCAACTCCAAAACACAAGCTCTAAGCATATCCTTAAGAGTTTGGATAGTTCTTTCGGAGTGGCCATCCGTTTGAGGGTGAAAGGTCATATTAAGCTTTACTTTGGTACCAAGACGTCTTTGAAAGGACCTCCAAAAGTGAGAAGTGAATTGAGCACCACGATCCGAAATGATAGACAAAGGCACCCTATGCAATCTAACCAACTCATGAATATACAACTTAGCATAATCTTCGACACCATAAGTAGTCCTAACCGGTAGAAAATGAGCCGACTTTGTCATTCTATCAACCACAACATAAATGGAGTCGAAATGCTTCCTAGTCTTAGGCAACCCTAACCACAAAATCCATGTTAATTTCCTCCCACTTCTAAGTAAGAATATTCAAATCTTGGGCTAAGCCACCCAGCCTTTAATCCTCGGCTTTAACTTGTTGGCAATTGTGACAACCGGGCACAAACTTAGCAATATTTTTCTTCATACTACCCCACCAATACACTTTCCTCAAATCTCTATACATCTTTGTAAAACTGGGGTGAATAGAATAGGAAGAATTATGAGCCTTATCTAAAACTTTCTTTCTTAAGTCATCAATATTGGAAACACACAATCTACCTTGGTACCTAAGGGCACCATCTCCCCCTTGGAAAAAAACCTCCACCTTACCATCTCTCACCAAGGCCTTCAACTCTAATAAGGCAAGGATAAGATCTTTCTTTGCCTTTACCTCCTTAACCAATGAAGATTTAGAACCATCAACAACCATGACACTACCATTATCAACCTCATCCAACCTAACCCCCAATCTAGCCAACCGATGAACCTCCCTAGCGACCTCCTTGCCACCACCATCGACATGAGCTAAGCTACCCATAGACACCCTACTCAAAGCATTGGCCACAACATTATGCTTACCGGGGTGATAATCCACACTCATACCATAATCCTTAAGAAGCTCTAACCATCTTCTTTGTCTCAAGTTGAGATGTTTTTGGGTGAACACATATTGGAGACTCTTATGATCGGTGAACACATCAACACTTTTGGTAATCCTTCAGAAGCCCTAACCACCTTAGTTGTCTCAAGTTGAGATGTTTTTGGGTGAACACATATTGGAGACTCTTATGATCGGTGAACATATTAACATAAACCCCATACAAGTAGTGATGCCAAATTTTCAAAGCAAATACCACGGCGGCCAATTCAAGATCATGAGTAGAATAATTCATTTCATGCACCTTAAGTTGTCTAAAGGCATAAGCTATCACTTTACCCTTTTGCATCAAAACACAACCCAAACCAATTCTTGAGGCATCATAATACACAACAAGCCCTTCCAAACCTTCTAGTAGAGATAAGATAGGAGCGGAGATAAGCTTATCTTTCAAAGTTTGGAAACTCTTTTCACACTCATCGGTCCACACAAATTTTGCCTTCTTTTGGGTTAACTTAGTCATGGGAGAAGCAATAGAAGAGAACCCACTAACAAACCTTCGCTAGTAACCTACCAAACCCAAGAAACATCTAATGTTCGATGGACTCAAAGCTCTAGGCCAATTTCTAATTACCTTCGTCTTCTTAGGATCTACCTTAATACCATCACTCGACACCACATGACCTAGAAAGGCAACCTATTTCAACCAA
The DNA here is from genome assembly GCA_000787875.1 of Solanum virginianum. NCBI lineage: Eukaryota > Viridiplantae > Streptophyta > Magnoliopsida > Solanales > Solanaceae > Solanum > Solanum virginianum. The sequence goes on along the minus strand of DF357273.1, from coordinate 21,707 downwards.
AACTCACATTTTTCATATTTGGCATACAACTTCTCCTCTCTTAAGATTTATAACACCATCCTTAAGTGATCTATATGCTCCTCCTCACTATGGGAATAGATCAAGATATCATTAATGAATACCACCACAAATAAGTCAAGGTGGGGTTTAAAGACCCTATTCATAAGATCTATGAAGATAGTCGGTGCATTAGTCAAACCAAAGGACATAACCACAAACTCATAGTACTCATACCTAGTCCGGAAGGCCGTCTTAGGAATGTCACACTCCCTCACCTTTACTTGGTGATACTCGGACCGAATATTAATCTTAGAAAAGTGACTATCCCCTAGAAGTTAGTCAAAAAGATCATCAAACCTTGGTAGAGGATACTTATTCTTCACAGTAACCTTATTAAGTTACCGGTAGTCAATGCACATTCTAAGAGTACCACCTTTTTTTCTTGAAAAACAACATTGGTGACCCTATTAAGTTGCCGGTAGTCAATACACATTTTAAGAGACCCATCCTTCTTCTTCACAAACAACACCAGTGCACCCCAAGGTGGTTGGCTAGGCCTAATAAAACCCTTCTCCAACAAATCCCTCAATTGCTCCTTCAACTCCGTCGGGGCCTTATGGTAAGGGGGAATAGAAATGGGTTGAGTATTAGGAAGGAGGTCTATACTAAAATCTAATTCTCTTTCAAGAGGAGAACCACGAAGCTTAGTAGGAAAGACATCAAGGAATCCATTAACCACTAGAATCGACTCTATGAGAAGGAATTTGGACTCAACATCCCTAACCCTCACCAGATGATAGTGACACCCCTTAGAAATCAATTTTTGTGCTATTATGTAAGAAGTAAACCTACCCTTGACCACTATATCATGACTTTTTCTCTCAAGGACGAGTTCATTAAGGAATTGGAATTTGACCGTATGGGTCTTACAATCAATAGAGGCTTAATATGCATGCAATCAATCACATCAAAATCCACTATATCCAACTCAACAAAATTACAAGGAAACATTTTATGCAAAATGAAAATGGGACAATTTCTATAGAACCTTCTAGCAACAATAGATGCACCAACATGAGTAGATATCTCATATTTGGTCACATAATAATTCGAGTTTAATATGAAAGTTTTTGGTAATAAAAGGAGTAACAAAAGAAAGAGTGACACCCGGGTATATCAATACATACAAATCAAAATCAAACACTTTTAACATACAAGTGATGACATCGGGCACCTCATCTACCCCTTGGCTCCTTTGAAGAGCATAGAACCGATTGTGCCTTTAGGCACCACTTTGTTGACCTCCCATTCCTCTAGGACTCGCATTTGTACCTTGGCCTTGTGGACTGCTATCTCTACCCTTGTTGCGATTACGAAGATAATCCATCACCTTATGACCCACTTCACTGAATCCATAACAAGTATTAGTGTTCCTCAAACATGGGCCATCATAGCCTCTACTGCATCTTAGGCACATAGCATTAGGCACCACACCACCACCACCATGGACCCTTGGGTTATCATTAGCAAACCTTTTATTTGGAGCATTCGAAGACCTTGGGCCTTGATGAAATCGATCACCCTTGGGACCATGAAATCTATCTTTAAAATCTCTTGGCCTCATTACCTCTTCTCTTTCTCAAATTTTCCCCCTTCAATTGTTCGACATAAGTCATGAGGTGGGACAAATCCATATCATTTATCAACATAGTGGAATGACACTCCTCATTCACCAAATCGGATACACCAATCACAAACTTGCTCATCCTAAACCTTGGCTTGGCCACCAATTGTGGGGCATATTTAGAGAGTTGGTTGAACTTGAGGGCATACTCCCTCACACTCAATGACCCTTACTCTAGATTCATGAATTCCATCATTTTGGCCTCCCTTAGCTCAAGAGGTAAGAACCGATTGAGAAATGTCACCTTAACCTCCTCCCAAAGGATCATATTGTTGTTTCCCTTCCCCTCCTTCCATTGAGTAAACCATATTTGGGCCACCTCTTTGAGTTGGTAGGCCGCCAACTCTACTTTTTCCTCTGATCTAACACCCATAATAGACAACACTTTGTACACCTCATCAATAAATTCTTGAGGGTCCTCATCCACTTTGGACCCATGGAACTCCAGTGGGTTCACCCTCAAAAAATTCTTTACCCTAGATATCGAACTAGGGCCATGAGGGGCTTGGGCCCCTTGGTTGATTTGATTAGTTATAGCTTAAGCTAACATGTCAATAGCATCCTAGAACTCTTCATGAGCTGGTTGTTCCTCGGGTGTACGAGCTCTTCTTCCTCTTGGGATAGGTATGATCTAAAATAGCAAAGAACATTCATTAGGGGGAAAGCCTTACCTTAACTTCTATAGCATGATATAGATCAAGAAGAAGGGAAACATTTCCTAAAATGCCTCATAGCCTCTTACTCATAGTTGTGGTGTACTTCACAACCATGAATAAGACTCTAATTGACATGGTGTGTTAGATTCTGAGGACCATTAACAATCTAGTGCTCTGATACCAAGTTTGTCACAACCCAAGCCTAGGGCCTAAATGTGAAATGGCGAATGGGAACCAGAAAGGACCCCAAACAAGCCACTTAGCATATTATTTACACATCCTCGGTCGTGGAAGCAATCAAACAACAATAAGAGAGTAGAAATAAGGATAAAGGGACTAAGGGAAGTCTTTAATAGCATAAATCATGATAAGAGTCAAAGCTGAAGCATACATACATCACTTGTCCAATAACACCTCTAGTATAGATTGGACAGTGAGCCAAGATATTTTTTGAGCTCACCCTTTTAGTAGCAAAGTTCAACATCAAGAGAAAACAAAATTAAGAGTGCAAGCTAGTGTCCCCAAGCTTGAGGACTCACTAATAGCTTATATTCAAGATGACCAACTAGCCACGGGGAGGATGATCATGAGGGGCTCCAGTTCCTACATGGTGTAATTATGTAGGCGTAGAGTATGCGTTAGTACGTTTGAATGTACTAAGTATGTAGGATATAATGCAACAAGAGATAGGCGACATAGTTAAAATGCATAATCATAAGCAGGAGATAGTATATTAGCAACGTGGTATGCATGACCAATGCTTGAACTAAAACATGCTTCTATAGAACAAAATAAATATGTAGGAACAAAATAAATATGTAGGAAGAGACCATCATCAAGACCAAGCAAACTAGTACTTGGAATCCAAGGCATATCACCACCTTTGAAGGTGATTAAGGTATCAACCCCTAAATTGGTAGTAAGGGATAGCACCCCTGACAAGTTGGCCAAGGTATATACCCGTTAACATGGTAGTATAGGGATAGGACCCCTCGAAAAGGTGGCCAAGGTATATACCCCTCAACATGGTAGTACAGGCATAGCACCTCCTGATAAGGTGGCCAAGGTATATACCCTTCAACATGGTAGTACAGGCATAGTACCCCCACCCCCCAAGAAGGCGATGGAGGTATAGCACCCCCTCAACAAGGTGTACTCAACTTGCAACACTATCTATACTTTTCATGAAATCAACATATATATACATTTCTTTCATCATCATAAAGTCACTCAACTCATAAGCTATGCTATTGACCCTCAATAACTCAAGAACTATTGACCGGACATTTTATCAAACACTTGGCGGATATGTAATGATAGTTCAAAATCATGCAATTCAAGAGTGAAATCATGGTAGAAAACTTAATGTAAACCAATCCACCAACACTTGGTAATACCCTCATGCAAGATATATTGACACCCCTCATCAAATCTCAAAATAGATCATAGATTCATAGCTCAAAACAGGCCTAAATAGTCAACATTTTATGAAATCCCAACATAGTTCATAATCAAATTCATAATGAGAATACCCATTTATAAATCAACTTGAAAAATGCTTAAACAGTCACACTTTTAAGAAAACCCAACATAGTTCATAGTCAAATTCATAGTAAGTAAGACCCATAAGTAAAACAACTTAGAAATATACAATTTACATAAAAAGGAAGGTTCAGCACCATGGGTGAAAGGACCCAATGGTTGAAAACCAGATATCTAAACTTTGAAGATTTTCTTGATGCAGATTTGAATGAGAACTTGAAGCTTGAGTAAATTTCTAGAGATCCAGAATGAGTTTGGGAACTCAAATTTGGGTGAAATATTTGTCTAAGTTTTAGAGAGGGTTTTGGGGAAAGTCTTCAATGATATGGGGTTGAAAAATAACTAAGTATAGGTGTTTTTACCCATAGGAAGGTTTAGGCCCAAAACCCCAAAGCCTTAGGACAAAATAAGAAAACTGGCAACAAAATACACTACTCTGCGATGTTTCCATGTCGCGGAGCCAACCCGCACTGCTTCTGGAAATTAAAATTTTTAGAAAATATAATTTTGCCATGATTGCTCTAAAATTGGGGTTATACCCCCATTAATTTTTTCCCAAGTCAAGAATATGAAGTCAGATTTTTGATATCACGCACGAATTTTGATATATATGAAAGTTATGATTATGGGCATTTTCGAGGCACATTTTTGAGTACTTTTTGGGACATTTTGGTCCATTCCTTTGCACTATAAGAATTACCATGAAATTATCTTTCTCCATTGGTAAGTTTCTCCTCAGGAGTTTGGGCTCGCCTTCCTCTAATGTTTGGCATGATCTAGCATAGCAAAGAACAATCGTTAGGTAGGGGAAGACTTATCAAAACTCTATAGCATGACTTAGAACATGAAGAAGGGAAACATTTCCAAAAACGTTTTATTGAAGAAGGGAAACATTTCCTAAAACGTCTCATAGCCTCCTATTCATAGTCATGGCATACTTCACAACCATTAATAGGACTTTAATCGACGCGGTGTGTTGGACTCCAAGGATCTATTAACCTAGTACTCTAATACAAAGTTTTTCATGACCCAAGCCTAGGGCCTAAACATGACACGGCAAATGGGGAAACCGAAGCAACCCCAATCAAGCATCTTAACAAATCATTACACATTATTGGTTGCAAAATATGTGAAAGGCATAAAGTAAGAATAAGGGGCAAGAGGGCTAAGAGAAAGCTTGCAAAACATCATCATCAAGAGACAAAGTCAAAGCTCACATCATAGATACATAACTTCTCCAACAAACACCTCTAAATACATAGATAAGCATGAGGTCCAAGACAAGGTAACCGGGCTCACCCTCATAGTCAAAAAAGAACATAAGGTAGAGTGTCTCAATAAAAAGCAAGGGAAAACATAGACCAAGGTCCCCGAAATGGAGGACTCACAAACTAGCTTGAGTAGTAGTAAACTAGCCACGCGGAGGAGGAGGATGATCAACTTGGGCTCTGGTTCCTACATGGTGATATCATTTAGGCAAGAATATGTGTTAGTACATTTGAATGTACTAGGTATGTAGGATGCAATGCAACAAGAAATAGGCATCATATTCGAAATGCATAATAATAAGAAATAGGCATAATATAGCAATACGATATATATGTCCAATGCTAAAGTGAAACATGCTTAAGAAACCCTTACTCATATAAGATATCATATGTATAGAATAGACCAAATAAGATTTTCAAAGTACAAACTCTTTGGTAGGTTAGTGATGATGCCGCCCTATCACTTAGGTGGTAAAGTACTAACCCTTCACTCGGTTGATGAGTACAAATCCCCAACTCAGTTGGTGATAATGCCACCCTATCACCTAGGTGATTATGTACTAATCCTTCACTCGGTTGATGAGTACAAATCCCCAACTCAGTTGGTGATAATGCCACCCTATCACCTAGGTGATTATGTACTAATCCTTCACTCGGTTGATGAGTACAAAACCCCCATCTCAGTTAATGATGATGCCGCCCCATCAATAGGTAGAGAAGTACTCACCCTTCCCTCGGTTAATGAGTACAAACCCCTATCTCTTTTATCCGGGTTCTTAGACCCCCCGAATTGGGCATGGTCTAATGCAAAACTTTATATAGAATTTATGATATACATAAGCTCATTTTAGCATCATAACATCATTCATATCATATCTCATACTTGGACCTTTAACTCTATAAAAATCCTAGCCGGACATTTTATCAAACACTTGGGGTATGTAATGGGGGTAAAAGACCATGCAATTTAAAGATGAAATCATGTAAGAAAATCTGTTGTAAAACCATTAATCAACACATTGTATGCAATTTAAAGATGAAATCATGCAATAAAATCTGTTGTAAACCATTAATCAACACATTGTAATTCCCCCAAGACATTCACATCAAAACCCCTTATCAAATCTAATATTAGATCCAAGATTTAGAGCTCAAAATATGAAAAAATAACCATACTTTCATGAACTCAATCACTGTGCAGTAAATTTCTTAATATACAAGACCCACATGTAAAATCAACTTTAAATCATGCAAATTAAGTAAAAAGGAGATTAGAGCACCATGGGTGGAAGAAGCCAATGGCTAAAACCTACATACCTTAGCTTTGGAGAAGCTCTTGGTGAAGATTGAAAATGGAGGCTTGAAGCTTGAAGAAAATCTTTAGTTCCAGATGAGGGTCTTGAGACTTGACTTTGGAGTGAATATATGGCTAAGTGTTTTGAGTGAGTATTGGGGAATGTTTGGGATAGTATGAGGGTGAAATAAGGCAAAGTATAGGTAAAAACACATTTGGGAACACTTAGGCCCAATACCCCAAAGCCTTGGATCGAGATAGAAATCACTTGTAGTGAAATACACAGGTCTGCAATGTGAACCTATTGTGGAGGCCAAATTAACACATATTCATGATAGTTGCGCGTCACGATGCTGTCACGAACCATCTCTAGAAATTGAAAATTTAAAAATTTGAAATTATGATTTGATTGCTCTAAAATTATGGTTAGACCCTTTTTCCCCCTAATTTTGATCCCCTGAACTAGAATATGAAGTCAAATTTTTGAAATAGCAAATAGATTTTGAAATATATAGAATTTAAAATTCCAGGCATTCCGAGGCACGTTTTTGGGCACTTTTTTTTGGGGGGAGGGGTCGTTACAATATCTCCACCTTGAGAACATTCATCCCTAAATATACAAGAGATGTACAAGATAATAGTGATAATCAACAAATTATCCCCAACAAGAATACAACATAACATGTAAAATACCATTTTCAAATTCTCAACATAAGTGTAAAATCATCATAAGTTTACCAACTTAAGCATGAATGTATATGATTGACATAAGGACTAAAATATGAGACTTGAAATCACATAGAGGGCTTAGGATTAGTACCTTAGGCTTTAGTGGAGTGGAAAAAATAAGGATACCGCCTTTGCATATCCGCTTCGGCCTCCTATGTAACGCTTTCGACTTGTTGGTTCCTCCAAAGGACCTTAACGGATGTCACCTCTCTGTTCCTCAATTTCTTTACTTGCCTATTCAAGATCTGAACCAAAACCTCCTCGTAAGTCAAGTTATCCTCAACAACACCCATGACACCAAGAGGCATAATGGCATTAGGATCACCAACACATTTTCTTAACATAGAGACATGGAACACCGGGTGAACTAAATTCATTTTACAAGAAAACTTCAACTCATAAGCTACCTTGCCAACCCTTTCTTTCCCCTCATAAGTACCAACATGCCTTGGACTCAACTTTCCCTTTTTATCAAAATGGACCACACCTTTCATTGGAGAAACCTTCAAATAGACCCAATCACCCACTTGGAATTCTAGGTCTTTACTTCTTACATCGGCATAGGATTTTTGATGACTTTGGGTTGCTTTCAATATTTCCCTAATCATCCTAACCTTCTCAAGAGCCTCCATAAGGCCCATTATGATGGTGGGTTCTACAACTCCAAGAGTGGTAGTTATGATCGTTTCTAATAGGGCCAAGGTTCAAATGCTCAATTTGCTAATGCTAGGGTGCCTCCTCCCAAGGCATTGCTTTGCGGTGGTCTATTGTTTCCTCGGTGTGACAAGTGTGGAAGAATCACTTTGGTACTTATTGGAGAGAGTTGGGTGCATGCTTCGAGTATGGTGATAAGAACCACAAGGTTGTTGATTGTCCTAACAATGCTCAGAGAGGTCAAGGTCAAGTGGCTCAAGGTGGTCAAGGACATCAAAGAGCTTTACAAGGTGTTGCTCTAAGAAACAATAGGTTTTATGCATTGCATATTCGCCAAGAGGTTGAGGAGGCTTTGGATGTTGTGATTGGTATGTTAAAAGTCTTTGATTTTGGTGTTTATGCTTTGCTTGATCCGGGTGCCAATTTATCTTTTGTGACTCCTCTATTGGCTGCTAAGTTTGATTTGAGTCTTGAAATTTTGAAGGAGCCTTTTTCAGTGTATACTCCCGTGGGTAAATCTATTGTTGGTCATAGGTTTTATCAATGTTGTCCTATTTTCGTATTACATAAAGTTTTCTCATGTGATCTTGTGAAACTTGAGATGTTTGATTTTGATGTAATTCTTGGGATGGATTAGTTGCATGCTTCATATGCCTCTATAGATTGTAGAACCCGAAAAGTCAAGTTTCAACTTTCAGATGAGCCTATTCTGGAATGGAATGGTAGTGACTCTGTTATTAATGGTACGCTTATTTCCTACCTTAAGGCCCAAAAGATTATTTTCAAGGGGTGTATTTATCATATTGTGAAGGTTAAAGATGTGAAGTTTGAGTCACCTACTCTTGAATTAGTTTCGATGGTGAATGAGTTTTCGGATATGTTTTCCAAAGACTTGTTCGGTATTCCTCCCGAAAGGGAAGTTGATTTTGGCATAGATCTTCTCCCCGATACTCAACCTATTTCTACTCCTCCTTATCATATGGCACCAGCTGAGTTGAAGGAGTTGAAGGATCAGTTGAGAATTTATTGGATAAGGGCTTTATTAGGCCAAGTATATCTCCATAGGTGCTCAGGTCTTGTTTGTAAGAAAGAAAGATGGGTCTCATCGGATGTGCATTGATTACAAGTAATTGAATAAGGTAACTGTCAAGAATAAGTATTCATTTCCTAGGATTGACAACTTATTTGATCAACTTCAAGGGCTACCTATTTCTCAAAGATTGACCTTTGCTCCGATTATCATCGGTTAGGGAGTGTGACATTCCCAAGACGACCTTTCAGACTAGGTATGGGCACTTTGAATTTGTGGTGATATCATTTGGTTTGACCAATGCTCCAATTGTATTTATGGATCTTATGAATCGGGTGTTCAAGCCATTCATTGATAGTTTTATGGTTGTCTTCATCGATGATATCATTATTTATTTCCGAAGTGAGTGGGAGTATATGAATCATTTGAGATTGGTTCTCCAGACTTTGAGGAAGAAAAAGTTATATGCTAAGTTTAGTAAATGTGAGTTTTGTTTGGGTGACGTAGCTTTTTTGTCATGTGGTATCTGCTGATGGTATTAAGATTGACCCGAAGAAGATTGAGGCCGTAAAGAATTGACCTAGACCATTGACTCCATCAGATATTTGAAGTTGTCTTGGGTTGGCTGGTTATTATAGAAGATTAGTTAAAGGGTTCTCATCTATTGCATTCTATTGACTAAGTTGACCCAAAAGAAGGCTAAGTTTGTATAGTCAAATGAATGTGAGAAGAGTTTTTAGACTTTGAAGGATTGGCTTACATCGGCTC
>DF357273.1:0-11695 GCA_000787875.1 Solanum virginianum | reverse complement strand
ATCACAAGAGTTTTTAATATGTGTTCACTCAAAGGGATTTAGGTAAAGGAGGTGGTTGGAACTCCTTAAGGACTATGACATGATTGTACAGTATCACTTCGGCAAGGCAAATGTTGCGGCCAATGCTCCAGTAAGCTATCTATGGGAAGTGTGGCTCATGTTGATTAGGGGAAAAAGAAGTTGGCAAGGGATGTTCACCATTTAGCTAGGTTGGGTATTAGGCTGGCCAACTCTAATGATGGTGGTATTCATATTCTGAATGGGGCAAAATCTTTAGTGGTTGTAAAGTTAAGGCTAAGCAAGACCTAGATCCATCATTGGTTAAGTTAAAGAAATTGGTTGCCGAAAAGAAAATAAAGGTTTTCTCTTAAGAGGGAGATGGTGTGCTTCAGTATCAAGATTGGTTATATGTTTCGGATGTGGATGATCTTAGGAGGGTGATCATGAGTGAAGCCCATAACTCTCATTATTCGAGTCACCCGGATCTACTAAGATGTATCGGGATTTGAGGGAAGTGTATTGGTGGCATGGAATGAAGAAGGATATAGCTAGGTTTGAATCTGAATGCCCTAATTGTCAATAAGTGAAAGTAGAACACCAAAGGCCTGGCGATTTGACTCAAGATATTGAAATTCCTACTTGGATGGGGGAAGATGTGAACATGGATTTTGTGGTTGGTTTGCCTCGAACCCGAAAACAATTTGACTCAATTTGGGTTATTGTTGACAAAATGACTAAGTTGGCTTATTTCTTACCAGTCAAGGCTACCTTTAGTGCCAAAGATTATGCAAGGTTGTACATCTAAGAGTTGGTGAGATTGCATGGTATGCCTAGGTCTATCATATTGGATTGTGGCACCCAATTTACTTCACACTTTTGGAGGTCGTTTCAAAGAGGACTTGGTACTAAGGTAAAGTTGAGTACCACCTTTCATCCTCAAACTAATGGATAAGCCGAGAGGACAATTCAAACTTTGGAGGACATGTTGAGGGTTTGTGTGTTGGAGTTCAAAGGTAATTGGGATGATCATCTTCCACTTATTAAGTTTGTTTATAATAATAGCTTTCATGCTAGTATTGGTATGGCACCATTTGAGGCTTTGTATAGTAGGGGATATAGATATCTGATAGGGTGGTTTGAGTTGGGAGAGATTGCTTTGATTGGCCCGGATTTAGTATTGGAAGATATGGAGAACGTGAAGTTGACTAGGGAGAGGTTGAAGACGATCCAAAGTCGCCAAAGGTCCTATTCGGATGTTAGGAAGAGGGACCTTGAGTTTAATATTAGCGATTGAGTGTATGTGAAGGTCTCACCTTTGAAGAGTGTGATGTATTTTTTGAAGAAAGGCAAGCTAAGCCCCCGGTATATAGGTCCTTATAAGATTGTTGAGAGAATTAGGAATGTGGCTTATAGGTTGGAATTGCCTCTGGATTTGAGTTCTATTCACCTGGTCTTCCATGTGTCTATGCTGAGGAAGTTGGTTGGTGATCCTAGTATTATTGTGCCTTTGGATGGTGTTGAGGTTTAGGAGAACTTGTCTTATGAGAAAGTTTAGGTTGAATTTTTAGATAGGAAAGTGAAGTGGCTTTGTGACAAGGATGTGGCCTCGGTTAAGGTACTTTGGAGAAATCAACATATGGAGAGTGCTACATGGGAGGTGGAGTTAGACATGATGAAATGATATCCCTATCTTTTCCAATCTACTCAAGCCTAAGGTATTAGGTTCTTCTATTTCAAAGTGGTCCAAATTCTTTCACTCTTGAGTTTCATAACATGACATGTAGACATGTGCACGAAAGTGATTTTTAAATATTTTGAATGATTTTAAAAATGTTTTGACATGAGTTTTAATGACTTTATAATTTTCAAGTGATGAAATGTGCATTATGTCTTATGTTGTGATGTTTCATGTTCTAAGTCAAGCCTTGTTCTAGCACATTCGAGGATGAATGTTCCCAAGGGGTTGATGATGTAAGGAATTGGACTTGTACGACTTTAATGGAGCTTGAAATTTTGGTTCTGGAATGTTTTAGGCCAAGGTGATGCTTCATGAAAGCCTTCACGGTCCGTATGGAGCCTTCTTGAAGTGGCTCTTGGCCTTGTGTGGGGTGTTAGATCCTTAATCTGGAGTTTGGGACCAAGGCATACTACACTTGGACCCCACATGGTCCATGTTAGGACATACGGACCATATGGTGGACCATATGTTAGCCTTGGGCTTGAGACTCCACAGTTTTGGAGACAAGGCAAGTGGTACGGCCCCTTTCATGGACTGTTTGGTGCTTCACAATTCGTAAGGCCCTTCCATATGGGTGTGGAGTGAAATTTTTAATAAGTATTGGATCACCATCTCGGAACTTCGTCATGAAGAATTTTTCCTAAGTGAAGTGGTACGGAGGAGTACACGGACAGTATGGATTGGTACAGTCCGTACCACCTTCCGAGTGGGGTTGGCAACGTTGAATTTGTTTAAGTATGGGATTATCATTTCAGACCTTCATCAAGTGAAATTTTTTTAATTGTTGGACCACAGGTAAATGTACAGTCCATATGGTGCCTCACGGATCGTACCCCCCATCCTTGAGACCTTGACTTAAATTTTTCTACTCGTTTATGGCGTTTGCGTAATTACAGTTTATCCTAAGGGTCTTTTGTGACTTTCTATGCTACCTAAAGGCATTCAAATAACCTATACTTTATTTCTTTCATTCAAATTCACTCTTACTCTTAGAATTCCCTCAAGTCACTCTTAAAAACACTCTCAAAGGACTCTTGTGAAAACTAAACTTGGCAATCAAGGGAAAACCTTTCTTCTTCAAATTTCTTCTTGAATCTTCTTCATTAGCTAAGTTGTATGGGATTGATTCTTGGTCTCTTCCAACCAAGAAGACCCAAACTCTTTTCACTTGAATTTCATGAAATTTTGCTTACTTTAAATATGGATTTTGCATATTATTGTTTATTAAATTCAATTGAAGTGGGGGCTATGCTTTATTAATGATATTAAGTTGATTTAAGCCCTAATATGTTGAATTACATTATTATTATGAATATTCGAATATGTATTGTCCCTTTAAAGTTTTATCTAAGCATGAGTTATCTTATTATGATTTAAATGTGGATTAAATTATGGATTTACTTGAATTTCCTATTGCATTGACGATTTTAAATTGAATATGAATTATCCATGTTGTTCTCATATCATTCTGAAATGACCCCAAAAAGTACCCAAAGATATGCCTCAGAATGCCCAAAATTTTAAATTTCATATATCTTAAAATTCATGCGCGATATTGAAAAACTGACTTTATATTCTTGTTTAGGGGGTCGAAATTAGGGGGAAAAGGGTCTAACCCCGATTTAAGAGCAAACAGCCATTTTAATTTTCATAATTTTTCTTATTCAGAATCGATCCGCGATAGTACCGCAATGCACAGCTATTGTGAACATGTGTTAATATGACCTCCGCGACAGGTCCGCATCGCGGACCTGACGTGAACCTGTGTATTTTGTTGCTAGTGATTTCAATCTCGGTCCAAGGCTTTTGGGTCTTGGACCCAAGTATTTCCAAACATATTTTTACCTATACTTAGCCTTATTTCATCCTCATATCATCCAAAATATTTCCCAATACTCACTCAAACGGTTAGCCACATTTTCACTCCAAAATTCAAGTCTCAAAACCTTCATCCAGAACTAAGGATTTCCTTCAAGCTTCAAGCCTCCATCCACATTCCAAAATTCAAGTCTCAAAACCTTCATCCAGAACTAAGGATTTCCTTCAAGCTTCAAGCCTCCATTTTCAATCTTCATCAAGAGCTCCTTCAAAGCTAAGATATGTAGGTTTTAGTCATTAGGTCCTTTCACCCATGGTGCCCTAATCACCTTTTTACTAAATTTATCTGATTTAAAGTTGATTTTATAGCTAGGTTTGCTATTATGAACTATGTTAAAGTTGGGTAAAGTTGTGACTGTTTTGCCATGCTTTGAGCTATAAATCTTGGATCTAATGTAAGATTTGATGAGAGATTTTGATGTATATTGCTTGAGGGTGTTGCATGGTGTTGATTGATGGTTTTACAGGGGATTTTCTTGCATGATTTCATCTCTAAATTGCATGATTTTATACTACCATTTCGCACCCTCTAAGTGTTTGTTAAAATGTCTAGTTATGGTTTCTTGAGGAATTGAAGGTCCAAAGCATGAGAAATTATATGATTGATGTTATGATGATGAAATGAGCTTATGTATATGATAAATCCTATATAAAGTGTTGCATTAGACCATGCCCGATCCGGGGGGTGTCTAGGAACTCGAATAACCGAGATGAGGGTTAGTACTTCACCGCCTAAGTGATGGGGCGGCATCATCACCAACCAAGTGAAGGGTTAGTACTTCATGACCTAGTGATGGGGTGGCATCATGCCTATCTCTTGTTGCATTGCATCCTACATACTTAGTACATTCAAACATACTAAAGTATACTCTTATCTACATGATATCACCATGTAGGAATCGAAACCCAAGTTGATCATCCTCCTCTGCGTAGCTAGTTCGGTGATACTCAAGCTAGTTGGTGAGTCCTCCATTTTGGGGACTTTAATCTATGTTTCTCTCATTATGTATTGAGACATTCTTCTTTATGTTTTATTTTGACTATGAGGGTGAGCCCGCTTGTTTTGTCTTGGCCACTACTCTTATCTATGTAATAAAGGTGTTGTTGCACATACTATGTATCTATGTTATGAGCCTTGACTCTTTTCTCTCTTGATGTTGTTAATATGTAAGCTTTCCCTTAGTCCCTTGCCCCTAATTTCAAATCTTTTATGTTATTTACTTGCTTCTGCGATCAAGGATGTGTGATGATATGCTAAGAGGCTTGTTTGGGGTCCCTTTGGGTTCCCCATTCGCCAGTCACGTCTAGGCCCTAGGCTTGGGTCGTGACACATTCATAGCATATGCATTCATAAACATTGGATTTTATGAAAATTATGAAGTTGATTAAGCCCAATTATGTTTATATATATAAGTTTGATAAAATTATGGTTAAGACAAGAATGTGATCACCTAAATGTCTATGATATGGCTCTTTGAGCATTTGGGTGCTTACACCATATTGTTATGTGAATGAGCTATTCCTATGCATGAGTATCATTATTATGAACTATGATTTTCCCTTTGAGCCTAAGTACGAATGATTATGAAATGTGTTTGGCTTTTGACCCCAATGTGCATTGAAATAATTTGAAAGGACTATTGTCTCTTTTGAAAGCATGTATATGTATAAGTATTCTTGTGGGATGTTTGACCTAGTACCAAATGGATTGGGTGCGTAAGGGCTATCCCCAAGGGTCCTCTCTCTTTCCTTGAACTATGTGCCAGCATAGGTATATGGTAGTCATTACCAAAAAGACTAGGTCATAAGGAATAGTTACACATTTTGATATGATATGATATGATATGTTTTGATATGGAAATCCTTCTGAAAAGATGTGATCGTAAGGAAGGTGTCCATCACACTGAAAATATGTGATCGTAAGGTGTGTTGTAGATTACTCTTATCAAGTAATCTTCTCTTACCGATGGGAGGTCTACATCGGGCGAATTCATGTAATAGCTCACATGAGTTTGATATAACGATCATGGTAACATCCCCACTATACATGATCATTAGTGCATTTCATGCATTATAGATTTCATGGCATATTGTTATACTACTCTTCTTTGTATGGTCTCATCCTCACTATATGAGCATTTGCATTTCATACTTCATGAATTTCATGGCATATTGTTATATTACTCTTTCTTTGGATATATATCTCTTTCTATATTATGTGCCCTTGCCATCTAACATTGAATGCAGGTTTGATAAGTCATATGCATTGCATGCCTGCATACTTAGTACATTTAAACGTACTAACGCATACTTCTGCCTACATGATCTAACCTTGGAGGGACCAAGGATTACCTTCATCTACCGTACAACAGTTAGCTTAGATCTTGAGATTGCTTGTTGTGGTGAGTCCTATCTTCCAAGGACAAGCTACCATACTCTACCTATGCTGCTTTTGATTATGTTATTTGCTTTAAAGGTGAGCCCAAGACATGTCTTGGCCCTCATCCTATCTAATGACTAGAGACATTGTTGGACATCTTGTTGACTCTTTTACGTTTATATGCTAAGTGTTGTATTTGAAGTTTATGATTATTGTTATGGCTACTTATTGGATATCGTTATGTGGATTGACTACGAGTATTATGATGTGCTTTTATGTTATGATGTGAAAGATCCTAAGTCCTAAATTGCCCCATAGAGTGAGTCATACTTACCCGCCCCTTAGTCTTTATGTACAATGTGTTACATGAATCCATGTTAATCCCTTTCCCTATGACATCCCCATAACGTGAGTCCTACTTTCCTGTCCCTTAGAACTATGTATTCACTGTTCGTATACACTTCCGAGTTGATGATGTGAATATGAATACTTCGAAGGCTTGTTTGGGGACTTTCGAGTTCTCATTCACCATGTCACTCCTAGACCCTAGGTCCGGTTCGTGACACCATTCCTTTGCACTATAAGAATTACCTTGAAGTTATCTTTCTTAGGACAAAAATGTATATCCATTCCTTTGCACCATAAGAATTACCATGAAATTACTTTCTTAGGGTGGAAATGCATATCCATTCCTTTGTGCCATAAGAATTACCATAAAGTTACCTTTCTTAGGGCGAAAATGTATATCCATCCTTTCACACCTCAAGACCAAATTCATGTATTATGATTTTTTTAAAAACTATTCAATGTGTAGCCTCCACAAAGCATTTCTTCTATTGATCTAAGAAAAAATAAACAAGAATGAAAGAGATCATAAAAGAAAATACAAAAGAATAGAGAATTACCTGTTGTTGCCACTCACAAATCTATTTCAGTCAAGAGCTCATAGGTTGTTGTTTAAGTTATGAGGAGCGTAGTCCTATTAATAGACAAATAATAGCAGTTTGTTCACTCCTAGTTAACAAATGTTCAATTTCCCAATTATATTCCAAAAGGACAATATTATTGTATTGATCCAGCTGATAAAATGAATACAATGGCGGCGTATGAGGATGAATGAGAAAATATATCACTATTGGAGTCATATAAGGAAAGGCAAACAGTGGAGTTCATAAATTTGAGTGAATTATAAAGCTATTGACATTATTAATTTAAATAAATAAATTGCAAGTATGGTTTCATATTTAATTCAAAATTGAGTTAATCATTGGTTAATACTTCAAGCCTAGTTTCCAAAAGATATTTTATCTTGACAAGACTTGAAGTAGGGGCATTTGTAATCATATCAAATTTATTAAATATAAACTTTATAAAGTAATTCAAATTATATTTAATTTAAAACATATTAGTCCAAATAAATATTGTGGATTGATATAATTAGGTTAATATTTAAGTCCAATAAATATGGATTTAATTAAGAGTCCAAATTAATTTATTTGGGATACAAAAGATAAAGGAAAAAGTACACAAAATAGATCTAATTTGAAATTATTTACCCTTAATAGACCTAATCTAAACTATTTACCCTTTATGGACCCATTACCCAAACTATTTACCTTTCTACCCATTTACCCTTTGTTATTTCGTGTGCTGACGTCAGCATGAATACTATGAAATATACTTTGATGGTGTATATATATATATATATCATAGCGGTATCATATAGAATGAGCTTAGTCTTTTATGATACTCTGGCGATATATTAATACCCAATTGGTATATAGGATTTTTTAAAGAAATAAATAAGAAACAAATAAAAAAATTATTAAATACTAAATTAGTAGAAAATATATTCGTTATATACTTTGTCGGTATATTTATAACATATCAGTATCATATAAGATTAAACTTAATCATTTGTGATACTCTGTTGGTATATCATACAAGCAGGTGTTGATGTCAGCATGATGTCAGCGCGCGAATTTTCGTATTAGGGGACAAAATTTTAATAATATAGGGGTACAAAATGTAAAAGAGTATATAAATGTAAATAATTTGCTTTAAAGGGATATAAACTTAGTTTTCCCAGAGATAAGCCTACTTTGCTAAGCCCAGTATCATCTAATCCTAGGAGTCCATTTTGTGCTGCGTGTCAAATAATGTGACATGCCAAGTTAAAGAAAGAAGTCAATAGAATCATGTCATGTGTCTCATCTCAATCAAAGGCCAATTAAAATGTGCCACGTGGACGCATTCCGGCCAAAAAAATATCATTATGTCACTTAGAAAGAAACCTATTCCTATCTTTTTTCCTGCGCTATGTCACTTAAATCTAATTGACCGAAAGAAAGTCTGATTTCATCATAACTTCTCTATTCTACAACTATATATAGGGGTCTCCATGATTCAAAAATAACACCAAAATTTTAACAAGAAGTCAGAGAGAGCTCGTGGAACAAATGCAATAGATTTCTTTACAAGTTCATGAATTTAAGCATTCAAGTTCAAGAACACATCAAGATCTAGTCTGTCATATTCAAGAAGAAGCTTAAAAGCACTTAATCCAAGTACAATTCAAGATCAAGTTCAAGGACAAGTCTACATCATACCTATAAATCAAGACTACAAGATTCAAGGTCAAACAAAAAAATCCTTGAATTCAAGCTCATGTCAAGATCAAATCTATCAAGTTCCATAAGATTCAAGCTCACGTTCAAGAGTCCTTGAATTTATATTTGAAAAGGTGAATCCTCTAATTTATAGAGATTATAGAACTTACATCTTGAAATAAAATACTACAATTGTTGCGATATTTTTCATTTCTTGATGCAGATTTTACTATCCATTGTTATATATATGAAAATTGTAGTAAAAGTATTACAAATTATAATAATTTATAATTTAAAATATTTAACTATATTTTAAAAATATATCATTAAAAAATAAATTATAATAATGGATTGGTCGGCTGATTGTTGATATACTCTTTATCTCTTGCAAGGCAGAAACAGCGGGTCTCTTTCTCCAGGCTCCAGGCATGGAGATTGTGGTTCAAAGTTCAGCCGGTCAGTATTCGAAGCCCTTCCAGAGCTTAGCCAGAAATCCAAGAATGGCAGCGTCAGTTCCAATTCCAAGAATAACAGAAATACATAGGAGAGGACAGAGAATTTCACAACTCAGTTCTCATTCTTTTTTTCCTGCAATTAGGAGAGTCAGAGCAATGCATAGGAGCATAAGTTCTTCTCCGAAGGGTATCTACTTTTTTCTTCATGCAATTACTTGGTCTTTTTTCCTCCCTAGTTAGCACTCCCTCGTCTTAGAGTTTTTGTTACTTTACCTTTATCCATTGTAAACTATATTTAACTTTAATTTTCAAGATTCCACTATTTAACATAGAAATATTATAAAAAATTGGGATTGAAGGAGTAATTCTATGTCTTGAATTATTAATTGTCACCTAGCTGCTCACAAATATAGCTATTTGGGCCTTTAATTTGCTACTATTCCTACTTATCAGAAAAAAAAGAAAGAAAGAATTTTGCTTACTATGTGGTGTTTCATTAATTCAATTGAAGGTGACACAGTTTCTTTTGCAAGAAAGAATTTTGCTTACTATGTGGTGTTTCATTAATTCAATTGAAGGTGACACAGTTTCTTTTGCAACACCTGAGGTCGGAGTTAGCAATATTGAAGCGCGTGAATGGGCCATGCAAGGTAAACTTATACCATGCCAAAATGTTGTCTTTTCAGGCTTAAAGAAATAGTATGATGAAGGCTTGAGTTTTTCTTTTAATAATTGATAAGAAATTTTGGTTATATTGGATTCTTTGTATGCATTTAATGACCAAGGTGCATTCTGAACTTTCTTTTAGCTTTTCTTGCATTGTGTGTTATGTTTTCTTTCTGATAACGGTGGTATCTGTGCAGCTTGGGTGCACCTCCACTAATTCCATGGGGTATCTGCATATTGTCTTATGTGTCCTGTCTGGGTTTTGATAGAACTCTTAAGTTGAAGACATAATGTTTGGACCATGAAAACAAAACAATGTATTGTGGTGAAGTATTTATGCTTAGCTGCATCTAGGTTTTTCCTTCAGCAGTATTTACCTGTATGTTCTTCATTTGTAGTGGTTGTGTGGGTGTGCTTTTGTAATGTTGTGAACATATGGCCTAGAAGAATTGCACACCTGACACCTTACCTAGCAAGGCCTTAACTAATTACCCATACTGAACTTTCAAGCATCAGCGAGAGATGATTAATAGCTCTCTTGAAGTTATCTGTAGCCAAAAATCCTTCCGAGTTACCTGAATACACATTTTTCAGTAATGCCAACCAGTGAAGTATATTCTAGCGTTTTGTTTCTTAGGTTTTGAAGGTTGTGTCGATCTCCCCCCATAATAATCTTATAACTACAACAATATATCCACTATAGTCCCACAAAGTGGGGTCTGGAAAGGGTATTGTGTACATAGACCTTATCCTTATCTCAGAAGTAGAAAAACTATTTTCGATGACTATCGGCTCAAGGGAAAAATAGTCCAAAGTAGTAAAGGAAAAAGTGACAGAAGTACAAGAAATAACAGACAATAAGAAAAACAATACATAGTAACAACAAAACAATAACTACAAAAAAATAATATGATAATTGAAGTACAAGAAACAATAGATGGTAATAGAAATCGAAGGACAAACCCTTCGGGGATTGGACATGAGACTTCCATGCTGGAGGTCTCAAGTTCGAAACCCTTTGCCAGCGAAAGCAGGGGGTTTGCCTTCTGGGTCGAGCTCGTCGCACTAGGCTTTTCCAGTGCGGGTTACCTCTCCTATGAGGTTGCATAGGAGTAGGGTTTATATCGTGTGCACCCAAAGGGTAGCGGCTGCGGGTTCCCCTTGTCATAAAAAATAAAAGAAATCGAGGGATAAAAAACTACATGGAGCAATACTACAACTACTAGTATAGATGGATAACAAGACAACATAATACTACTTACTAACCGTGTACCCTAATCCGTGTCTTCCACAACCTACTATCGGAGGTCATATCTTTGTAAAGTCGAAACAATACCCATGTCTTGTCCAATCACCTCTCTTCAGTACTTCTTTGGTTTACCTTTATCTTTCCTGAAATCATGTATAAATAATCTCACATGTGTGTACTAGGGCATTCATAACTCTCTTCTCACATATCCGAACTATCTCGGTGTCGTTTTTCGCATCTTTTCTTCCACCGAAGCCACTCCCACATTATCTAAGATATCCTTATTTCTAATCCCATCACTCCCAATATGTCCACACATCCATCACAACATTTTCATTTCCGCATCTTTCAGCATCTGGACACGAGAGAAGCTTCACCTCATACAACGTAGTTATAATAATCTTAAAACTATCCCCATAATAATCTTATAACTACTTGCTAATAAAAGTAAATAAGGGGCTATAAGATCATATATGAGGTTCTCCATCCCTAAGTTGCTCGAACTCTTCGCTTTAGGTGCCGCACCCTGTGTTGACACGACATGGGTATAGGTGTGGGTGTGGGGTCCGTGTCCGATTTGGTCAACCAATTTTGGGTACTTTGATCAAAATCGATGGGTAAAGTCTAGACAGGTTTAATGATTTCTGTAATCAATACAAAAGTTAAGGTGAAAATGAAGAAAATGGAATACCTTTTATGTAGAGGCTTCTATATTGCTCT
>DF357274.1:259639-280215 GCA_000787875.1 Solanum virginianum | reverse complement strand
GTCTTTGATATTTTATACCTGATCGATCTATAGGATATTTAAGAGACATAAGATGTCTAAATTTCATGTAAAAGTATTTTGCTGACTTTCAAATTATCGAAAATTAAATTTTGACAAATCAAATTTCATGTGTAATATGTGCAAGTCAGATCAACTTCAGAATTTCATATTCAAAATTGATTTAAAGCGGAAATTTATAGATCATCTTTACTTGTCTACTGTAGAGTATTATTTTGTGTTATTCAATAATACTTATTTATTTTATAAAATTAATGAATTGTTTATTTATTTCTACTCATTTTATCCTTATTATAATATTACTTAGATTTTTCGATTTATTTTCCCATATCTAATCAATGGCCAAGCACGTCCCTACACTCCAATATTTAATAAATGGAGTATACTTCTCTTCTTGCATCACTTTAAAATTCTCCCCAATTGCAGAAATTAGAATAGAATTTTTTTTTACCTCTATAACTAATATGATCGTTAGAAGTTTAAATAAATTTTGAAAATTTAAATTTTCTTTTTTCAAGAGTCCAATTAATATAAACAAAGGGAAAAATAGAAAAGTTAATCAATCTATTAATGATTTTTTAATTATCGTGTAAAATAGAAGATGTTCATGTAAAATAGGACAGGGAGAATATTATGAGCATATTTTTTTAAGGAATGAAAAGAGAAACAAAAAACAACTATGATAAAGCATAGTATACATATTCGACTATATGAATCTCAGGACTACACGTATGGTAAATCTAGTAATACATAAAATATATATTGAGTATACATAACTATAAAGCAAATAACTCTTTTTTTAAAAACTAAAATAACCTAATTATCATTTCATGTAATTATTCCAATAAATTATTTTCAGTGATACATAAATGTGAATTGTCAATTGCCTTTGTTGGAAAAACAAATTAAACAATAGCTTGAAGTCAATGGTCAAATTGTTGGTCAGCTATTTATTTCAGTAAATCCCAAATTTAGGGGTTGGCAAAGGAGCTATCAGTGTTAAATCTGGATTGGTCAAAATATATAGAATCAATAGATACAAAAATTAGTTGGCGTTGGATTAAAAAAGGGAAAAACTATCCAACTTTTTCAGATCTTGTCTAGATATGATTTCTTTATTTATTTTTTTATAATTTATTCAATTATCAAATAAAATTAGAACAAAAGATTTCTTCTTTTATCACATTTTTCTTGACAAGATTTGGCATGAGTGGACTTGAACTACATACTTGAAACAAGTCCACCCAACTTTTTTGGAGAGTTAAATATGGTCATGGGCCGTTTTATTCATCACAAAAGGAGTACAAAAAAGTCTGGAAGAAAAGGCCCAAACCCAACAGCCCAGAAAACCCTTACAAAACTCCTGCCTCCATAAAGTACCTCATCAGTTTTCAAATTCAGTCTTCTCGAGTGTTCGATGTATTTAGAAGCACCGACTAATCTGCATTTCTGGCTTTTGTACTTCTGGGTGATTAAATCTCAACTAAAACTTCATTCTGATGATGTACCGAATTTCAACAAGTCAATCAATTGGTGAATCGTTTAACTCACCTAAATACTTAATTGAACGAATCATATTTTCACTATTTTTATCACGCATACCCATGATAAAATCTTTCGATAATTTATCGTGAATCGTGATGTAACATTCCCAATACATCATGATGAAGAATTCTGTCCGCATATACTGTAGGGCACCTAGTATATAACAAGACTTGATACGAAAAAGAAGCTCATCACAGATTTTCCCCAAAATGAGCATGCATTTTTTCCTTAACATGCAAGAATATAATAATGGCATGTCAAACAATTAATTTGGACAAATGAGGCTAAAAAAACTGTTATATAGATGGGCAATTACACAGTTTGAACTGGTAAATTTATTGAAACACAAAGGCATGCAAACACCAGGAAAAGACGATAACAGCAAGTATCAAGCAAAACCTCCAAACAGTTTGGAGGTTTTTTAATCTCTTTATTCTTTCATTCACCATATCTAACCTCTGGCAATCTGTAATAGTTCTAAATATTAAAGAGTACAAGAAGCTCAAAACACCTGACTATAAGCAAGAGATGGGGATAAGGAAATCCTAGGACTACATCTACAGATTAGCTAACACAGAAATGTCTTATCTTACAACTATCCTATTGAGACCATCTGTATACCTTGCAGCTAACAGTATAACTTCTTGCTTACATGTCTATACAGAGGACAACATGCAAACCAGAACAATTAACAAGCTTGTACTGGTAGCAAATCTTTCAACTTGACTTGTAAATCAAGCATCACTGTCATCACCTTCAGGCTTTTCTGCATCATCGTCATCACCTTCGGGCTTTTCTGCATCATCGTCGTCGCCTTCGGGCTTTTCTGCATCATCATCACCTTCCGACTCTTCTGCTTCATCATCATCACCTTCAGGTTCATCCTCTTCTTCCTCGTCACTCATGTTATTTATTACTTCAGTGATAATAGCTTTTACCTCCGCCTTTCTGTGCATCAAATCCAGATCAAAGTGGTTACCTGCAATGAAGTGCCAGAACAAGGTTCAGAAATGAGAGATTGGTCCAACCAAATTTAGAATACATAGAATGAGCATTTGAAACGCACCTAGTTGCCTGATAATATCAGATAAAGTTGCCTGCATTTAAATAGTGCAAGAAACCTCATTAGTATGAAGCTCAAGCACTTTTTTAAAGAAGAGCCCAAAGCTCAAGCACTTCTCTAGATTAAAAATTGTACAACTTATTCAATAGAAAAATGGTAAGACTTACAGTGTTAAAATCCACTTTTTTCAGAATAATTGCTACTACTGCATGTAACTCTTCTTTGCTAGGCTCTGCCTTGGCCTTCTTTACACTTTTCCCTTTTCCTGCTCCAAAAGGTTCAACAGTCAGAGAAGTGGAAGATACACAAAATAAGAGAACCTGTTTGGAGCAATAACAGCCATTTTGTCAATCATAGAATACATATGAAAATCAGATACTGGATGATCACTGACATTGCAACATGCTCTCTAAATGGCACACTGGAATACTGATTTTGAAAAAGGAGAAGCCACAGCGTATCCTGGAATGTTACTCTTCACAACAATATCTCAAAAACTAAACCTGAAGAACTTTCACTTCTCATAACAGAAAAGACTTGAACACATTATTTTAATATTATCTGAAAAAGAAAAAGTTACACACCTTTTTCAGAAACCTTTGAAGTAGACTTGCTTGATTGTTTCTTGCTTGAAGAATTTTTCTTCACAGATTCAGCTTCTTCTTTTTTACTTTTATTTTCAGCTTTTTCTTTCTTGGATTTAGATATTGAATCAGCAACAGAAGCACCTTTCTTGGAAGCTGAACTTGAAGGGGTAGATTTTGATGAACTTTTTAACGACTTAGCAGTACTGCCCTTTTCTGTGGCCTTAGTCTTCGCTTCTGCTTTACTCCCCAAATCCTTCTTCGCACTCTTCCTTGAATAAATCTTCTCATTAGACTTGTTTTTCTTCGGTTTCTCTTCCACTTCCTCTTCCTCTTGTTTCTCATCTTTCTCAGAACCACTCTCTTCCTGATCACTTCCTTCTTTAGGAGCTTCATCATCATTCTCAGAGTCATCTCCACTATCTGATGGTTGTTCATCATCAGCTTCTTCTTCCTCAGTTTTTGATGACCGCTTGCGTTTTACCCCAACTTCAGATTTCTGATGCTTCTGCTTTGAACATGACAAAGAAGTCAAGACACACTTTCAAAGCATTTGCAGATAAGCACCAGAAAAATAGTGATAGAAGATAAAGAACTGTCAAAGCCCACTAAACCTAGCTTAACTACCCATATTACAAAAACAGAGAACTGGCACTATGATAGCATTGAGGACAAGGATGGAGCTTTGTGAAGGTCATTAACAAGATCTCAAGTTAAGGAGTTGCAATTTAATGTTGTTGGACTTCAATGGAAAATAAAGAAGTTAATTGTGGATGAAAAGCTCAAGACTAACAGAGATGAATTATCTAACTAAATGTCACAACTATTTTACAGTTCCGCGTGAAGTCAAAGAGGGGTGGACTGTGGGCCAAATACCAGCCACTAGATGCCTTAAATGTGTGCCTAAATCAGCACAAAAGAGGGGCCAACTTGGCACCCAAGCTAACAAGGAAGGCACCTAAAAATAAGGCACAAATCAAGGTACTTTCCAAAATTTTAAACAGTGGAGTTAGGATTCCAACGTCAAACTTTCCTAATTCTTTTCTTATATGTTCTGGAATTGTTTCCTAATTTATCAGGAACATCTTTAATGTTTTCCTGGATAGTTAATGTTTTCCTGGATAGTTAGTACTTATTTCTTTCTTTTTCTTCCAAGAATGCTGGACTAGCTTTTCATTGTTTAGGTTCTTGTTACTTGTTTCTTTACATTGTCTTGGCTACCCTAGGCTATAAATAGGAGTGTCTTCTTTTGTAATTACATTCAAGTTATTGTTTATAAAATTAAGATTTTCTTGCACCTTTGAGGGTGGCTACTCTTGAATTTATTCTTCAACCTTCCAGAATCAACTTAAGGTGGTAAGTTAAAATCTGTCAAATGACTTAAATCTTAGTACTTTTAGCTATTCCAAAAAGGTTAACAACTCTTGGCTTAATGTGTTCTGTATCCAAGAGGGGTTGGGATCCATAACCTATCGCTTGGTATTTTTCTCTACCAAAGAAAGATTAGTTTAGGCTATCTATTGTTATTAGGAGTTTATTTTCAAAATTTTGACTTATCTTGAAGTTCTTGATTTGTGCTTGAATTGCTTGATATGTTCTTGAATATAAGAAACTCTTTCTTGAATACATCGTATCTTTATTTTCGATACTTTTTCATGCCTTATATCTTTGGAAGTTTGGATACATACTTTGGAAGCCAGGGGGTACAGACTGAGCACGACCAAAACAGAATACTTGAAGTGCAAATTCAATGTTATTGAATTGAAGCTTGCAAATCAATCTATTCCCAAGAGAATAACTTAAATATCTTGGATCCATCATCCAGAGTAGTGGCAATATCAATGATGATGCCACAGATCGTATTGGGGCAGCATGGACAAAATGGAGGCTTGCCTTTGGAATAATGTCTGATAAGAAGATACCACCTAAACTTAAAGGTAGGTTTTACAGAATGGTGTTTATACCATTCTTGCTAAATGGGGTGGGCAGCTAGCTAATCAAAAACTCACATGTTCAGAAGATGAAGGTTGTGGAGATGAGGATGTTGAGATGAATGTTTGGACATACCATGGGGATAAGATAAGGAATGAGATCATTCGAGGGAAGTTAGGAGTAGCCCTTGTGGTAGACAAAATGAGAGAAACGAGATTGAGATGATTTGGACATGTGCAGAGAAGAAGTATTGATATTCTGTCAAGAGATACGAAAGGTTGGATTTAAGAGTTACGCAGAGGGATAGAGGTCGACCGAAAAAATATTGAAGAGAGGTGATTAGACAAGATTTAGCGAAACTTCACCTCACCGAGGACATAGCATTTAGATAGAAAGAAGTGGAGGTCATTAGGTTAGAAGGTTAGACGGCTAGTAGAGATATGATGATTATCTAGCCTTGCGATGTAGTAGGTTAATAGGATTAGTCATATCTTTGTATCTTAAGTTGTCATTGTTTGTCTTACACTTGTTACTTTTATTGTATTTATATACTATCATTTGCTTTCCACTTTAGTCGTGTTTTTGAGTTCATTTTTACGTATCTAGTATCTTTTGCTTATGGAGCTTGATATTTTTAAGACAAGGGTCTTCTGGAAATAAACTCTCTATCTCTACGAGATAGTAGTAAGGTCTACGTACATTTTACCCTCCTAAGACTCTACTTGTGGAATCTCAATAGGTATGTTGTTGTTGTATATTTTTTTTAGCTTCGGCATATTGCTTTAAGGTTCCTTATTATTTATGTTTTTGGAGTTCTTGGATCCATAATGCAATTCTTGTCACACCAAATCCTACTTGACAAGTTAAATCATTTCTCTAGCAATGAAGCTTTTAAATGGGAAACACAAGACAAGACAAACCAAAAAATAAAAAGGAAAGAGAGGACACACATGCTAGTGTTATCAAAGGCTCATATATAGCTAGTATGTGTCAATTCTGATATCTATTAAAATCCTCAATAGAAACTACAACATAAAAATGTTTCTTAATTGAACTTCTGGGTGGCACTAGTAAGCATGATCCTTAAAAAATATCATGCTTCATTTACATTCTTTATCAAAAAACATCTAGGTTCATTTAAATTATTACCAGTTTGATGCTCACAGAAATTAAATGCAGAACCAGCAACACAAGTTATAGCTACTTAAACATTTTCATTATTTTAGTGCCTTAAATAGAGAAGGATGCGATAGAGTGTTAACCTTGAGTGACTTGTCTGAGGAACCTGCACTTTTGCTGGCTGAGCTCTTTCTCTTTTGCTTCTTACCCTTCTAACATCAAATACAACACAAAGTTTACAACTTTATAATAATAGACAAATGCTTATTACCCAAAGAAAGTTAAAAGACAAAAGGCTACTCCTCAAAACTCAAGCCATCAAGCACAGAAAGAAGCTTAGTAAATTCAAATACATACCTGTTCCTTATCAGCAAGCAAGGAATCTGTTGTAGGATGAGGAGATTCCAGGAATTCTAACAATTTCACTGACAGCTCATCCTGAAAATTGATACAAGTGGCATGACTGATCGGAAAAAAATAGTTCAGAAATATTAGCTGCAGTGGATCACACAGCCAACAAAAGCACCCATTTGCAGAACATACCTTCTTTGCCGAAGTTCTGCTCACTGGAATGTTGAGGATGTCACAAAAATCCAGCAGCTTTTCCTTAACACACTTGTCCAACTTCTCTTTGGTTTTTTGCCTTTGTTTTTCCTGTTTGACAAATAAAGTGGGAAAAAGATAATCTGATTACACATTGAGTTTAGGGATTACTCAGGAACTAAATTACAACCATTTACACATGTATAAAAAAGAAAGTGCAAGGACAAGTGGAACACAATACAAAGGAGATAGAAGCAAGATACCTCATTTTCAACCCAAACAAATCCTGAAAATTGTCCTATGTTTTTCTTCAAACTATGTACCTGAAAAGGCGAAACATCAAAGATCCCATCAAAGCCATACAACACTATAATTGACACCAAGTCATATACACATCACCCTCCGCCCCTCACACACGCGCACAAATTCAAAAGAAGCACATGCACGGCTGAAGCTGCAAAACCAAGAGAAAGCATCTCAAGTTCTAAGGTTCAAGAGTTTGCAAGTAAGAAGATAATAATCACCTTCGATTTCTTGCCATAAAGAATGTTGTGAAGCATTTGAAGGTTATCATCAGGTTTTCTCTTGGATAGTTTATAAGCCACTGAAAAATTCAAAATATTGGAGGTGTCAAGCGACAGGAATAGTATTAAATAAATCTCAGCGTCAAAATCATAACAGATAGCAGCCTTTTGATAAGATTTACAATTTATGCAAGTGAACACTGCTTTACTTGAACATGGTTCTTCATGGTCACCGTGAGTTTCTATTTATGCAGTTAATATGGCACTCTTTCCATATTGAATGTTCTTAAGTGCTTGACAATATCGTTTTTTACACAACTTCCATATTTTCTCCCATTATTTACTGATGTAATATGTAAGTCAAATCAAAGTCTTAAGCACTGTGTCATATGATTCACCAAGTAATGACAAAACAGGGAAAAAGAATTTTTTTTCTCTTGCTTACAGGGATCCACTTGATCTAACTTATCATTAAACCATAAACAAACCCTAATCCCAGAAGAGGGAAAACAAGAGCAGTAGCGAAATCATACCATTTGGTATATCCTTCAGCTGAGTGCCACTACCCTGCATTTAAAACACACTAATTCATCAGAGGAAATTCATATCATTAGTGTACTTGTAAATCAAACATTTACAGTGTCATTTAATCTCTAGTTGGAACCTAAAAGCTAAGAAGTGACTGAAGAAACGTTTATCTCAGTGAAAAATGAAAAATTGGAGCGCCCAGAATGATACCTTGCTAATTGACAACGGCTTAGGCGTGGAACTTCTAGCCTCTGTAGGTATGGAGAAGCGGACCACAGTTTTCCTGTCCCTAGTCGGCCTTGAGATTGGTGTCACGGGTTCTTCCGTACTCTCACCTTTGCTTTTGCCCTTCTTGACTGACTCTTCTTCTTCCTTTTCCTCCTCTGATTTGTCAACTTGCATTCCCTCAGCTTCCTCTTTCTCTTTCTCTGCTTCAGCTATCACTTTCTCTTGTCCTTGTACGGAAGACTCCTTGTCCTTATCCTTCGCTTCTTGCTTCTCGATCACCTCTTCTGGTTTGTTATCATCTAGGGTTTCCTTCTCGGACGCCATAGAAGGAGAAAATTCTACTACTCCGCAGCAGCAAAAGGAATGACAGAACCCTAGATGGAGATTTTGGTTTGGGGAATTTGCAGATCTAGAATTGAAATATTAAGGCGGGCGCCATTTGGAATTGGAGAAGCTAAAAATACAATTTCGTAGCTCCAAATTTTCTAAAATATTGGAAATTCCCGGTTATGAAACGGCAATTCCCCGCCTAACCTTTTTGCTTTGGGGGCTAAGGGAATTATTTTATTTAAGGAAAAATATTTAAAATGTTCCTGAATTTGGCGAATGATTTTATTTAAGAAAAAATATTAAAAATATTCTGAATTTGGCATAATCTATTTGTTTCATTTCTGAACTATTGACGATTTTAAAAATATTTTTTTACTTGTCTAATTAAATTAAAATGCACCCCCGATCTATCATAAGTATTAAAAATACCCCTTAACTGGGTATGAATAGGGTGTATTTTACTTTTGTTACAAGATTAGGGGCGTATTTAAGTTTAGTTAGGCAAGTAAAGCGGTATTTTTAACAATATCAATAGTTCAAGATGAAACTAATAATTCGTGTCAGATTTAGAGGTATTTCAAATACTTCTCTCTTTTATTTATACTATCTTTAATTTATTAATTATTATTTTGTAAATATATTAAATTAATAAAATATTTATTTTTTATTTTCAATTAATTCATTAGTGATTTTTAAATTTCAGCTTTGAAAATTTGATTGGCTGTATAACTATTTTACATGAATCAAATTAATATGAAAGAGTTAGATGGCAGTCAAGGATCCATATATGTTAAAACGTCCATTACTTTAGAGACTCTATGCTTAAGAACATAAATATGATTATTTATTTAAAAATATTTATTTTGTGTAAATTATTAATAAAGTTTTGCATGATTAAAAAGTTTTATCATGTTTAAAAATATGATTGGACGATTTAACTTGTTCATAACTTTTATCAAATTTATAAAATTTGTATGTGATAGTTAAAAGTTCACAAATCTATATTTATTTCTATGTATAATTATAAAAAGAAAACCTAGTCAAGATGTCAAGTGACAATGTAGAATCAAGATGTGTCATGATTTTAAAATATGAGTAATTTTAGGACAAATTAGTTGAGTTGGTAATTAGTTATTGTTTGTGTTTAATTTTAACTTCTTCTTTTTTTAATTTAACTTAGTTATTTAATACTTTACCTTTTTCAGCCATTTAAATTCTTGCATTTTTAATAAAAATCAAATTATGATAAAATTTTAATTATAGATGGTCAACTGCACACCAATTTTTTCATATATTAGATAAGACTAAAAAAATTTCCAAGTATAGTAATCTATAGAGAAATTATTGTCAATTATACTTTTATTAGTCACGACCATGCCTGCATAGGTTGAACAAATATATTTTAATATCAATTTTTTGTGATGCGAATAGATTTTTTGTATGTATTTTTAAGTTATTAATTATTAGACCTAGAAGTAGCCGAAGAAATATAATCAAAACTGCTTTGAAAATATTAAATTATGAAACCCGCAAATTTTTTTAACTAGATTTGAACCTGCTTAGCTTGAAATGTCAAGTTGTAACCACTAAGCCAAGAATATGTCTTGTGTTAAAATGCCCCCAAATTTTTACTTATCAAGGAATTATGTTGCTATGCAAAAATATAAAAAAAATTAAAGATTGTAACTGGGGTTCCAACTCAAAACAGTTAGCCTCAAATGTCAGGTTGAAACCACTGAGTCAAGGTGGTTTCTTATACAAAATGTCAGGTTGAAACCACTGAGTCAAGGGGGTTTCTTATACAAAATGTCAGGTTGAAACCACTGAGTCAAGGTGGTTTCTTATACAAAATGCCTTGAAAAGAATGATTAAATTTTGTTGGTGAGGATTAGACCCCAACATTGAGCCTAAAATGTCAGGCAACAACCACTGGGCCAACATGATTTTCTATAAAAAAAAATACCTAAAAATTTTATTTAATTATGAGAAAGCACACAAGTTGCTTATTCCCTCTTATTAGTAAGTAACAATAATAATAACACTTACACATTATTAACATCTTAATTAAAAATAACAAATAACTGTCTATTCTACCTTCTTAGCTTGAACAATTGTTTTTTTCAAATCAAATCTAAGAATTTATATCATTTTAGTTTTACTAAATAGTTCTTTTAGGTTTAAATTGGATATTTTGAATTTTTTATATATTTAGCAATTTCTACTTTAAAAAATTAAAAAATATGAAAATAAAGTCATATTTTAAATATATATATTTTTTCATTTTACAAAGGAAGAGAAAAACAAAACAAAAAAAAAGCTTTTTTTCGTGTTTTAGTGAATAAGCTAACAATTTAATATTTTTCTAAATTTTATTTCATTCTGATCTAACAATAAAAGTTTTCTGTATTTTATTTTTAATTAACAATATTTTACTTTTTAAAAAGGAAAAAAAATTAAGCAACACATAAATATATACCAAAACAGGCAAAAGCTAAAATTAGAAAAAACATTTTACCTGCACCTTCTATCCCCATATCCCAATTACTCACGCACGTATTACACACGTGATCACAAACAACAAATAAAAGAAAAGATTTTATTTACTTCTCAATTATATCCATAATAAAGATTTTATAATTTATAAGTATCTTAAATATTTTTTTAACTACAAATCTTATGGTTATTAATGAGTTCACAATCAATTCATTGTTATAGAGTTGTCCATCTTTTTAATTAAGAGATTGTAGCTTAATTTTATATGGTTGAATACATGAGAATGTGAAGGGAAAAGTTCGATATGTTCTTGTTGATGTTTAGTGGTAATCTTCGTAGCAACGAACTTTTTCCCATTTATTTTTTCTTCATTTTACTGAATAAATTGTTAAAAAAAGTGATTTCATAATATCAATGACAAAACTATTAGAACGCTTTCTTAAAAATTGTTTTTTAATTTTCTCATATTTGATTGGTTTTAATATTTTTTCAAATCAACTCATTTTTCTCCAATTTAAAAAAAAATGACTTCCTTCTAAAATTTAAGGAAAACATTTCCAAACTCTCATCTAAGTTCAAATTGATTTTTTTTTTATCCCATCCTTCCCCCCCAAAAATTTTAATATTATTTTTTTAGAATAAGATTAAAATTTATTTGAAAAGGTTTTCACATTTTGAAAATTTTATTTTTTTCCTCTATTCCTACGCCGACCCATCAAATTCTCCAAATAAATAATTATTTTAAAAAAAATTAAAAATTTTCAATTTTTTACTCCATCTTGTGCCACCACTCCACCCTCACACACACCCGCCCTCATACAAAAAAATTTAAAAAATTATTGTAATAACTGTTTAGATCATTTTCATTTTTTTATATCAGTATTTAGAGCTTTTCCTCAACAATCTCAAGTGATTTATGAGCTACATTATTAAAACTGACAGTTCAATCATCTAGTCGTTCGTTTGGATTCTATTTGTATCTTGGATCTCATGGAGTTCGAGGTTTACTTTGACCGAAATTTCAAAAAGATGACTTCGTAATGTAATTTCGACAATGACGTTAGCTCCAAAGAGTGGAGTTTAATCTAGAATGACCTTTTGTATGAGTTTTGAGGCTTTTGAGCTACTTCGTGAAATTTGACTTAAAACAACACTTGAATGTAGAACCTAGTTTTTGTTGAGAAGACATCAATTGATAATTTTGACTTCGTCGTTGAGTCTAGAATCACTACTAAAAAAACTGCTAAAAAACGACGCAAAAAAAGATAATTATGTCGTTGTTTTGATAAAAATCAACAGAAAAGCAACGCAATCTGTTTCATCTCTTTTTTTGCTCGATACTTTTTTCAAAGCAACAAACCATGTCTCCCATAATATTTTTTAAAATTTGGACTACGTCCATTTTTAAAAATTAATTATTAAAGAGCGATGGACGGCGTGGTTTATTTTTAAAGTTCTTTTATTTTTTTTCTTCAGAAAATTGATGGACTTTGGGTCCTTATCCATCACTTTTGTTCTTTGCGTTCTTGATATTTTCTAGAAAAGCAACGGACCAAAGATCCCTGTCCATACTTTTTTGATTTTTTTTTTCTAACGCAAAAAAACAGCAAACTAAAGAAGCCTATCCGTCACTTTTTTATAATATATACTTCTATTGCCTACTTGCAAATAAAGTTGAATTCAATTTAATTCAGCCTCATCCAATATATAATGCAACAAACAACAAACAACAAACAAATCACACAAAATATATAATAATAAACATGATTAAGGATTCAAAAACAATAAAATCAAAATTTACATTTTTATAAAATAACTAGGAGAGATAATAGCAGTTGTGGATCTCCGGAGATAATCTATATCAAGGGTCATAGCAACATGTACTTAAAATCGAAATGTTAGCTGGAATGTGATTGTTATTTTTGATTTTTTTCTTGGATGAATCGTTTTTTTTTTCAAAAACTGAATCGAGATGCGAAAGAATTCATATTCCCTATCGTGTATTCTCTACCCCTAAATTAGCCTAATTAGATTCTATTTTCATTTTTGTCGATTTCTTGACTTTTCGCCAAGAGGAGGTTTTTGGTAATAATTAAATTAACTAAGTCTCTTAATTCTTAATCAATGAGGTAGGCTAAAATAGAAAAAAAGGAGCAAAAACTGGACTTAATCTGGACTTGTTTGGCTTTGTGCCTAGACAGCTTGCATTTCATAAAAATAAAAAAGACTAGGACACCCCATTCTTTTGATTTATGATGCATCAGTCCCATAAAATGGGTAGATAGGAGTTTATCAGTAATGGAAAGGCGTTCATTTCAATATCTCTAAACGGTGACAATTGCTCAATGTATTTGATTGAATTGATAGATACGAAATCCTTCCCATTCTTTGGATTTTCTCAATCAGATGAAAAAAAAACTTATTTTTTTCCTAAAATGATTAAAAATTATTTTTAACTATCAAATTTTCTTGAAATAATGATATCGAAAGTAATGGCAGAATAACTAGGGGAGTTGTAGAACTTTGGCACTAATAATTTTTATTGATAGAGAGATTAAACAACAATAGCAGAAGCAGAATCTTGCCGGAAGACAAATTAAAAAATATTATATGCAAATTTCTTGATATATAGTATTAGAACTCTCAATTTCTTATGCCTTGCTTTATTTGTATGTTCAAAAGGTACAGTAAAAATGTAAGATGCAGAAAGTATTCGGACATTTGAAAGGAAAAATAACATAATTGGGCAAACATATGATACATATTTATATTATATAATTATAGTTTGAAAAAATTACAATTTATAGCTATAGTTAGAATTTTATTGCTATAGTTATAGTTTTGTTGTTATTTTTTCTCTCCTCTCTTCTTTATCTCTGCAATTTCATGCAAATATACAATTACAAATGTATACTAGCTCCATATATATAATTATTTTGACAAATTTACATATACAATTCTTCTCTCTCCACTCGCGCTTGCCTCTCTCCTCACTCTCTCAATCTTGCTTGTCAGATATACAAATATATATGTATATTAATTACGCATATATAATTATTTGACAGATATACACATACAATTTGACAAGTATACAAATACAATTCGCCTCTCTCCTTCCTCTCTCGATCTCGTTTACCTCTCTCCTCCCCTTGGGTCACATAAACAAAGTTATATTGTGTAATAATATAAAATATAATTATTTGATCATTAAATTTCAAATCTAAACCATTTGTGAAAGTTCATTTGAAATCACTTAGAAAAAAAAAAAGGTAAGTTGATTTCCTACATATAACACTTATTTAATTAAAATACTGGATTTTAGACCATATTTTTTTAAAAAAAAATTGAAAATAAACTTAAAAGGACACTTGCATGAAGCAATCAACATGTAGCATGGGGGATGTTCTTTCCTTTCCTTGGGGCTAGAGGTCCTTTTCTTCTTTAAAGGTCACTTGGATTATTGGTCTTAGGAATGTTCATGAATCAGTTATTAATCAAAATCAAATCAAACATATATATATATATATATATTTATAGTTTGATTCAGTTATTAACTAAATATAGAAATATTAGAAATGATTTATTTAAATGAGTTTTTTTTTAAATGAATACTATTTAATAGTAAAGTATAATAGACATAAAATGATAAATTATTCATTAATTTTATAAAGTGGGCAAATATAATTCAACATCTCAAAATAATATCTTGGACAAGTAAAGATGAACGGATCACGGATGAAGTAATTAATTTAAATTCTTATTACACAACAAGCCTTAAAAAAATTATATTTTATTTTCACTTAAAATTATTAATTCAAAATTATATTTTAGTAACGTTAATATGATTTTTCAATCCACATATTACCATGTGCAATGTACGTGCCAAAAAACTAGTGAGTAGTGGCTATAAAAAAGACATCAACTCAATAAAAAAGTGTTTGGTTTTGGTTCGATTAACACAACATGAAAATAAAATTTTAAATAAACCAATATAATACAACTCAAGAAGAAAAAATCAATAATCTCGTAAATGTCCAAGCATGTCGATGAGAGCAGCATGTGACTATGTGATCATACATTTATTTTGTGATATTAATTTGGATCTTATATTACATATTTATAGCCAAAAAAAAGAGAGTGGTTGAGATTTTGTATTTTTGGATTTATGAAGGTGGTCGAAAATAACATTTTTAGTAAAATTGTGATTAATAATTTTTGAATTAAAAAAATTGATGTCACATAAATTTAAAAGGATTCATATGTAGCTACACTGTAACCTGATTCATATGGTGAAGTTAATATAATATTCTTCATCTTTTCAATAGCACATTATCTATTAATAACAAGTTAACGATGTAATTGATTTATTTATATAATATATAGTAAAAAATTATGAAAAAAATTGCTTTCAATTAATTGTATGGAATAGTCTCCCACATATGTTTAATTGCAACATTGTCTATATCACAGCGTGGTTTTTTTGTTAGTGGTAGGTACAGTTGTTAGGCACATAATGAAGACCATTTATTTGCGAAGGGGCTATATGAATGTGACATTATTGACCCATCTTGATATATTCACTGGATAGATAAATTGTATTTGAAGCCAGAAGTCTTGAATTTGGATCCTGAATATAAAGAATAATTATATTAGGTAATTTTTTTTAAAAAAAAGAAATCTAAAAATTATTTTATAGTGACTTGTTAATTAAAATAAGTACAAAAAGAGTGTCACGCGACTGCTTGAACTAAGGAGTCATTTGGTAAAGAAATGAATATTGCAAAGATTAGTAACGTAAGAATCATTTTTACTGTCTTTTCCTTTTCACCTAATCTTATGTCTGGTTTAAAATTCTATTTTCAATTGTACCCTTGAATTAATACATGATTTTTTAAATTTCATGTAATTGGATCAAAGTAGATAATTACTGGATAATATATTTTTTTGGATCTCTAACTAGCTAGAGAAGAATAATTTTATCACCATATTTGCTATTTTATCACTTAAATTATTTGAGGGTAAATAATTATTATCCTAATAAATTGAACACTCAAAAACGTCAATTTTTAATTTAATAAAGATATATCATCTCTTTTAAAATTGACAAGACGGTAACATTTATAAAATTGAATAAATCATCTATATATACATATAGAAATTGCAAGTTCGTTTTAATATGACATTAATATCTTAAAAGTACACCCAAATTTGAGAATTTATTTAGTAAAGTCACTGAACTTTATTTTATATAAATAAAATTACTCAATCAGGCCTTCACAAATCACTAACTAAATTAATCATCAGAAGATGATTTTTTTTTTAATATTATAAAAATACGAACTCTTATGAACTCATAAATAAATAAAATTTTAAAATTTGATATGATAAAATATGCTTATCTATATTATGTAAATATAAACCCACAAATATATAAAATTTTAAATTTTAACATGACAACTTTTTATTTTATATTATCTTTAGCAAGATTAATTTCATAATGTAAAATTTTATGTATTACTAATATTACCAAATGAAATGTATTAATTATACCTCCTATAATACCATACAGGACGTATAAGTAATACAGGCAATACCAAAATACTACATCCCGGTTCCCATATTTCCATTTATTTCTTTCCCCTTTATTCATTCTTCTTTAAATAGAACTTAATAAACGGAAAACTTGCACTTTTTTTTTTTTTTTGCTAAAAGCAAACAGCATCCATGGGGTTATTGATCCTAACTAACAAATTTCTCAACTTAATAACTATTCCATTAACCTTCTTTAGCTTGTTGATTTTCTGGCCACCTTATCTGTTTATCAAATACTTTCTGTCTCCATTGGGCAGAATTTTCATTGAGGATGTCGCGGGCAAGGTTGTCATCATCACGGGGGCTTCCTCTGGCATAGGCGAGGTTACATATTCACTCTTTCCATTATATGTATCTTAGATGTTGAATCTATTCGACTCTTTTCTGTGAACTTTTTAATAAAAAAGTTTGTTTGGGCTATCAAAGGTTATCTATTAGTACTCTAAGAAATATGTTTATATGCAGGTGGCTCGACAGTGTTAGAAAAAAATAGCGCCTTGGGGCCCCAAATTTGAGGGGTCTCAATTTTTATTTTAGCAATAATAGGTTATAAATGGTTTGATAGATAAAATTTTTCTTGATTTCACAGTATTTGGCGTATGAGTACGCGAAAAGAGGTGCATGCTTAACCATTGCAGCTAGAAGGGAGAAGAGTCTACGTGAAGTAGCTGAAAGGGCACTTGATCTAGGCGCCCCGGATGTTTTAGTCGTTCCAGCTGATGTTTCAAAAGTTGAAGACTGTAGAAGGATTGTTGATAGAACCATGAGTCACTATGGACGACGTGAGATTCGACTTGTTTGATTCTACTACTTATTATTATAGTTATATGTTAATTTGACCAATTTTTGGTTTCATGTGTGATTTGCAGTTGATCATTTGGTTAATAATGCTGGAATTACTGCAGTTTCTATGTTTGAAGCGATAGAAGATATCACTAACATGAAATCCATCATGGTAACAGTAATCCCTTCGTCTCAGATTACTTGTCACTTTTTAAGAGTCAAATAATATAAAATTTGATCATGTTTTGTATACATTTTTCCCTCCCCACACCTCACTTGTGGGATTCCATTGGGTATGTTGTTGTTGTTACCTTTTTTGTTGGAATTTGTAGGACATCAACTTCTGGGGTTCAGTTTACATGACAAAGTTTGCTATTCCGCATCTGAGATATAGCCAAGGCAGAATCATTGCGATTTCTTCTGCTGCATCTTGGTTGTCTACTCCAAGAATTAGCGTTTACTCTGTAGGTTCACCAACTTTGTTGTTTCCTAACGATGAACAAATTTCATTTTTTTTGTTTTGATAAGTACACTTAATTACATTTATGTTATGGTAGGCAAGCAAAGCAGCGATGGAAGTGTTTTTTGAGGTATTGAGGAGTGAATTAGGAGGGGACATCAAAATAACATTGGTCACACCTGGTTTTGTTGAATCAGAAATGACACAAGTGAAATTCATAGACAAGATTGGCAAAGTAGAGGTTAAACGTCTATTGAGGGGTGTAAGTTTCTCTTTTCTCCCTCAATAATTTTTTCAATAGTAAACTATGTTTAATTATATGTTGCTAATCGAGTCATCCATAAATTAGAAAGGCATTGTTAATAACTAAATGAATAAACCAGGTTAAAGCGGACTTAATTCCAATTATGAGAGTAGAAGAATGCGCCAAGGCCATTGTGAATGGTGCTTGTCGCGGGAAGAGATATATTACTGTGCCATTTTGGTTCAAGTTCTCCTATTTGTGGAAGGTTTTATGGCCAGAGGTTATTGAGTGGCTTTCGGCGTGGTTTAGCCTTAGCAGTTGGGGAGCTTCGCCAGAGGGTGCTCCAAGCAAGAGAATGTTGGATTACACTAATGTTCAAAAAGTTTTCTACTCTGACAATATCCGAGAACTGGAATATAAAATCGAGTAATGTTGGACCTAGCCACTTGATGTCAAGGTCCAGAGTTGTTTGATCAAGTAAAAGAAACTGAATGGAATTCTAACTATTGTCTTTGAATATTTAAGTTGAATCTAATAATTGTGAATTGTTAGGATTAGTATTATAATGTTGGTTATCACATTCAGAGTTGATTAAGATGTATTTTGAAGCAAAAATGTATTGATGAAATTTCTCAAAAACTTCTAAAAATATGTCAAGATTGTGAATCATTTGTTTCCAATTTACCACACAAGTTGTACTAGTGACCCCAAAGAATTTGTGAAAATTTTAATCTAGATTTACGATGCAATTTGAATTTGTACTAAATTATTGGTTATTCCTCGGGATTTTGTGGCGAAGTTTATTCATAAAAAAATCATAACATTTACACTAAACTCTTAGTTGTATGTCATGAGTTACGCAAGGAAAGTACTTTAGCGATCTGCACCAGGAATTGATCAAACTCTCATTTTTTACTCGAGATTTATACAACTTAATTATTTAAATCGGGTCAAAACTTAAATAGCAACAAAAAAACATCTTATTTATGTAAATTTTTAATCTCTTATAGTTTAATGACTTTTGCTTGCTTTAGGAAGAGAGCATGCAACGACGCTTTTGTAACCAAAATAAAAGTAGTTTGTCTTCATTTATAATGTTTAGCTTTTTTGATATATGCTTTCTCGTGTCACCATCTAATTCAAGAAGCCCCCAAATTAATTCTATTATCATGAATCCATCAAGGGTCCCTATGCAAGCACTAAGGATCAGTGCCTTTCATGACTCAAGCTAGGGGACTCAAGTCAGGTGTAACAATTTTATCCCATATAAAATGAAAGAAACTCATATCTATTTTTAAAAAATCTTCATAAACAGCTTAGATTTAAAACTTAATATAATCAAGTAGTTATATTTTACAAAATTACACAATATAATTTCATATGTGATTTGGAGAGGAGAGAGTCGAGCGAGATCGAGAGAGGGAGGAGAGAGACGAACTGTATATGTGTATTTATCAAATTATATGTGTATATCTGTCAAATAATTGTATATATGTAATTTATATACACATATATTTGTATGTTTGGCAAGCGAGATTGAGAGAGCGAGGAGAAAAACGAGTGAGAGTGGAAAGAGGCAAATTGTATATGTCTATCTGTCGAATTGACTATGTATATCCATCGAAATAATTGTATATATGCAACTGATATATATTTGTAATTGTATATCTGTAAGAAATTGCAGAGAGAGTGGAGAGAGACGCGCGAGAGGAAGAGAGGAGAGAGAAAACAACAACAAAACCCTAACTATAACAATAAAATCCTAACTATAGCTATAAATTGTAATTTTTTCAAACTATGGTTGTATAATGTAAATACATATCATATGTTTGCCTAATTATGTTATTTTTTCTCATTTTAATTAATCACTCATATGTTCTAAATGGGTAAATATAAGCTGATATATTTTAAGAGCTCATACAAATATAGTCAAAATGGGTAAAATATGGGTATTCACATAGATTCATAGAGCCTCTCAATCATAATAAAAAATTCTTAATTGCACTATTTTTTAAATTTTTTTTTGTGTGTGTGTGAATTCTTTTTATTTTTCATAAATATTTAGGGTTGGGGTAAAGGGATGAGTGTAGGGTGGAAGTGGAGAAGGGAGTGATTTTTTTAAAAATATTTTTTTAAAACTTAAAAAAAAAATAAAAATTGGGGTTGGGGTAGCGGATCGGGTGGAGTGCAGGGTGTGGGGTGTAGGATGGAAGTGGGAGGGTGGGGAGAAATTTTTTAATTTTTTTAGAACTTTTTATTTTATTTTTCATTTAAAAAAATTGGGGCAGGGATGGGGATGAAAAAAAATTCTTTTTAGCTCTTTTTTTTAAAAAAATAATTATTTAGAAAAAAATTTAGGAGCAGAGATGGAGGTAGAGTGAAAAAATTAATCATTAAACTTAAAATTAATTAATATTAATAATACTATTAAATATTTATTTTATATTTAATGAGATAATATTATATGAATAACTATTAAACTCGTATATCACATGAAATTTTCATAACTGCTGCTAATGATAAATACAGGTAATCTGATGCATTAGGACATAGAATTTCAAAACTACATATGCTATTCTATAAAACAAAA
>DF357274.1:236387-252747 GCA_000787875.1 Solanum virginianum | reverse complement strand
GACTTACCTCCTCAACTCTGAACTGCTTGTGAAACAAAGAAAGTACATTTATGATGTAATGAGAGCTGTACTGTTAGTGTGGTAAAAGGTTTGATGTGTTCCCAATGGTGTTGTTACTGCTAATTTGTCTTTCTAATTACTCTCAATAGATTTCTGTGCGCCTCAAAGAACGTGCTTGCTTATTCAAGTTATTTTGGTTCTTATCTTTTTCAGTGCTCTAATTATATCATGCATTTCCATCATTCTGATTTATACTGCTGACCCAAATTAACCATACTGCTGACCCAAATTAACCAAGTCGCTGCTCTGTCAAATTATACAATTAATCATGTTCTCTTTAAAATTTTCTTGGGGACTCTATCCATTCTTTTTTTCTCTGGTACTTCTTTGCTCAGATCCAAAAAGCACTTGGCTGCAAAAGCAATCCATTGGCTTTCGATATTACAGCTGCTTGTAGCGGGTTCATGTTGGGTTTGGTATCTGCTGCTTGTTATATCAGAGGTAGGATTTTGTGAACATTTCTTTTTGATACCTAAGTTCTTTGTGAACTTTGCCATAGAGGGATTTGGGGAGGTAAATGTGCGCAGGCCTCTTTGTGGGGTAGAGAGGAGAGAGGGAGTGAGAGTATTTCACATTTATTTTTAAAGAATGACTTGAGAATATGCTTCAAATTGTAACTGGGAAGTTATGAGTTATGACAATTGGCTTTCCAGAACCATTTTCCTTGAAAGCTTGTTCTGATTACTTGATTTTCATATTTTAAGATCTCCTACCTAAGATTAACTCCTTGATGCGTTTCCATTAAGCAAGTGTTTTCTCACTTGTAAAAGTAACATAACTTGGAGTGTTTCATCATTTTTTTTTGTGATTGCCTTCATATGTCGCGGGATCTCCAAAACTTGCATCGAATGAATTAACAATGTTTAATACTTCTAGGTGGACTAACTTTACATTCCTTGTTCCAGTAGAGAACACTTCTAGGTGGACCAACTTTACCTTCCATGTTCCAGTAGAGAACATTTCTAGGTGGACCCACTTTACATTCCATGTTCCAGTAGAGAAAGATCAATTTTCTTGCTGAATCCAATCTGCATGTTTAATGTTTCTTGAGGATTTAGCAATAATCAATATTCCAGAAACACAACATAGCTGGACCAGCAAGAACAGTGGAATTAACACCAATGGATGGATACTTGGTCCAGCCTGTGGGAGCATGGCCATACTTCTTTCCTAAATGCTTCAGACCCTAACCAATGTATTTTCTGTAACCAAGATCCCCAAGAGTCAGTGGCACACGGTTTGAAACCCGATGGATGATGGGCGTGGCCCTTTACCTTTCTCCACTTAAAATACTGACCCTACGTAGTTTTTATTTTTATTTTTTCTTAATGTCAAATCCTTTCTTTCAAGTGCTGGTTTTTCACTTGAATTTGGACTTGTGCTTAAATATGGCGATGTGATAGTGGCTTTTGTCCTATGCTTTTGCCATTCAATTTCTAGGATCCAGCTCGAATCCTCTAGTCCAAATAGATGGATTTTATTGTTTCTGAAGTACAGTTATGTTGCTTCTATGTTAGAACTTCAATGAATCAGATTTACGATGGTACTGAGGAATTGCTAGATCTCTGGCCTCTGAATTTTAGCGATAAGTAGAAACTACACTACCGACTAATGGAATCTATGTGAACAAAATTTAAAGTCGTCACTCCTTGCAAATAGAGAACAGGCAAGTGCCTGAGTTTTTTGATCAGTCAGTTTAAATACCTCATTTCTGGGTTATTGAAGAACTCTCTTATTCTTAGTGTAGGTTTCTAGAACCGGAGGGAGATGTTTAGTATTCATACCTAATTGGAGATGTAATGGCA
Source organism: Solanum virginianum (assembly GCA_000787875.1). Classification (NCBI taxonomy): domain Eukaryota; kingdom Viridiplantae; phylum Streptophyta; class Magnoliopsida; order Solanales; family Solanaceae; genus Solanum; species Solanum virginianum. The sequence goes on along the minus strand of DF357274.1, from coordinate 250,882 downwards.
CTGTAGTGGATAAAGACAACATACCCAAGGCAATCCCACAAGTGGGGCTTTAGTTGATGATCTTAGATGATATTAATAAGTCTGTCTAACAAAGGCCTGCTAACATTCAGTATCACAAGTTACATGAAAAATGATAGGTCATTATCGTTAAAACGTGAAATTTAAAGTTGAGTACTTGAGGTCATGCAGTTTGTGGATACTCTAAAGCGAGAGACAAATAAAAGGGCAGCTTTTCTAAAGAATTGGAATATATAACGACACTGAAAATTATTAACCTCTTGTTTAAATCCCTTGGGAATATGATTTAGAGAGTAGTGGCCTAAAATTTTATTCTTTGCCTTGTGAAATATTTTGAATTGTCAATACCAGCATAACTATGATGTGTTGAATTATATAATCATAAATATATGCTCTGCTAAATAATGAAATTCTTCCATCGTGCAGGTGGTGGTTTTAAAAATGTTCTTGTTGTAGGGGCTGATGCTCTGTCTCGCTATGTTGACTGGACAGATAGAGGGACCTGTATTCTCTTTGGCGATGCTGCTGGTGCTGTAGTGGTGCAGGTATGATAAAGGAGAATTTATCTATCAATTTGTGAATATGAATTTTAGTTATTGCAGTTTTTCCAATGCCTATCCTAATTTTTTCTTCATCAAGTAAAAAGTGGGATGAATCATCTTTACTGATCTAAGTATCTCCAGATTCTTCTGTGCTCTTCTTGCAGTCTAAATGGATGAAGTTCCTTTTTTTTTTTTTCTCCGCCAGGGTTGAGGTTGGGTTGGGGATCTTTTCTAGACATGTATAAAATTAGAAATGTCTCAATCTTGTTGGTGGCTGATTTTCATCACCATTTGGGTTGGTTCAAGTTTTATTTGGGTTTGATTTATCCAAATAACTGCTTTCGTGGCTTTTCTTATTTAGAAGTTGACCACTTTTTCAAAATTAGACCAGTGATCTCAGACCTGAGTTCGAACATGGCCACCTGGTCTGAGTTTCAAAGTTCAAAACTAGTATTCAGATTATGGGTCTAATTCGGAAAATGGTCAACTTCTTAATCCAAGGGCACAAAAGTTGACCACCCGATGTAAATATGCATGGTTTGCATGTCTGATGTGACACATGTGTACAGCTTTCTTTCGTAGCTTAAAGTTGTTTTTCTTAGTTTTGCTTTCATATTTCGGGAGTTGTAGGCGCTATGCATGAAAGCATTTGAAATTCCTCTGGCTTCATGTTTCTGTTTCTTTCCTCTCTTATACTTTTTTCTTTAAACTTTGAATATGAGATATTTCCTCTGTTGGCTTTTCTGACCTTCCGAAATTTCTTATTCTTGAAATGCTTATGCATGGACCATCCCTTGGCTTTTTGAGAGTGCAACATGTGGTGTGTGGAATAGCACATGTCATGTATTCGAACCATGCCATGGGCATGGTATTTAAGTGGAGAAAAGTGGAGGGACCGGCCCATTATTCCCTGAGTTTCAAACTGTGCACCACTACCCCTCGAGAATTTCTGGGTTACTTATAAAACTGATTCTTGGATCTATTCCATCTGATTATTCGTCCAAACAATATACACAAACTTCACTATCACATACTTGAATGTATTCAGTATTGCTCTGTGCTTACCATGGTTAACAAAAGAAAAGAGGAAATTGAAACTTGTCTCTGTAACCTTATACTCTGCAGTCATTCTGAAACATTCTTTTTTTTTAATGACAAGGGAAACCCACAGCCGCCATCCTTTGGGTGTGCGCAGGGTAAACCCTCCGCTCCTATATAATAGCTCGCAAACCCCTTTACCTTTCTCCACTTAAAATACTGACCCTACGTAGTTTTTATTTTTATTTTTTCTTAATGTCAAATCCTTTCTTTCAAGTGCTGGTTAACTGCACTAGGTAAGCCCGGTGCGATGAGCTCGACCTAGAAGGCAAACCTCTTGCTTTCGCAGCAAAGAGTTTCAAACTTGAGACCTCCGACATGGAAGTCCCAAGCCCAAACCACTAGGGCACCCTGAAGGGTCACTCTGAAACATTCATGTTGCAATTGAAATTCCTTGAAAGAGCCCATCCAAGTTCTACCTAAGGTTATGACCAATGAAGTGACTCCATACTGCTGTCCCCCTTTCTGCTCCCCTATCCAAACATCGCCATCTTGGGCAGCTTTATGGGTTATCCTTCTCCTTCCAGATGTAATACCTTATTTTTTTGTTAAATATTAATAATCACTTCAACAAAGCTCAACAAAGGCAGTGGTTTGCTCTTGTGGGGCCAACCTTTTGAGCTGGCAGCTGGAGGTGCCTCAATTTGTCACACCAGTAGGTCAGGCGAGATCTGGGTAGTTGCCTCAATTTTTCACACCAGTAAGGTCAGGCGTGATCTGGGGAGTTAATGTCACTCATTTTTTTTTCTCTTTTTCTTTCTTAATTAGTGTGTTAAGTTTGTAATGACCATGTCTTGGGTACTTTTAGGTCAGACAAGTAGGTTAGGGAGTGCCCTCCGCTTGGTCTCAGTCAGACAAGAATTTCTCATTCTGCTGTCTGTGACTCTGTGGTATAGCCGTACCTGCAATTTCATTGGGTTTGGCATTTAGTTTGAAATGGTTAATTAAGAACCAGTTCCTAACCTAATTCTCATTTTATCCTTGAGGCCTCGTTTCTTGTTCTATTGTTGCTAGCTATTGGCCATGTTCATTGCTACTTCGCACATATCAGTTTCTCAAAATTTATGTAAATCCACACCCTCTTGTAGGCCTGTGATGTTGGAGAAGATGGTTTATTTGGTTTTGACTTGCATAGTGATGGTGAAGGTCAAAGGTATTTATTGTAATATTTAGGAAAAGTTACCCTGGTTTCCTTTTTAGACGGCCACTAAATGATTGTTTTCCTTAACAGGCACTTGAATGCTTCAATCAAAGAGAATGAAACGGATAATGCATTTGGTACAAATGGTTCTGTTATTGGTTTTCCACCAACATGTTCATCTTACTCTTTCATCCAGATGAATGGTAAAGAGGTTTTTAGATTTGCTGTCCGTGTTGTGCCGCAATCAATAGAAGCAGCTCTAGAGAATGCAGGTCTTCCTCGGTCCAAAATTGATTGGCTGCTTCTCCACCAGGTATGGCTTTCTGGGCTACAAATTTGACTTAGTCAGTCAAACTTAAATATGGATTGATGACCTTTTCTTAGAAGCCGTTATGTTTTTGACTGAATGAGTATAATGAAATACATTTATGAACGATTAGTTGGGTAAAGGCCAGATCATGTTTGTAGGGGGTCAGGGAAGTTGTGTTAACATGAGGAAGTTCTGATAATTAAACGAAGAACTGCCCTGATTAAAGAGAGAAACTTTTACCAGAACAATTGCCAGATAATTGAATCTGTAGAAGTTAAGTATACTATTTCGCTCTCAGTGATAAAACAGTTTAAAAGGTACTACAAAACTCAATGCGCAAATTTTTAGTATCAAGTACATCAAAGTTAGTGCTTCTGTCATTATACTTCGAAGTTACATTGGTTCTGCTTTCACATATTAATTAAACCTAAGAGATGTCCAAAAGTTTATGTGCCTAAGGCTTAGACCTTTACTTATTGTACCATATAAATTTAACTCAACTATTACTCTATATCCTATCAAACAAAGCATATGAGATTGGGATTAGAATTATTTTACTAAGCTAGTGGATGTGTATTGCCTGAGAAATGCAATATAAAAGAACAAGTATACCAACCACAGAAGTTTGAACGAAATATACATAATTATGATGCTGTCAGAGCAAGATAACAACAGCATGGCTATCCCATGCCTTTCCCCATGTTTTCTTTTGAATCCAAGTTAGAACAAAATATAGATTAAAGTTATGCATATATTCTCATTTTCAATTTGCTTTAGTTACTTGGGTTAAAGTACACTTTCCTGCCTTGTTTTTTCCAGGTGAGACACATTATTTATTAAATTAGTTGTCAAGTCTCGTATTTGTGGAAAAATGACCCCATAAATTTCACATGCATGACCAAATGAAGTGTGAAAATTATGTTTTTTCCTTTTAGGGTGTGTGTGGTATGTAAGAAAATGATTTTCATGGAAAAATATTTTTTGGGAAATGTTCTCCACAAAAATAAATGGGCAAGGGAAAACTATTATCCTATTTTCTTGTGTTTTGGACCAGGAAAATGTTTTCTTCTATTCGGTACATAAGCAAAACATATTATCCTATATGTGATCTAGACAATACTATGGGAGGTGGGGTAGGTGTGGGGTGAAGATGAGGGGTGTTGGATGGGTGGAGACGGCAGAATCAATGTGGAAAGCCACTTGTGGAACTTATTTTTCCTACTTCCATTAGAGAAGTCGTTTTCCTCATTTTTAAGGAACTTGTTTTCATTTTTGACCAAACGAACCTGGGGAAATTGGACAGAAAAAGTTTTCCTCCATGCTGAAAACACCCTTATACCATTTATATACGATGTTCATCCTTGTCGTATCTGCTAAACATTTCCTGGCAGCTGATTTAAATAAAATAAACCAAAAAAGAGAAAGAAGGACTATATGGGGACGAAGAAATGCGCAAGATTTTATTAGTGAAGAATTGCATGAGATTATAGACCATGAAGAAGGAAAAATGAAAAAGAGAAAAACAAAGGGGTATAGGGGGAGAAAAAATGATTGGTGTAGCACAAGACGAGAGGTTTCTAGATTAAGGAAGAAATAAGTAAAAGGAGAATAAAAGATCTTTACGAAAAAGTAGAAAGCATAAAAAGAAGAAAACAGAAAGTAAGAAAGAAAAGATAAAGCTGCTTATTGAAGAAGTTGCAAGTTGTCATGTGTTTGTGCACATATGGTTATTTCTATTCCAGGTTGCTTTACTAGCTTGATCCTTGCTTCATCTTTATGATGCAAGATACTCATTTTGTGTTCAATATAACATGAGTAAATCTGTGAGCATTTTGACTCGACGTTCATTTTGAAAAATTTGCTTATTTTGTTTGGCAAATACAACTGAAGATAATTCGCGGGAAGTTTCTTAATGCTCCTTTCGAGTTATTATCCTGCATCAACTTCAGTCAAGCAACTTACCAGGAATGGCTACATGCAGGCAAATCAAAGGATTATTGACGCAGTAGCAACACGTTTGGAGGTGCCATCAGAACATGTCATTTCAAATTTGGCAAATTATGGGAACACAAGTGCTGCATCGATACCCTTGGCACTGGATGAAGCTGTTCGAAGTGGGAAAGTTCAGGCAGGTCATGTCATTGCTGCTGCTGGATTTGGTGCTGGCCTTACATGGGGCTCCGCAATACTCAGATGGGGGTAAATGCTGCTGTGGAGTTTGGGTGTGGTATGGATTCTGCAGTAATCAAATAGGGAAGAAACCTCTTAACAACCGAACAGATCTCAAACTTAGATGGGAAGTGGAAATGAAAAGGTTGCATTTTCCTTATGCTTTTTGTTTAGATTGTTGTGTAGGCTTCAATGGCAGAATCCCCCTTTGGTCTCTTTGATTTTCTTATGTATTATCTTTTTCCTATCTTCAATAAATTATCAACATTTTGCCCCCATTGAAACTATTAACATTTTAATCCAGATTTGGATTCGAGATAACGTTCATGGTATAATACTCCCTAATCCCTGTGTTGTAACTTGTACCATCTTTTGAAAAACACACACTAATCATCACAGTGAAAATTTTGTTGTGTTTTAGATTTGAAGTAAACATATTTATGCTTGAAATACCAAGACCTTTATGGATTGCATTCCTAGTAACTTCTATTTTCAGAAGTCCGATGTTATGTAATTGTAATTTCGAACTTTGAAAACCTAAACTTTAAGGTGTGTTTGGTACGAAGGAAAATGTTTTTTTTTTTTGGAAAGTATGGTTTTAACTTATTTTCTCGTGTTTGGTTGGTGAGTGAAAAATATTTTCAATTATTTGGTTAGTGAATGAAAGTATTTCTTTGGCAAAAATATTTTATTTTTGGTCAAAGAATAGAAAATATCTTTTAGGAATATAGTTTCTGACATGAAAATCAGGCTCAATAATTGATTTGGGACCCAACTTGACTTCCGACTTAAAATTCAACTTTCAAATTTGGACTAAAGTACTCAACTCGACTTTTGAATAGAAATTCAACCATACCTAATTTCAGACCTAACTTTTTAAAAAATAATTTTTTATTTTTTTTTGTTGGGAGGGTGGAGTTGCGGGGTAGAGATGGATTAAAAAATAAATAAATAAAACTTTCAAAATTTGAAAAGATTTTTTAAAACTAAAGTTTTAAATTTTTGAGGGGTGGAGCCGGGTTGGGAGGGGGGCACAAGGGGTGGGATTAAAAAAAAAAATTTTTTTTTTGGGGGGGGGGGGCATGGGTGGACTGGCTTAGGAATGGAGTAAAAAAAAAATTAAAAATATGAAATATTTAAAAAATATAATTTTAATTGTGTTAAAATAGAAATTTAAAAATTTAAATTTTTTTTGGGGTGGCCCCTATCCCATAAATCTTCCATCGTTGCAAGCCCCTTCCATGCAACCCAAGCTTCGGGGAAGGGATATCGTGGCAGAGGCAGGGTGTAATTTGAGGTTGAAGAAGAGTTTTAAAAAATATTTTTTTAATGAAAATTTATTTCCTTATATTTAAGGTAATCAAATATGAGAAAATTGATAAATCAGTTGATTTCTAATTTAGTTTATCATGTATAATTGATGAATAAAAAATATTCTCCATTTGGTTAGTAATAAAAAATGACTTTGACTAGATCAGGCATTGCAGCACATTTTGAGGTGAGCCCCAAAATATTGGCGCTCTTTTTTTTTTTTAATTATTTATTTATTTTAAAAAAACTTGATGGAGCATTGGACAAAAGCCCTAATGCCAAAGGCAGTAAAATATTGCTGATTGCTGGAGTTATTGCTTCACTGCTCTCGTCGCCGGTTTCCTGTCGCCGTCGGCTCAGCTACTACAGTAAATTCCCTCTCTCTCTCTCTCTATTTTTCTTACAGAGTTCTATTATTCTTTTGCTTTAATAAACCATGATTGCACAGGTTTGATTTTTTGCTGAGAGTACAATTAAGTAAATAAAAGTATGCTCTCTCTTTAATGGATTAAGCTTTTACATTATATTGTCACAGTTCAGCAGTTTTTTCGAGATTTTATGATCTCTCATTTCTCTGTTTAGGCGTTTATTTTTTATTTTCTGAAATCTTTTTGTCTTTCTTTTGTATTCGTATTTGCCTTTTTCTATGATTGAGTTTTGGTATAAATTTATACTACTTTATTTGGTTTAAGTTGTAAATTGATCTTGGGATAAGTCAGGATCAACCAAATCAACAAAGTATGAATTTGATGGAGGAGATCTCACCTTGTCCTATCAAACTAGATGTTATTTTAACTCACCTCTCATGTGAGATAATTTAGTCTAAGGAATCCCAGGATAATTAATTCGCAAACCCCTTAGAGAATTGGAGGGTGTTTGGTTTCTGTTGCTATTTGGGATTCTATCCAGCAGATTATGTTTTCTCTAATTGTATGCATCTATCTAGCTGGTTCATTTTTTCTTGTTTTCCTTATTACAACTTCAAAGTTAACAGTTTTAAAATTCTTCTCTCTGTATTCTTATTTTATGATTCAGTCTCAAAATGAAGTTTATCAAGAATGACTTGCGGAGTCAAAGGAATGCTTAATATTTCAAAAATTGCTTGGTGCCTTATGTAGAAAAAAGATGTTTTTAATACAATTTCTAATGGTGTTATTATGAAAACATCTCAAATTTTGGAAACTCATCCAGCACCATTGTAATATGTATTGAGTAACGTTTTCAATAGAAAAAAAATTATGTTTGGTTGGCTTCTTCCTGTGTTAACTTTGTTTTTTTGAAATCCTTTGTCAGAAATCATGCCTGTGCCATTGCGGCAGAGATTCATGGTTAAAAATGGCAGTTTTTGTTCTGTGATGGATAAAGGAGCCACTGATGTTGGTTTTTCTTTGTGCTTACTTGGCTACACTTTGCCAAACTTTTTATTAGAAATGCCAAATTGGGTTGAACCGCGCTAGTAACAGCAATTTGAGTTATACTTTGCCAATTAATGATGCGAGTTTACCTATTAAAAAAAAACTGAAATGCTCAATTGATGCTGTGTTGGGATAAGCTTGAACCTTATTGATGATTTCACCTTTTAAAATAAACTCAAAAGACACATTTTTGATACATTGTAAATGCTTGTCACAAAGACAAAATTAATTTCTCACTAGCTCGCCATATAAACCAACTACATCTGAATTTCAAATAAATGAAATATTGAACCCTTGTCGGCAATTCCCTTAAAAAAAAATTTCCCACCCCACCCCAACCCAACCCCCTCTTTTTACTCATTTCTCTCCTCATTGTTCCCGTTCAGAATCTTTTAACCCTCCCTTCATCAGAGTTTGCCAGGTTGCTGCCAACCAAATACTGGCGGATTATGGTTGATTTTAAGCAAAGATTATGTTCATTCAACCTCAGTATCTTTCCAGGTTTTATGGTACTCATTTTGTTTGAGGGAAAAAGCCCTATAACAGCAAAATCACCATTTCTTGGTTCCCCTTCAAAATTGTCTGATTTTAAGATATCTTTTAACTAATCTAGCAATGTTTGTCTAAATTGTTTCGAGGTATGAGCGTGATATATACAGATTGTGGATTTCATATTTTGTTTGAAACTTTCTGTCCCCCTTTTTTGGGATGACAAGTGTGAAACAATACCCCAAGTCTTTATTTTGCTTAAGGATAACAAAGTGGGAAACTAATTTGTTGTCTATGAGTTCTGGAAGGACGTGTGTTTTGAAAATTCATGTATAAGCATTTTGAAGTGTATATTTTGTGTATTTGTGCTTCCCTTTTTTGTTTGCTAAATAGCTGATGTAAATGCATGCCGCCTGAAAATTCGCCTCTTTTAGCAGTAATTTACTGTTTTATATAGATTAAAGCCATTCAAAAAGAAGAGTTCTCTATCAGCTGATGTTCTTTTTTACTTAAATGAACCAAACATGAGTGTAATTACTCCTGCCAAATTTAAATTACGGAAAAAGGCCAAAAATATCCTCGAACAATTGAAAATGGTTCACATATATCCCCCGTTTTATTTTGGTAGCAAAACTACTCTTGTTGTTAGCATAAGGGACAACAAATATCCTTCTACTTAACGGATCCATGTTTGTACTAATATGACACATGACATGGGATCCACATAGAATATAGCCCACCACTTAGATGTTCAACTAGGACCCTTTCTCTTTGGGTCTTTTTTGTGCTTGTACGAAACCATAAGTTGTGATTTCTTGATTTTTACTCTTTGGATCCCCCTTAATTATTCAATATTTCTGCTGTTTGTGATAAAAAAAAAATTATACTTTTTTTAGTTTTATATTGTTTCTTATTTTTAATTGGTGTTAACCTGAATTGGGTTAGAATGATTTTGGTGAAAGACTTTGTGTGAGTTATTGTCTTGTTTTATGCAAAAGGGTGTTGGGAGAAATTGATACATCTTATGGTCTAAGTTTATTCATGACTTTTGGATTTAGCCGAATATGTATTTGTTAGAATCGACAGGGTATATTCACTCCTTTTACTGGTACTAGATAGGTGAAAAAGAAAATCTAAACTTTGATTGTATGAAATTATGCAAGATTCTGGTCTTGGTTGCCTCTTATTGTAGTTTCCAGGCTGAGTTGCTTTCTCTTCTTCTTTGTGATTATGTGTTGCCTCAGTTTCGAAATAGACACATAGCTCTGCTGAGATTCATATGAAATATGCATATAGCTTTGGCTTTACTGAATTTCAAATTCAGCAATTGAATCAGAAAGGGTCCTATTTTGACATCTTAGGTGGTGGGTTATATCCTAGGTGGATGCCCCGTCATGTGCCATATCAACACAAACATGGATCCTTTATTTGCGGTCTTTTGTGCTAACGACGAGGATAGTTTTGCTACCAGAACGACACAGAGGGTATATGTGAGCATTTTCAATAGTTCGAGAGTGTTTTTGATCCCTTTTTAATTAAATAATAATCTTTTTTTATATATTTTTCAAAGGAGGGGAGAGTTTCCAATGCTTAAGCCTCTACACATTTTCACTCTTATCGATAGGCCAAATTTTCTATTGGATTCAAGGAATCTCAAAGTACACCATCCTTAAGATTTCCTGCTGATGGACACAACAGCGACCAAGGAATAGAAGACAATGAATAACATAGTACATGTTTCATTGCTAATTATTCATAGCAAAATGAAGAAAACTTAGCAGAGCATCCATACGTTATACCATTTATACTATTAGAGGATTGATCACTATTCTTCTAAGGATCTATTCTAGATTTCAAATTCAAGTGCAAATGAGGGCTTTATAAAAAACGAGAAGAAGAAAAAATAGAGATTGAAAGCATGGACTCATGGGGGCATTACAGCAGGAACAACAATGACATAGAGAAAAAAAAGGATAATTGTTTCATGAAATCAGTGATATGAAGGAAGTGATCCTTTTGGTTAGATTTTGGTCCAATTGGTTGCTTATATCTGAGATTTTAGTACCGCCAAATGAGTACTTCTTCCCATCCCTGCTCCCTTTTGATAGGGATATTCTTAGTGGTAGTAGGTATATTTGATATCTAATTTTTACCCACTACAGTATAAATTAATCATTGAGCTTTTAATTTTAATAATTTGAAATAATTAGCTTTCGAAAAATTAAAAAAATATAATAAGAAAGTAAAAATAAAGAAATAAGAAATATATATATATATATATATATATATATTATTTTTTTCTTTCTTTCTTCTTCTTCTTCTAAATCTTGCCTCATTTTTAAGAGTTATTATTTTGCAATTAATTCAATTGTTTCAAGTTGCTAATTTTAAAAGCTCTTCAATTAATTTATATTAATTCGTTGTGTAATCAAAATAGGCGACCAAATTCAATTTGATTACAATTTAATTGACCAACCTTACATACGAATTGATCAAATTTTGAATCGATTCCACTATTCACTTAACCCATTTTTAAAACGATTTAATTCAACCATCGTTATAAAAAATGAGCCAGACATTCAAACATATTTTGACACGCGTGCACAACTTTTCTTTTCTTTTGGCACGCCTCCCTCTTCCTGAGAATGAAAATTCACGCGGGAATTTTTTGTCTCCTCCTTTCTTCTTCATAAGAAACCAAAAATCCCATTTTCTTCCCTGGTTCTTCTTGAAAGAAAAAGACGCACACATACACAAGAAAAAACCCTCTTTCTTCTTCATGAATTCTTCGATCTCCCTCAAGAATCAAGGATTGAAAACGCAAAACCCTACAAAACTTCACTCAAAGCCGTCATCACTCTCAAAGCACACATAGAGTCGGTTCTTAATCTCAAAAACACGAAAAAAAAGTTCTTGTTCATTTGCACTACTTCTCTTGAGAAGGTTCGTCCATTTGAAGAGACGAAAACCAGAGCGTCTAATTTTTTGAGTTGAGGAATTCGCATACGAGTTTCGTTAGTGGTGGGAAGTCTCCTTCAAGCTTATCATCCTTGTCCCAATTTGCTGCTCTTAGGAAGCCCTTTTTGGGTTCCACCCTTGTATTTCAAGTCTTTCTTTCAAGTCTTTCTTGAGTCATTGGAAGCTGAAGAGCTGGTCATATACATGCCGTATGCATTGGTTTTACCAGTATATATTGGAGATCTAATTGGACCAAAGTTCTGTTGACACCCAATTTTTACTCTCTACGTTATAAATTACTGAGTTTCCTTAATTTAACGATTTAAAATATTTATCTTAATTTTATTAAAAAAAAGATTAATCCCATGCGTGGGGGCCACGAGCCCCAATCTCCTTTATTTTCTCCTCTCCTGCACGCTCCCTTTTCCCTTTCCTCCATCTTCTCCTTCTTCAACCTGCAAAACAACATGAACCAAAACCAGAAGAACAAAACCAAAGCCAAATCCGAAAACCAGAAAACCCAAAAGCAAAAGCCAAAACCAGAGAAAAACCAAACCAATGTTCCAGCTCCCTTTCCCCTCAAACGTGCGACCCAACGACCCCCAACAAGCCTGACAAACGCATCACTTTAATGGGAACTTGTTGAAAAATCACCCACGCGTCTCAGTCCACGGAAAAGTCTTCAATCCGCTGAGGATTTCACAGCAAATCCCAGAGATTTCTTGTCCCCAAGGATGGAAAACCTTAAAAACTCACTCCATTTTCATAGCTGTTCTTGATCTCATAAAGCCTTAGCCATACCTTGCTCGTCGATTTAAAAACCAGAAGAGCTGGGTTTTGAGTCTAGGAATTTCTGTACGAGTTTTGGTGGTGGAGAGGTTTCGTCAAGCTCGTCGTCCCTGTTCGCTGCTCCCAAAGAGGTAATACCTTTGATTGAATCTCTAGTTTAATGTTCCCGAAAATCATACGGGTGGGTCGGGCACGAGCCCGGCAAGCGGCTCAGGTGGTCCGTTCGCGTTGGGGGGCCGTGTAGGATTTTATGGCCCAAGGAAGGTGTGTTGTCTGGTGTTGTGCCGATAATTGTTGATAGTCGGGATGTTATATGAGCAGTTAAATGCTAGATGTTAGATATGGAAGCATTTCTTTGCTTGTTGACCATCGCGTCGAAGTTAGATGTTCGAATGTTTCATGAATTTGATGTCGTCCTCTTTGTCATTGTTTCTATCTTTATGTTATAGTTTGAAATGTTTCTTCCCGTCTCTGTTTCAATTCTTTCACTTTCAGGCATCGATGCTTTGAGCCGCTGATTGTCATTTCGTTTTAGTCTTTTCTAACTTGAGTTTTTTTTTTTCATAAACAATGTACTGATCCTGTTATGGAGTTGGATTGCTGACTATTCTGTTTACTGATCTCAAAGGCTCCTATGCGATTTTCTAAGATGCATTTCAGCTTATGATGGTCAAAACTCATAGGGTAAGCCTTAGTTAGGTACATCTGATTGTTTGAAGGTTTCCTGTTTGTTTTTCTGGTTCCAATAGAGACAGTTCTCATTCCGGCATTCAAAAGACATGAAAATTATCTCCATTTGATCTTGTCCAGATTATTAAGGTTCAGTTGATCTTGTTCAGATTATTTGAAGCCATTGAGTTCTTATTTTCCCAACTGATGTGTCCCATCTCCATTTAGCTGTGCTCTTCATCTCTAGGCTAGTCTAAGTTGGGTTCTCTACCAAGTTTGTTGTTTACTCATCTCCTTGTTTGAAGAATGCATCCTCTATTCCCATGTCTTTATTCTAGCTTTTGTTTCTAAGTCTGACGAGATCTTAAGCTATTGATTATTATTCTGTTTCAAGCTTTCATTTAGTTGTGTTTTACTTTAATGGGATATCCCCATAAACCTTAGTGTCAATCTGACCATTTTCCAGTGCTGTAAAGGTTTTAAAAACTGCCTAATCTGATAATATAATAGGGAGCTTTTCCTTATTTTTGTTCAGGTTCAGTAAGAGAAGGTCTTAGCTTAAGATAGTGTGTGTTATATGATATTTCCAGCAAGTGTTCTAGGGATGGTGCTATTATTTTGATTTGATTTTCCCGTGGTTTTCTAATTAGAGATGTTTGTTTAAGTTAACTGTTTACTCCCTCTTTTATGAATACAGTTGTTTAACATGTTATTGAGTTCGTTCGCGTCTTGTTTTGTCTTGCACCTCTCAAACTTTAAGATTTAAGTTACAAACGGTTATACGAGGTCATAAACGCGTAAATTCCAGATTATTACCTGTGTATTTATTTTCTTTGTTTCGCTTTATTCTGAAGTTTTCTAGCCTGCTTGGGAATACTGGATAGCTCAGTTACATGTTACTGTTATATGGATTTTCTACTAAGTTGGCTGAACTTGTCCGCATCTACCATTTCCTGGAATATTGCCTTTACTTATGTGAATCGAAAATCAAGCTCTCTTGCTATAGTGTTTTGTTATTATGTTCATAATGCATCAAGGGATCACTGTGAAAGAGAAAGAGATGGTTTTATCCCTGTTTTACTCTTCTTCTCATGAAGTTGATGTTGTCGGGCTGGTGTCACTGTGTAGCTCTAAATTACGCCAACTTGTGCTCCATCTTTCCCGAAGTATGTACTAGGACACCTCAATTTCAAAATTTTCTTTTTCCCAGCATGTTTAAAAGGATAAAAAATGGTTAAATTCATAACATAGTGGCTAATTCGCTCATGAGTTGATCACAGAGATACTATTTGGTTTAGTTGGTAAAAAGTTGTTCGTTATGTACCTACTTGGATTCCTGTTTCTTAGTTGTTATGTCTCCATCTAGCAATGTTCTTCCTTTGTTAAGAATTCAAGGTTCTTGATTATAGTTTCCTGTTTCCAGCTCAAATCATGTCTGTTTTTGCCTTCATATATTGTGAAATATGGTTTTTTAACCATTAAATCTGATGGTGTAAGCATGTGTGGTTATATTCAAAATATTTTGCCGTTTAACATTAGTTGCTCACTATCAATAATGGTCATTTGTCTTCCCTCAACTTCTTGTT
>DF357274.1:206247-227978 GCA_000787875.1 Solanum virginianum | reverse complement strand
AAATCACAATTTTTTTTAAAAAAAATCCTACAACTTACATATGTAACAAATTAGTAAAGCTAATTTTTTACGTTGATGTCACAATTCTTTTGTAACTTGGTGGGTGTTGTGATTCATCACATAGCAATCTCTGTAGAATTTTACATGTAGTTTGTGAGCCAAACTATTCCTAAATATTTTCCTTTTATTTTTTTCTGCATGGTATCAATGTTTGACAGTTGCTTAAAATCTTTCAAACCCAAAAATAATTTGGTAGAATTTAAGAAGCTTCCTCCTACCAGCAGGCAGCCATATGCCATCAACCAAAAGGTTTTTCTTATTTTAGTGAATTCATTATGGTTGTCTTGTTTTGGTGATTTCTATTGGCACCACTCGTATCTTCATTAATCATTCTGGCGGCACATCTTTTTTCCGGTGACAGCTTGACGATATTCTCTCTTTTGACCACTATACAGGTGAATTTTCAAACAAAACATTCCTTAAAGTTCCTTGTTCTCATCATTCTCTTCATGTTCTTAAAGTCCTGATGTTGAATCTCTTCGAATATTGCATTTGTGGTCACTGCTGTTGAAAAGTCATCATCTTTTCTATTTCGAGCATGAGTTTTAAATTCTTTCCTCAAACATTAAATTTCAGATCATTATTCCAGCTACCTTTTTTGTTACTGCCTAATTGATGCTATGCTAATGATATTTTGGGATATCCTCTGAGCGTGCTACAAAGAACATTTTATTACACTGTTATCAGCAGTGACTTTCCCGTGGAAATAATTTCAGATCCTTTTTTTTCTGATGACTGTTCATTCTTTGGTGGCACTAATAACAATTTTAATGGTTGTTTACTATGCCAATAGTTCCTTTTAAATGTTTTTTGTTTCCAAAATGAACAAACTCAAGTTGTTTTTCTTTATTTGAATTGGGAGTGTTTGAAGGGAGTCATAAGAATAGTATAAAATATTCGTAATAATGCTAGTCAAGTGTACACTATCTTAACTATTATTGCGTCATATTAAGAATCTCAAGAATAAGGAAACTGCCTTTGTTTGATGTAACTCAAAAATCCTATTTAAGTATGTATGTTGTTAGCCAAATACTTCAACAAAAGGCTTTTCTTCTTTTTATTCTTCTCATCTTAATAATTTATTGGAATTTGAGTTCAACGATTTCCAGGACTTTTCTGGATCTGTAAGAATATCTTTTCTTAATCGGTATTAAAATTAAGTATACTTTCAGGGACGACAGATGCATAGCACTTGTCCCATATCTTCCAGCGCTGTTTGTTGGACTTGTTGGAGATATAAATTCATAGTTGTAATACTCCCTCTGTCCCATTTTATGTGGCACCCTTTGACTTGGCACGGTATTTAAGAAAAAAAGAAGACTTTTGGTCTAAAACAATCCTTAGATATTTGTGTGGCTTAGGTAAATATCATTAAGGGTATAGGGGGAAATTTAAAGTTAACTTGTTTCTAATTATAGTAAGGTGACATTCTTTTTTGGGACATACTAAAAAAGGAAAGGGTGCGACATAAAATGGGATTGAAGGAATACTATTTGTAATCCTGATTGTGTGAGGAATGAGCATTGAGAGACTCTTGTGTCCCAGATATTATATGCACTTCTGGCCTATTGCCATCCGTTATGCAAAAAGTTATTTTTGTATCCGTCTCTGATCGATGCACATGGACAAGAGTCCTCCAATTCTTAAGTTATGCTTCACTTTCATATCTAAGTTTAGTACAATTGGTTGTGAATACCTAACTTTGCTTCAGCTGAAATATGTTTTTCGTGTATTTAAACTGGATGTTTGTGTGCTGTAGGTTCCTATATATTTTGTTTCTTCTGTGGCGGAAGAGTTGTTGGCATTTTCCAATATCATACCTGAATGGCTATCCAGTCAACTGCAAGAAAGAGTACTACCTTAACTGATTATCACTATGAATCTTGTGATTTTAATGGGTGTTTGGATTCACTTTTTTTTTTTGCTTTGCTTTTGGCATTTAAGCACTTTTTAAGTTTTTGGAAGTGTTTGGTTCACACAAAAAAAATGCTTTTAAACACTTTCTTAAAGCTGAAAAAATGCAAAAAGAAAAGCTAAAAGCTAAAACTTAGGGGTTCCCTACTTATGGGCTATGGCTTTTAACTTATCAGCCACTTAAAAAAGCCAATCCAAACAACCCCTTAATCTTTTGCTGTTAAAACAGAAAGTAACAAGTAGAGATGATGTATTTCTTTTTGTTTTATGTGTGGATCCATAGTTCTGTTCTGGGCAATCACTATTCACGCATATTCAGCTGTCAAATGAGAAAAAGCTCTTGGTTTCTCCAGCAATACATTCATTGAAATTCCTGTAAGATACTTCTGCCCCCTCATGTCAAAACATAAGCTAAAGAAATGAGTACAGAATCCTGATAAGGTTTCTGTAGACAGTATTTTGGCTTTATTATACTTATCTATCCTTTTAAATCTTTTGACTTCATTTTTGTCTGTGCTTATTGAAAGTTAACAGTTATTGGAGGTTCTGTGACCATCAACATCACTGGCCTAGACTAATGTTATGTGCTTAGAACAAGTTTCCAGGAACCTTGCATAGTATTCTGTCCTCACTGGAGTCTTCGACTTGGCCCTGTTGTCCATCTCCTTCAGCGTTGGTGTGCAGATCCTAACTCGTTGCTTATTATGGAGGTGCCTAACTGCTATATGATTTTTCATATTTTCAGATCTCATGCACCTGGTTGTTTGACTAATGGGAGGATTGTCTATGTTTTAAATGTTTCACATTTCACAGGAAGGAGCTGATATCAATTTGGCTTTCTTGCCTTTTAAGCCAATGTCAATGAAGGTCCTTCATTGTTCATTCATCTCTGGGATAAAGTAGGCTTACTCTTTTTGATCCCCCATCTCATGTGTAGCAGACAGCACTTTTAGCTCTATATAGTTTTGGTGCTTTATAGGTATAGTTTTTTCACTAAATTTGCAACTAGGATTATGATGCCTTGTGAAAAATAAAGCAGATAATAAATGCTTGTTGGAAAGGGCTGAGAATGTTTGATCTAAAGTTGCTATTGATTACCATATGATTATCTTTTCCAGGTACTTTATAGGAGGGTTTTGGAATTAATGAACCATTAGATGCTCAAGGTTTGCTCCTAGAAAGTTTAGGAAGTGTTCCCTTTTAATGTATGTTAATTACTTAATTTATCCATTAAACAATAAAGTTGAAATTTTACTTTTTTTGTTTCTCATTTAAAGGGGACTAAGGAGGTGGCACAGTGGTTGTCATTTTTTCTATAGAGTGGTGGTTAAACGGACTTTGTTGTATGGTTGCAGAGTGCTGGCCAGGTAAGAACTCCCCATATTTTGAAGATGCAAGTTGCTGAGATAAGGATGCTAATTTGGATGTATCGGCATACTCAGTGCGATAGGATTAGGAATGAATATATTCGGGACAAGCTGAGAGTAGTCTCCGTGGTGGACAACATGAGAGAAGCAAGGTTGAGATAGTTTGGGCATGTGAAGAGATGTGCAAATGCCCCAGGGAGAGGTGAGAGAAGTTGGATATAGTGCGTACAAGGAGAGTAGATGTAGACCGAAAAGATTTTGAGGAAGGGTGATTAGACAAGAAAGCTGCAGCTTACTGAGGACATGCCCTTAGATAAGAGGGTGTTGAGGTTGTGGATTAGGATTAGAAGGTTAGTAGCTAGTGGAGTGTTGTTTGTCGTAGTGTTAGCCATATTCTTGTGGTGTATTGCTTTTGATTTATATCATCTGTTATTCAGTGTGTTTTGACTATTGCACTTTTTTTTGTTGTTACTGTTATTGTTTCCTTATTTTACTTGATATGTTTTCTTCACTGTCATTTTTCCTTTTTCACACCTACTTTGATTTTGTTGTACTAAAGTTGAGGGTCTTCTGGAAACAACTTCTCTGCCTCCACGAGGTAGGGGTATGGTCTGCGTACACTTTACACTCCCAAACCCCACTTGTGGGATTTCACTGGGTATATTGTTGTATAATTATGAAGTTCACTCAGGAGTAATTGTTTCTATTTTATTTCAAATATTGCTGATCTGTAGCTCTTCAATTACCATTCTGGCTTCGACTCATTACAAATACAAACTTCATTTTATGTTTACAGGCTAAAGAAAGCTATACCTTTACTAAAGATATTACAACCTAAACATGTGCTGGTAGGCTCTCTCTTCTGCTCTAAGAAACTGAACTGTTCAACATGTTCTCTTAACCACTGCCTCTCTTGTTCGTTTCAGGTTCCTGAAAGTTTGAGGCCCCATATTAGCTGTTGGAACCCCAAATTTTCAGTCCGTAGTTTCTCTGAAAATGTAACTGTTATGTGCAAGTTGAGAACTTATGAAGATATGGACATTGCCATGGACGTGGCTTCTGAGCTGCTCATTGATGCTAAACTGATACAAGAAAAAAATATTGCAAGAATAACGGGAGAGTTGCTCGTTGAGCAGGGAAAACATTGGTGTGTTATTGGAAACAAGCAAGTGCTTTCTCCACCAGTTAGGCCATTGCTATTTCTGGGTAGAGTTGACTTGGACTCCCTTCTGATGACTTTACAAAAGAAGGGGCTGAAAGTAACTGCACAGCATGCCCAGAGTACTGACGGAACAGAAAATGTTTCAATTATATGCATCTCGGAGCCCAATGAAGCCTTGATAGAGGTTACATCAACTCAAACCACGATAAGCGTTGGTGATGAGACGACTGCTTCATTGGTTTCTGAGGCTGTTCGTAGCACTTTAGTTTGTTTCTGATAAAAGAACCTTTGCCCATGGTTTAAGAAGACTGACTAATTTTCAGCTTCGAGGAGAAAATGATTCATTTAACTGGAAATGGAGGTTGGGAGTTGTGCAGCGTCTTTTATCCCAGTCAAGCACTGGCCACCTCTTCTCTAATGCTAGTTTTGGAGACGTGTGTTGCATGTCTATCCTAGTACATATGGTGGTCTGAGGTTGGTTCTTAAGCTAAACTAATCTTGATTGCAAAAAGAAGACTAATATTGTGGATTGTAAGTGAACATGCAATTTCTAATATAAAACACGAAAAAGGTAAGAAGTCTATAAATGGTACAAAATTACACACTTACAAATTTGGAGCTTTCCTCCAATGTTGTTTTTTTGAATGACCTAAGATTATAGATTTTCCAAATATATAAACTCGTTTATATAAGAGGGTCAGTGGGAAGAGTTAATAATACTCCTTTCATCTCATAATAATTGTCCACTAAAATTGCTTTTTGTACTATTAAAAATTTCAAATTTGTAACGATCTATCAGTTTAGCGATCTACTCCTATTTCTTAATCCGTCTTTTTAGTATTAATATGTGAACATTTGGGGATGAAAAGAGGGAAAAATGTTTATCTCTGTGTTGTGATTTTCTAAATCGTGGATAAAAGTTATAGTACTAAGATTTTAAGTCATTTATGAAATTCTTTCAATTAATTAAACTACTAGTTTTTTTGACACGTGCACATGTATACCAGATTATTTTGTACAAAATTTTACTTAATTATTAAGATTATTGCAACACATTTTTTACTTAATTATTAAGATTATTGCAACACATTTTTTACTTAATTATTAAGATTATTGCAACACATTTGGAATGATAAATGACAAATTAAAAAAAATCGTAAATGGGATAAATTTTTAGCTACTTGACAATTACATTTAAAATAAGTTTCTAGTAAAAAAAAAGGTTCAAAATAAACAAATATGATATTTGATAATCCAATAGAAATACTAAAATGTTCATGCTCGTGACAACACTCTCAGTAGTGCAATATCCATGATTAAATACAACATTAAAGAAATAAAATAAAAGAGCAACATGAACAAATTGAAAGTGAAAATTGTATAGAAAATAATAGATATTCTAAACTGTAGACCTTAATTAGATAAATAAACATTGTACTTACATGGCTAAAGAGACTAATGAAAATAAGAGAAATTTGTCAGGTACATCAAATACAACCCTAATGATGCTTCTTTGGACGATCTCTTGATTCAATACAAAAATCGCAAAGAATTGAAAACAATGTTAAATTTTTTAAAATAATTAAATATTAAGGGAATAATTTTTTTTGTTTCATGAAATTAATATGAATGTAAGAGCATAAAATACGATTACGATCCATAATAAGGATTGGAGGCTCTTTATCAAAATAAACTTACATTAAAAATGATCTGTTTTAACATGTCTATTTCATCCCTTTTATTTAAATTTGATGATATTTTGATCTTTTAAATGCTTCTTAGATAATTACGTGTCATCTCTATCATATATTCTTAATGAACACATTAGCTTGTACTCTCCCTTGTCCTCTTCCAAATCTGCTCTCTAATTTCAATCTTCCAACATTTGATTTCACCGCTTTTGCTCACCAGAAAACTTACATTTTAAAAAATAGCTACGTTTAAAACTTCAAATTCAATATCATTATTTGGTTAAATTTTAAATTTTTATACCATATTTTAAATAGGGAGAGTAAAGGGCTATTTGTGCACTTCCTCGTCGTTTTAAAGTTTATGCAGTTTGTTTGTTCCTTCAGCTTTTATACATGGTGATGGTGAGAATTCCTGCACTTCCTTCTCTGTCGCAGAGGTTTTAACAATGGACACATCTCGCTTGCAGAATCCCAAGGAACCCGACCACGACCTTTATACGATCCCTAGTTATACCAGTAAGGAAAACCCTACTCCCATTTTCTCTCTATTTGTCTGAAATTAGCTCTAATTTCTACATTTTTCTTTGTGGGAATTGTTAAAAGGTTGGTTTTCTTGGCAAAGCATACATGAGGTAGAGAGGCTGTCATTGCGAGAATTCTTCGATGGAAGTTCGATTACAAGGACACCCAGAATCTACAAAGAGTACAGAGACTTCATTATTACCACATACCGTGAGGATCCGACCCGAAGGCTTTCCTTCACGGATATCCGAAAGTCGTTGGTGGGCGATATAAGTGTGCTACACAAGGTGTTTACCTTTTTGGAGAAGTGGGGTTTGATTAATTTTGACCCTAATAATGCTGAAACGCCGGCTGCTATTGATGCTCCGGCGGAAGAGGATAAAGAGGATGAGAAGTGGAGGATTAGGGTTGAAGAAGGGGCCCCACATGGGGTTAGGGTTGTCGCAGCTCCTCATTCTTTGAAACCTCTTGCACCGGTTCCGTCACCTGTCAAAATCGGGGACGGAGGTGGTGGAAGGGGGAGGGGTGGTAATAGAGTGGATAGTATACTAAAGGCGTCGCCTATGGCATCGTATTCGGATGTTTATGGCGAGTTGATGGAGCAGCAAAAGAAGGAAAGTGTAGTCTGTCTGAGTTGTAAAGAACAGTGTGCTTCGGTTTATTATGCGTACTGCAAGGTATTTTGTGAGTTTGCTTGTGCAATTTCTCTTCATTCTTTGTTCTTTTCTTTTATTACTTGATTACTAGTTACTACTACTATGTTTTTATTGCTATAGGGTGACGGAAACACTGTTTTGTGTTCAAGAAATTATCCTCTTGAGCTAAAATTGATACTAGAATTATGTGATTAGGAATTAAGCAGAATATGGTGGATCAGTTTGATTGTGTAAAAGATATTTTCGTATCATGTGCACTTGGTAACTGGTTGTTCATGTTATTTCTGTTTGCTTATAGTAAGTGAGACATTGCAGAAAATCTTTGTTGAGAGCCAGTGACAAAGTTAGTGAAAATTGTAGCACTCAATATGTGTTTCTATAGAACTTAAATGAGCTGCAATGCATAGTTTAACTTTGTTTTTTTTTTTTTTCTATAAGTCACTCTTGGTGCTTGTTAAAATTGTATTTACTGTAAGAAAAGATAAAAAGTTGTTATCTTTAGCCTCTAAGAGAAAATACTCTCTGATGAAACTATCTTTATGGATGTTCCCTAAATTTTGGAGAACCTTACGAGGTGCTGCCTCGTCAAATATTAACTGTGTTTCTTTGTTTTGCACTCGCTTGTCAGTTTCCCACTGTATATTCTGTCTTAAATCGTTTAGTAATTAAGATGTCTATGTCGGTAAAGTGATGATTTTCCAAGTTGGTCGGTAGCATATCTCTTATATAAAATTAAGGAAAGAGGCACAAGTACCCCTTGAACTATGACCAAAGTTTTAGGGACTCACTATCTTTACGGTGATCCTATACTTATACTATTTTAAGTGTAATAAATACGCCTTATAACATGATAGTCATATCTGTATTAAGTTGTGCATTACACGGGCCTACCACATCATTTTACCATTTGTATTTTTCTTTTCTCCTCGTTTCTTCTTTGTTCTTTTTGCTCTCCTTTGACTAGTAGCAACGAAATCCCCATGTAAGGCCCACAAGCTTTCTTAGGTATTTGAAACATCACCGAAATCAATTTTCTACTTTTTATTTTCATTTCTATCTCCATTTTTAGCCTCTCTATCTCTATGAGGTAGTGGTAAGGTCTGCGTGCATTTTACCCTTCCTTGACCCCACTTGTGAGATTCCACTGGGTATGCTTGTGAGAGAATTGATTGTTTATCTCAAAAAATGAAAAAATTAATAAAATTAATAAAATTTGACTCTATTTCACAAAGAAAGAAAGGAAAATAATTAAGAGATATCAGCTTACGTTTTAACGTTAATTAATTTTGTGTACTAGATAATCGTAAATCATCAATTTAAAAAGGATATGCGTCCATATTTATCAGATTTTAACTTATTACTTCCTCTCTCATGCCTGCCAGCGAGTGAGCAAACTCTCAGTGCCACCTTAGCACTGAAGGGAAAGTGTGTCCCTAGAACTTCCGTCATAGTTCTGGTGCATACTTGTGCCTTTTTCCTAAAATTAAGTTATGAATGATGCGAAAAAAGTAAATAAATGAAAAATAACTTGAAATCTACAAGATTTGAAAATCGGTATATTTAGAATAGCAGCTGAGATTGCTTCTTTCTTATTTTTGTCAGGATGCAAGCTCTAACTTATGCGAGAAGTGTTTTAAAAGTGATAATTATGACAAGAACAAGTGGGCAGATGAATTCAAGTTAATGGATAGTGCGAACCCTAAAGCCAACTGGACGGAAGCAGAAACTTTACTCCTATTAGAATCTGTACTGAAGCATGGCGATGACTGGGATCTTGTTGCTCAAAATGTCAAAACAAAGAGTAAACTGGATTGTATCTCAAAGCTTATACAGTTGCCATTTGGGGATCTTATGCTTGGTTCTATTCATAAAAAGCTTAAACTTTTGGATAAGAATGGTGATGTAAGTGGTGTGGATCAAGCTCAACCTGCAATAAGTGAGTCTGGAGAAACGCCTGGAAATCAATCTGGTAAGCAGAACCAGGAGCATCAACAGAATACAGATGCTGAAAGCGAAGCCCCTCCTCTCAAGAAAATACGCAGTGCTCCAGTTCCAGAAGCCAGTAGTTCCCTGATGAAACAGGTTCACATGCTTCTGTTACATTGGACAATTTCTTTTATGACTCAGCATTGCTTCCTTTCTAGTTGATCAAATGATCTATTTGCCTAGAAAAACAAAGTTCTATTTCCCTAGAAAAACAAATGGAGCAAATAGCCCGTTAAAGAAATGTTTAACGCAGCACTTCGTTAAAAAGAAATGTTCAGCACAGTAGAATAGGGAGTCTGCTAATGAAAACATGTTATATATAGCTTTTTTGACTGTTCTAAACATTCCAAGATGTGGAAAAAATTAGATTACTGAAACGTGATGGGAATTCGCTGAGGGCATCTTGCTTAATTCCACTTCCACCATTTATTGGTCTTGTAAAGAATAAGTGATTTGTACTCTTCAGGTAGCTCGCATCTCTGGTGTTGTTGGTCCACATATCACAGCATCTGCAGCTGAGGCTGCTGTTACAGCCCTTTGTTATGAGAATCAGTGTTCAACGGACATTTTTGATGAAGATGATGATGGATTGAGATCAATTGCTGATATCGGCGAGACAGAGAGGTAAGTAGTACTCCCTCTGTCCTTTTTTGTTGGGATAGATATATACTACTCCATCCATTTCAGATGTCAGTCTATTTGTCTCCTTTATTAGAACATGTGAATATATTGGGCTTCCTTAATAATAATTTACAGAGGGTAATTTTGAAAAGTACATCAGGACCTCTTTTTGTCAATTGTTTAAAATTCTGAAGGTGACAAATAATATGGGACAGAGAGAGTGTATAACTATTGACTTCTTGGGCAAATTTGTTCAGTTCATCTTGTATAATTCCTCATTGTGTACGTTCATCATTCTTATGTTCGTATCTTGCTTTCATTATGTCTTGGCTTACTTAATGTTACATATTTATAAATTTACTTTTACTCTTTTAGTATGAAAGTAGGGATATAAATAGGGCGGGCCGGGGCAAGTGTTGACCTGTCCTACCCTGCCCCATTAGCATTTTAAACAATCACCCTGCCCTGCCAAGCCCTACCCTGCCCCACGCATTTATGTTATATTCATTTCTCCTCTTTATTTTTCACCTTGCAACATGAATTTTTTAAAGACTTGTTTGATAGGTAGTCTTTAATATTTATTTGGTTCCAACTGTAATTACTTGTTCAAGTCTTACTTTGAGCAGCCCAAAATGCTAATATGGTAGTTTGCATAGATTTTTTGAAAAAGCTGTTTAGTTGCTGAAAGAAAAGAAATCAAAATCTCCTTTGCTGAGTTGGAACTTTAAAAATGGAGTGGAAATTGAGAAAAATAAGCTAAATGGTTCGCTGGTCTATTTTTATTTTATTTTATTTTATTTTATTTTTATTTTTTAAATCTGCCCTGCCCCAGCCCATTAAAAATTTTCAAAACAAAATATATTGCCCTGCCCAGCCCCATTAAGAGTTAAGCCTGCCCCGCTCCACTAAGAGTCAGCCCTGTCCTCCTCCCCCTCCGTACTAGATAATCGTAAATCATCAATTTAAAAAGGATATGCGTCCATACCCCCCCCACACACACACATAATTGTTACCCCTACATGAGACTGAATTGTCGTATTTTCAGGGCGAGTCAAGTCGAAAGTGCTGAAGGAGAGAAGAAGCCCTCCAGATCAGGTATTTCCATGATAGGCTTCATTTGTCTCTTTAACTTCCAATCCGAGTATCAGACTGCAGCAACTGATAAAGATTTGTTCATTGTGATCACCTGCAGTTATATATTAACATGTAAATGTGGTTTTCATCTTTCTTTTTTTTCTGAAACTGGTACTATTGTATTCCTCGGCATATCCTTAATGCTGGAGACCTCCAAAAGAAAGATGACAGAAACAGAAGTCCATTTCACTTTTGACTTTCTCAACAGACCCCCTTTTCCGGAGCACTTCAGGAGTTAGGCAAGCCCTCTTTGCCGCCAACCAAGTAAAACATTTGACTTTAGTTGGTGCTAGGATTTTCCAGATTTGCCTCCAAAGTTGTTGCCTCTTTCCTGCCCATTGGTGCCCTTTTTATGCACTCTATTGACTGAAAAAGGTCCATCACTGCTATGTTGCCATTTCAACTTGTCATGCTCAGTAGGAGTGCTATGAAACCTTTAGTGTCCTTCAATAAATCTGCTACTCTTTGCATCTCACAATTGTTCACGTACCTTCTGAAAGTTAAATACCATAGCTTCAGCATCCATATACAGTAGCACCTGGGTTGTTGCACAGTAATAATAAATCAAGATATGAGTCCTTTATAGCAGACTGACCATTCCAGGCGTCCCTCCAAAACCAGTCCTTACACCATTGCCCACTTTAATGCTAGTGTTTACTTCCAAATTTATCCATAAGGCTCTGACTAATTTCCGTACCCTAACTCCATAGGTGTTGGTTACCATGTTTGTGCACCAAGTGCTTGTCTGCCCATACTTGCGCTGGATGACTTTTTTCCTTGAGGCTTGATCTTCACCTTATTCCTACACAACCACTTCATCATCAGGAGACTAGTATTTTGTCGCCTCAAATTTCTAATGCCCAGCCCACCCTGCTCTCTGCTCAATTGAGTTGTTTGCCAGTTGAATAGGTTGTACTTCCTGCCTTCCTTACTGCCATGCCATAGAAAGTCCCCCCCTGAAATCTTACTAGTTTCTTCATCGCCTTGGTTGGTAAAGGGAATAAGGACATTACATAAGTTGTTAGTGAGTTTAGGACAACATTGATCTAAGTGAGTCTGCCCCCTAGAGACAGATGTTGGGTTTTCCACTTTGCTAACCTGTTCTCAGTTTTCTCCACTATACCATCCCAGATCTCCTGGGCTTTATGATTGTTCCCCATTTGAGATGCCAAATAGACAGTTGTCAAGTATTATACCTTGCAGCCCTATATATTGTCCAGAACCTGTATCTGGGCCACTTCCCTGATTGGGAAAATGCTACTCTTCCCCAGTTCACACTCAGGCCAGATGGTGCTTCAAAACCAGCAGCACCAGTCTGATGAATCTGATTTGCTCAATCACTGGCTCAAAAAATATCAGTGTCATCTGCATCATCTAGTTGTACCAAAGAGAATACAAGTTCCAAATGAGGGTGATTGAATTCCTGAAAATTGTGACGAGGGATTATAAGATTTTTTGATCTGTTTTTTTCTTCACTTCAGCTGTTTGTAAGTGGATTATCACAAATAAAATTGGTTGAAAATCCGAGGAAGATCAGAATGGTTTGACTTGCCAAGAATTATTTAGGGTTGGTCGAAGTGGTAGGAACTTTACAAATGTATGGAGAGAATGCTGATGGTGGAGTAAGAAATAATTTTTATTTTGTTTGGAGAAAAGGACTGTTTAAGGGCAGTGGTTTGCGCTTGTGGGGCCAATCTTTGAGCTGGCAGTTGGAGGTACCTCAATTTTCCACGCTAGTAAGGTCAGGCGTGGTTGGTGGGGTTGATGTCACTCATTGCCTTTCCACCCCATTCTCTCTCTTAATTGGTTTAATCCAATTAGTTAACCATGTTTTGGTTGGTGTATCAAGTTTGTGATGACCAATATAGTCAAGAGGAAATACTTTGCTGTATGTTTTTCGCATACGACAAAGTATTGATCGACGTGACACGCGATAGAGTTGATGATAGGCCGGAGATATGGAGACGAAACCCTTGAGTTTAAAGGCTTTAAGGCGAATAGGACTAAAAGAGAGAAGATAGATGGGGAAGTGAGGATTGATACAGAAGTCATCCCCAAGAGAGGAAGCTTCAAGTATCTTGAGTCCCTCAATCCAAGCAATAGAGAGATCGATGAGAATGTTGTACATCGTATTGGAGCAGAGCAGATGAAATAGAGGCTCACATTCAGTGACCTATTCGATAAGAATGCGTCACCGAGATTTAAAGGTAAGTGCTAGAGAGGGGTTTTTAGACCGATCATGTTGTACGGGGTAGAGCGTTGGCTAGTCAAGAACTTGCACGTTCAGGAAATGAAGGTAGCTTAAATGAGGATGCTTAGATAGATGTACGAGCATACTAGAAGAGACAAGATTAAGTACGAAGATATACGAGGCAAAGTAGGAGTAGTCGTCGTGATGTGCAAGACGTAGGAGGCGAGATTGAGAGGGTTTGGACATGTGGAGAGGAGCACAAATGCCTCGTGTGAGAGGTTTGAGGAGAGAAGATTAGATAGGACATGCCATAACTTCTACTTATCGAGGATATGACTCTAGATAAGAGAGCATGGAGGTCAAGATTAGGGCAGACAATTAGGAGGTAGTGGAACATTTTCTCTCCTCATAGTGGTAGATCAGGGTTCCAGTCTAGTCGGGAGAATCTATTTGTTCCTTCATCAGTATTAATACTGTCATGCTAGCATTATATTATGCTTCAAGTTTATTACTACTGCTATTTCTTTTACTTTGGTTATCTTTAATATCTGACTTAAGGGTCGTTTAGTGTGAGACATAAGGTATAATAATTCCAGGATAAAATAAATGATTATTTTGTTTCAAGTTTGGTCGGAGATATTAGGTAGTTTTTGGATTATTTATCCAACCATTTTTGCCTTAGTGATGCGATAAGTTATCCCATATACATGGTGGAATAACTTATCTCATGATAACTTATTCTGGGATTAATTATCCAAGAATAACTTGTTTCCAACCAAACGACCCATAAGCACTTTTCTTGAACAATGTTTTTCATCACATATTTTACTCTTGCATTTCCTTCAAATGATTTTCCGAAAAACGATTTTCTTGAGCCAAAAAATGACCTCTTTCACCCACAAAGTTGGGGGATAAGTATGTGTACTCCTACCCTCCCCATACTCCACTTGTGGGAACATACTGTGTATATTGTTGTAGTATCTACATAAAGTAGATGGCAGATCTCCAGGTTCTCAACCCCCCACCCCCCTGGATCCAATCTTAAATCCTGTCAATCATCTGTTTTGTATTGCAACCCTAATGACACTGTTGAATCCTTCCATAACTAGAATGAAAAAAGCCGACAGGTTCTCCATTTACAGACACTGAGAACTCAACATATTTAATGCAAAAAGCAATCCATTTCAGCCATCTATCTCCAAAACCCATCGTTCAGAGGATGTTTATAAAAAAAAAATCCAGTTTACCTGGTCATAGGCTTTCATTATATCCAGCTTGCACATGACACCAGGGAGATAACCTCTTGACCTTGAGTCCACACATTCACTAGCAATGAAAACTGCATCCAATCTGTCTTAATAAAGGCCATTGGATGTTTATTGACTAAATTGTTCACTACCTTCTTCAGTCTTTCAGCCAAGATTTACTTAATGATCTTGTAGACTCCACTGAAGAGACTTATTGGCCTAAAGTGTCTTAAATTTGTTACCCCTATTTTCTTTGGAACGAGAGCTACAAAAGTAGCATCAAAGATTTTCTCAAATACCTGGTGAGAATGGAAATATTGTAAAATTTTCTTGATGTCCTCCTAAAAATCCCATACTTTAGAAGAAATTCATTGGAAAACGATCTAGGCCAGGTGCCATATCTGAGGCGCACAGTCATGTGCTCTCAAGAATTTCCTCTACAAATTCTCTTTGAAGCCACTCTAAGATCTTCATTAGAGATAGCTGCTACCCCTTTTAAGTGAAGATCAGGTCTCCACCCTTCAGTCTCCTTATAGCTCCTGACAGAAGTTCTGGATCAGTTCCCTTTTTTCTGCAGGGTCAGTAATCAAAACTCCATCAACTTCCAGTGAGTCTATGGCATTGAACCTCTTATGGGCTTTTGCTATTCTGTGGGAATATTAGTGTTCTTATCACCACTTTCAGCCACTGCACCTTAGATCTCTATGTCCAAGCTATTTCCTCCCTTTCGGCTACTTCTTCGAACTCCATAGCCCGTTGAGTTTCTTGAGGTAATTCATCATCAGAGACCTCTGATCTTGAATGTTCTACAGGTCGGTTGGTTGATTTAGCAATTCATCCATGATGAACCTCCAAGTCCTCCTGTTCTTCTTGCTCCACTCCTACTACTTCCCTTTAAGAAGTTCCAACTTTGTGGCTTGCGCAAAAGTAGGTTAGCTACACACTGAGAAAGAGCTCCACCATATCTTCACTTTATCCTCTTTTGGCATCAAAAAGTCTGTTTGAAATAAAGAAATTTTTCTTTCCGTTCTGTTGAATACAAAAATCTCTCACTTCTGGAAGCACTCATGTGATTTCCCCCCTTCCCAAGTGTAAAATCCTCCAACTAGAGGAGGATCCAAAAAGCTCAAGGTCATCAATCCATGTTGAAGATTCAGTCATTGCACCAGAAATCCTTTGACACTTTGTTGTTCTATCTGCCGGATACCTTGTGACATTAAAGTCACCACAAATTACCCAAGGTCCCTCACACAGCCCCCTTATACCTGATAGCTCGCACCACAGCTCCTTCCTCTCCCTTCTATCATAGTCTGCATAGACTGATTAACTTTGTGCTTCCATTGTTTTGCAGAATCAGAAGTGGAAGTCTCTCAAAGGAATACTATACCACAAACTTTACGTATGAGGGCTGCAACTGCAACTGCTGTAGGTACTGTTGCTGCTCATGCCAAATTGTTGGCCAATCAGGAAGAGAGAGAATTAGAATATCTGGTTTCTACTTTGATTGAAGCACAGGTAAGTTTATGGTTTCACTTATACTAATGGTGAACTTAGAACAAACTTCAGGGCGAAAGGAAAGAAATGGAACCAGCCTTTACGAAAAAAAGGGAAAACAATGATGGATGGTTTAAGAAATGAACAAGAGCTTCCGTCATATTTGGAGAAGTCCAACACTTCTGCTTTATTATCCTCTGCTTCTGTACATCTCATTTTTAGCTTCTAAAGTTCATGGTACTTCAGTTCTTTCCTCAATATCCTTGGTTGGCTAGGCTTATTTTGCTTTCTACTTATATGAAGGTGAAGAAGTTGAAATGCAAAATGAAACATGTCGAAGCTCTGAACCTGATGATGGAGAAGCAGCATGGGCAAATGAAGGATCTAGAAGAGTCTTTAGTTACGGAGAGAATGGACATCTTGCAGAAGATATTTAGTGCCGGAGTATCTAGATGGAGGGATCATGCTTCGGTCAAATCTCAAAGCCAGCAGCAGCATATAGCTTGACGTTTCTTGAATTTCATATACTGTGATGTTGTAGAGAAAACTCACCATTAGTTTGCTGCTTCAGATATCTCCTGATGATGATCATCATCAATATGTGACTGGTCTATACTTCAGATGCTTTTGCTCTTCAGTTGCACTGCGCCGCTGCTTGTAAATTTTATTTACTAATAGAATCAATGTTGAAAAACACACTCGAATTATCTCCATTTCGCAGGTTTCATATTTCAACTATTAGTTGCTACTTTTTGTTTTACCACAAATGTATTCTTTAATGCTAAGTACCATGGGGGACCTACATATCTAACAAAAGGATAAACAGGAAAATAAATTTCATAAGTGACATTTCATATTGATTGTCTCATCGTTACTCCACCTCCATCTTGTCTACCTCCACGACATCCTACCCCCCAACATTTCACTCCTGCTCCATAATGTTTGCCTTACTTATATATAAATATTCTTGAGCTAATATTTCCTGCTTACCAAAAACTAATACTTTTGGAAAGCATTTCCCATAGAAAATATTTTTACTTAGGACCAAACACACCAATGGCCCAAGATCAACAAGAAGGAAATGAGAAGAAAGCACTTGTTGGTAACATTCAGAACAAAGATGAGCAATTTTTTTTATTGGAAGTAGTCGTTTGATTACACTGAATAGTGAGTAGCTTAAGATTAGTGCAATAAATAAAACACAACAACATTATGCCTTCCTAATTCCCTTCTCTTCATGCAATATGAAGAGAAGGGAATTGGAAGGAACCTTATCCTAAATATTACACGTACTTCCTCTGCTTCATTTTATATGACAATATTTTCTAAATCATTATAGAAAAATAAAATGGAATATCATCATCCCAAGCAGATACAGTATTTTCCTTTAGGTCCCATTGCACATGTCGCACTTTGGTATTTATCCTTCAAAATATTCTTGCACGTTGCTATACATGCAGGAAGCGTACATGGATTTATGTCAATTCCAAAAGCACTCCACACCTTAATCATTGGCTAAAAATAATTAAGACCATAATCACTATACTTAGCATAACTTGACTCTGCTTCCTTAATTCTTTACCTTCCATTTCTTACAAGCGGAGTAATTTTTTTTATATTTTTTCTTATGATAAAATGATAGACGAGTTTTCATATCTAGTTATAGAAAAAGAGAAATGTTGTAATCCAATGATATTTTCTCCGTGAAAAAATCTACTGTTTTAACCAAATCCAACCCATTATAATGAAATCTAGTCGTGCTATTTATATATTATTTTATAACAAATTGTAAGAATGAGGAATGTGGTGATATAATATCATATCCGTTAGTATTTTATTAGTTTTTTTTTAAATTTTTTATCCTTATTTATTTCTAGAAAATTGGGAAGAAAATTACATGCATGTTGTTTATGATATATTCCTTTCCCCAAATTTTCACCTTTGTTTCTCATTATTACCATTTATTTATCTTTCCTGAAATCTCACCCATTTTCACATTATCTTTTTCTTTTCACTGCATTTATCTATTTTGTCAAGTTTTTGCTTTCCTGTCCTTGTTTGATTGCAGGATAATTTATATAAATTTTAGATGCATCCCGTTAACCATAAAGGAGAGAGGAATCAAACATGCAAGTGATAAATCGAACAGTCCTCAACAAAATTAAAGTATAATTAGTCATCCAATTAAGTTTTTGCTGAGTATTATTTTCCTGTGTTACCTCTCTTTGGGCAAAAAAATGCATCACACTAGCATTATTATTATAAGGTGTGTCCAATAATGAACAAACATTTGGGAGATTCCTTATGCTTTTCTTTCCTAAAACTGGTGGGGTTGAGCTTAATGTTCTATGATTACATATTACCACTCTCATCCAATCATATCAAAGTGATTAAAAAGGAAAAGATGTTCATTCTTGTCCTCCTTTTCAGATTTGGAAATGAAATGGAGCAGAGCACCACTCTGTTTTGTCATTGGACAAACAATAACAGACTTTTCGTAAATACTTATCTGTATCAGGTGTTTAAATTAAAATAATAAAATTATTTATTAGAATTATGCGATTTAGTAAAAAATTATATACATAATTATGTATATTCATACACATGATATGCATTTAACAATTTAATATAACCATCCACGAATTTTTATTTATTTTTTTAGGGACGAAATGGACCCAAGAGATTTGGAAAAACATAAAGAAAAATCGTATGTTTGAGATTTCTAAGTTAAAAAATGTGGTATGGTGCAGGTGTTATTTTGTAGTTCGTTGTGGGCTGCACAACTGAAAGGTTATTTGAAGTTGGGTAGACTGTCATAGTGGAGGAGAAGGGGTAAATGAAAGGGGGAAATGTGTATCGATAGATTTGATTTATTGATTATCAGTTTGTAAATATATTAATAAAAATGATTAAGATGTTGATTTAACATTTAGTGATCTTTATTAGTATGATGATTAGCTTAATTGTTAAAATTTCATACACAAAAAAAATCATTACAAATTATTTAGAAAAAAGTGGCAAATCAAATGAAACATACACATGCTCAAAAGCAAATGAAATAAATTCCTTCATGATTATTTTATCACACTATTTATATTAATTAATATATAATATTAAATTTTACTAAGTAATTTAGAGATTAAATAATTAATGTTAAAAAGAAAATATAAAAAATAATTATGTTTTTCGTTTCAAAAAGATTAAATTTTCTTTGCTTTTTAGTTTATTTCAAAAATAATTTTTTTTATAATATTTTAATTACAATTTTCATATAACAAGTTTGAAGTTATAAGATTAAAAAATTCGTCTCATATTATTTGAAATTTTGAGGCTTTTTTCAAGGTTCAAAATATTTGATTTTCTAGGATACAAATTACACTACATATTTATGATTTTACAAAAAACAATAGTGAAAAATATAGTGTAAATTTTATCTTTAAATATTTTTCTTAATATGTGTGCATTACTTCACAAATTCACCGAAGATTTGAGACAGTCAAAAATAAAAGTATAAAATTAAATACCTAAGTCAAGGACTCTATACACTGAATGGGTATAAATACAATTTATTAATTTACTATAGGGTTATAGGTCAACTCGTTGAAACAAAACCTCAAATCATTAAAAACTAGTAACCCAATATAAATAAAAAATCTAAATCGTTATCTTTACTGCTAACCAATAACCTATCACTAATAAACAAATACAATAACTTTTTTTCTATTTGGATTACTAATTTCAATTCAATATTAAACAACCCTAATGTTGGGATGCGAACAAAGTTATATTGATGACCGAAAACATAAAAGAGTCAATTTAGAGTTGAACTTATGCTTCAAACACCATAAATTTTGAAGGATTTCAGCAGCATAATTTGTTATATCTGGTAAGACATAACTTGATTTGTGTTATATTTATGATATGGAAATATTAGTAATAGATATACATAAATAAAACACAACATTATGGCTTCCTTCCTTCCCTCCTCATGCAATATGAAGAAG
The DNA here is from genome assembly GCA_000787875.1 of Solanum virginianum. NCBI lineage: Eukaryota > Viridiplantae > Streptophyta > Magnoliopsida > Solanales > Solanaceae > Solanum > Solanum virginianum. The sequence continues at coordinate 207,929 of DF357274.1, read as the reverse complement.
CGTGAATCGGAAGGAACCTTATTCTAAATATTACATATACGATAATATAATCTATATCGTTATATAAAATAAAACGGAATATCATCATCCCAAGCAGATACAATATTTTCCTTTAGGTCCTGATGCACATGTCGCACTTTGGTATTTATCCTTCAAGACTTTCTTGCATGCACCTACACATTCTGGCAGTGTGCATGGATCAATATCAATCCCTATTGCACTCTCCACCTTAAGTGGATCACAAATAATTAACACCATAATCACCATCATTAGCACGACTCCATTAGTACTACTCTTCTTCATTGCCTTAAGTACTCTACTAATTAATTTCTAATTTTCTTTTCTTCTTTCCTTATAAGTACTGCATAGCAATGAACTTGTCACGTGTATTTATAGTGAGAATTTTGAAGACCAATGATCTCCCATAAAGTTGGTGACCCAGTATTTAAATCCATCCCACAATATTGTATTCCATCTTAGTATTAAACAAACAACAAAAGATATTAAGATATGATGAAGTATCACATCTCACTAGCCATGCATCTTTATTAATGTTAATATAATTTGTGTCCAATAAGGAATCAACGTTTTTGCGATTCCTGTGTAGTGGTCCTTTTCAGGGGCGGAGCTATATTCATCCAAGGATGGTCAGATGAACCTCTTTCATCAGAAAATATTTTCAAATATATAGGTTAAATATAGATATTTTGATATATATCAATTGTTGAACACTCTTGATATAAAAAACACGCATCCATGTTGTAAAAGTATGAACATCCTTGACAAAAATAACTTACAGATCTGTTTTTGGGGTTATCTGATTGGTATGATTAAAGTGACCCTTGGATGTACAGCATAAAATTGTTACAACCAATGAATAAATGGAAATTTATGTTTTTGTATGTCTTTTCACTTTTGCAAATTTGGAAATAGGATTGGAGCACCCACCATCAAGTGTTATGATTTGCAGGAGTAGGAGCACTAATTAATTAATTTAATTAAGATTAGGGAATTACTTTCTTGATTATGGCCCCAAGGGATACGGACTAGCTTAAAAGAAAAAAAATTGAATCTTTTGAGTTTCTAATCTTAAGCATAAGACAAAAGAAAGAAAAAAGAATTTTACGTATAAAAATTGGGATATGATGAAATATTGCAGGTGATTTTGTAAAACCATCAAATTATTGCTAAAATAATGATATGAATGTGTACTTTAATTTGTCGAAAAACATAGTGGAGTCTTTCCCAAAATGTAAATATCTTTTGATAAATGGGCTTCCTCCCTTTCTCTTTGTTTTATTTTAATTTCCTATTCATGTATTCTTCTTCCTTTATTGTTTGATGGAAATCGTGGCACAAAAAATTTGACAGAAATCCTCTATACACAAATTTTAAACTAAGCATTTTTTGACAATGATTTTTGGGAAAAGGGTCAAAAATACCCCTCAAGTATCAATTATTGTTTTACTTTATCTCCATCGTTAAAATAAGTTTATTTATACCCCGCCGTTAACAAACTCACTAGATTTACCCCTAATTGGACGGATTGCCCCAGATTATACTCATTTAACCTGTTTTTTTAAATACCCAATCCCAAACCCGATCCATCCTAAATAATACCCAATTTAACCCAAACTCAATTCTTTTATGTCATGTTCCGAGCGCACATACTGGACGTGATC
>DF357274.1:188343-206195 GCA_000787875.1 Solanum virginianum | reverse complement strand
GCACATACTGGACGTGATCGGCTCAATCGCAGATCATTATTGGTCTTAAGCGGACGCTGACTGACTACTTCATAAGGAAGTTTTGTAAAGTGAACTTTTAAGACATTTAAGTAGTTCTCATTTAGTCTGAAAGCAGCTCTTAATAAGTAGTAATAATATTTGACACTAAAATGAATAGGATGTACTAATAACTCACTAACTTTGACTATCTATGAAGCTTCTACTAACTGAATATAGGTGTTGCAACAAGACCCTTGATTACCTTGACTGCAAAATAAATAAACTAAACTAACTAACTGGAGTTCTCTTAAAGCAAGGAGATCTGACCAACTGCTAATAGGCGATGTCCTAAGGAACGTCTGTTGTCCTGAGCACCTCAATTTGCATCATAAAATGATACAACACGAAATGATGTCAGTGCATGAAATGTACAATATGCAATAAAGCTGAATAAATAAAAATTCGCACTGAATATATTCTTACGCATGACATACATGCATCTATCAATTTAATATAATCGCCCACAAATTTTTATGTTTTGGGTTTAGGGACGAGATGGACCCAAGAGATTTGGAAAAACATAAAGGAAAAGCGTATCTTTGAGTTTTCTAAGTTAAAAAATGTGGTACGATGCAGGTGTTATTTTGTAGTTCGTTGTAGGCTGCACAAATGAATGCCACAATTTTTTTGTGACCTCATTTTGTCTATCACACAAAACAAAAGAAATTATTTTCATTTAATTAATGATTTGTTTGGTGATGTAACTAAAAAAGGTTATATGAAGGTGGGTAGACTCTGGTAGTGGGTTAGGAGAAGGGGTACACATGAAAGGTGGAAATAATTGGTGGGCTTACGTATCGGTCGAAATATGCATATGAGTTGACGTATTTTATTCAAAAGTAAACACCTAAGTTAAGGAATCTATATAGATACAATTTATTAATTTACTATCGAGTTATTAGTTAACTCACTAGGAGGAAATCTCAAATTGCTAAGAATTGATAACCGATATAAGAATAAAATCAAATTGTCGCCTTACCGTTAAAAGATTTTCAATTTGGATAAATGATTTCCAACAACTGATCAAATATTGAGTGTGAGAACAAAATAATTTAATGATTAAAAAGATAAAAAAAATTATTAAGTGTAGAATACTCTTAAAAGTCCGAGGCCTTTTGAAGAAAATCACATGGGCTTGGCCAAAGTGGATAATTTCACCAAAATATTTTGCACAGATTATCCCTACTTTGGGTGAATTTTACTTTTTGCCCTCAAAGTGATATAGGTCAGGGTATCGTTAACCATGAACTAATTTTGTGAGACACAAGTATAAATAATTTTTACCTTGTCCAATCCGATATAAATTGTGTAAGTTTAGAGAACTTCTATTTTGTATATTATAAGTTCAATTCGACTAAAAATTTGTCGGAATAAGTTATGTCTATTATGGCATAATGTTGTGAGTTCTAAAATTGAACAATATAAGTTCAGTAGGAAGCTATGAATTTCTTTAAGGCAAAATGTTATGAAACTGAATAGTCCTCTATTAGCATAAGGTCTACATGAAGCTTTTGCCTTGTGAATAATTTTGGGTTCTTTTGATGTTAGGGTATGAAGAGTAAAAATTAAAGACCATTAATTTAAAAGACAAAAATTAAAAATCATCTTAAAATAGATATATGCGTGCGAATGACACCGTATTAAGAATATTTGTTGGACGATTTTAATAATTTTATTTAAAGAAATAATTTAAGCTATAAAACTAAATATTCTCAGAAAAGTTTATAAATTCTTAGTGCTATTTAGTTTAATGAAAGAGGCATATACCTACCGTAATTTTGTAATCTGCCATTGAAGTCCAAGCTTCATTTAATATTAACACTAAATGAAACACAACATTATGCCTTCCGTCCCTCCTCTTCATGCAATATAAAGAGGCGCGAATCGGAAGGAACCTTATTCTAAATATTACATACTTTCTCTGTTTCATTTCATACTATTATTCCACAACTATGTATAAAATAAAACAGAACACGTCCGATCAGTTTAAAGTATCATCATCCCAAGCAGATGCAGTATTTTCCTTTAGGCCCTGATGCACATGTGGCACTTTGGTACTTATCCTTCAAGACTTTCTTGCATGCACCTACACATTCTGGCAGTGTGCATGGATCTATATTAATCCCAATTGCACTCTCCACCTTAATTGGGTCACAAATAATTAACACCATAATCACCATCATTAGCACAACTCCACTACTCTTCTTCATTGCCTTATGTACTACTAACTAATTTCTAATTTTCTTTTCTTCTTTCCTTGTAAGTACTGCATAACAATGAACTTTTCACGTGTATTTATAGTGAAAATTTTGTAGATCGAGGATTTCCCATAAAGTTGGTGACCCAATATTTAAATCCATCCCATAATATTGTATTCCGTCTTAGTATTAAACAAACAACAAAAGAAACTAAAGATATCCACTAGCCATGGATCTTTATTAATGTTAATATAATTTGTGTCCAATAAGGAATTGACATTTTGGTGATTCCTATGTAGTAGTCCTTTTCAACATATATAACTTACTAGATCTGTTTTTGGGGTTATCTGATTAATTGGTGTGATTAAAGTGACCCTTGGATGTACAACATTAACAATTGTGTGTCCAATCATATATACAACCAGTGAATAAATGGAAATTTATGTTTTTGTATGTCTTTTCACTTTTACAAATTTGGAAAAAGGATTGGAGCACCACCACGTGTTATGATTTGCCCTAACAAGGAGGAGGGGCACTAACTAATTAATCTAATTAAGATTAGGGGATTACTTTCTTGATTATGGCCCCAAGAGATACGGACTAGCTTAAAAGAAAAAAATGTATCTTTTGAGTTTCTAAGCTTAAGCATTTAGTATAAAAATTTGGATATGATGAAATATTTCATTGACAAAGGCATATTGAGGATTTTGAAATCAAGGGATACTATTATGAAAAGGTGGATGTAAAATATAAATTTAATCTGTTTGATATATATTTAGATTTTTATCAGGAAATTTGTTAAACTTTTAAAATTATAGGTACAAAATTAATTCTTATGTATTCAAATAGTGTATGTGTGTATATAATATGTTTAAATCAAAGTAAGTCATTATTTAAATCTATTCATCAAAATAATATTTCATCTGTGTTAAAAAATAATGACTTACTTTCCTTTTTAGTTTATTTTCTATTAATTTTTTGGGAATATTTTAATTTCAGTTTTTCATCTGGTATGTTTAAGTTCATAAAATTAAAGAATATTTTGGTATATTTGATATAATTTTAATTTAGGATCACAAGATTAAAAAAAATCTTTATTTTCTTAAATTTTGTGCCAAATCAAACTAAGTCATTACTTTTGAGATAAAGGGACTAGGTTTTTTAAAAAAAATAAAATTATAAAACTAGATTTGAACATATTTGACAATAATGTTCTATGTATTATTTTATTTAAAACAAATTAATGGTAAAAAGAAAAATGTTTACAAAATAAACAAACACTAAACATTACTGTCAAGTCTTTTAAGTAATGTTTCATTTTTAGAGGTGTTTGACAGAGATACGACATATTCTATGAAAGATATTTCATATTGATTGTCTCCTCATCACGCGAGTCTCCCAAGTCCTAACACCACTCATCTCTACCCCACCCAACCTCATAAAGTTTGTCTAGCTAATATATAAATAGTTTGACTAGACACAAAATTTAAGAAGTTAAAATAAAAAAGATATTTTGATTTTGAAGGCGTAAATTAAAATTATGTCAAATATATCAAATGTCTTTTAATCTTGTAACCTTAAACATAGTATGTGAAAAGTTAAAATTAAAATATTGTCAAAGAAAGAAAAGAGGTCATTAACTTTGAAATAAATTTAAAAAAATATATGTCATTCTTTTTTAAACAGAGAGAACTAATTAATTTCTAATTTTCTTTTCTTCTTTCTTTCAAGCACTGCATGTGAATGAATTTTTCACGTGTATTGATGGTGAAAATTTTGCAGTCAGATGATTTCCCATGAAGTAGTTAACTCAATATTTAAATGAAGCACATAATATATATTATATTTATGTCTTAGTTTTAAACTAAAAAAATAATTAAGATATGAAGCATCACATCCCATTAGCCATGTATCATTCTTTATGTAAATAATAATATAATTTGTGTCCAATTAGGAATCAACGTTTTGACGATTCCTACGTACTAGTCCTTTTCAACATATATGACGTACTAGATATGTTTTTTGGGGGGTTAACTTGGTGATTAAAGGGACCCTTAGACAACATTAAAATTGTGTTTTAATTAATTTGTGTATTATATTTAGGAACTGTCCAATCGTATACAGAAAGAGTGAATAAATGGAAATTTCTGTTTATGTGAGTCTTTTGCAAATTTGGAAAAGGAATTGGAGGACCACCACGTGTTATGCTTTGTAGGAGTATTAGCACTAATTAATCTAAAATTCAGGTGAGCACTTTCTTGATTATGGCCCCAAAAGATATGATTTGCTTGAAGAAAAATCGTATCTTTTGGGTTTCAAAAGTGTAAAAATAATGTTAAAAGAGTACAAAGATGGGATATGAAATGTAGGTGCATAAATAGTTTACACCTCAAATTAAATAGGTCGAAAAAATTATAGTTTAGGAAATTATATTTTATAATTGTAGTTGTAGCAGCTATTTGTATAATCCATATATCCATTTGTATAATTTTTTGTTAATATACAAATTTATTTGTATAATTTACTGTCAATATATAAACAAGGTAAGTATATACAAATTACTCATTTATACATTTAGAAATTTTTCAGAATTTAATATAAATCAATGTATCAACATGATAATTATGTACAAAACTAAGGTAAACATATACAGATTCTGAATTTGATTTATACAATTTGAAAATCCTAGATTTATACAAATAAAATTTGAATTTATACAATTGGGAGATTAATTAATTATACAAATTTTGAACTTGGATGAAATAGTAGCAGTAATTATTTAAAACTTTAATTATAATAAATAATCAATTAGTATATATTTACTTAATCATGTAATTTATCCTTTTTCTATATTAGCAATTTATGTAAGTTGAACTCTCAAGAAAACTCACTTATGGTTCCTATTCTCTCAGGTGCTATCTATTTTTATTCGCTTTGTTTCAATTTTTGTGATAATTCTTTTATTTTTTTAATATGTCCCCCCAAAATAATAATTTTTAATATTTATAAATAATTTAACTTTAAATTTGTTATTTTATCATATGGATTATATCCAATAAATAATATCTTTCGTATCACACATGTCCACAATATGTTTTTTTTTTCTCATACTCAATAGAACACCATTCAGTTAAAAAATCAGTCAATGACATTAACTATTATAAGAAATACTTGACTAAACTACTCCGAGATATCTCTTCCTTAAATGAATAATTAATGACTATATATCTTCTTAAAGAAGTAATTAAGTCTCATGGAAAAATATAATTAATATTTTTGTCACGCTCCGAAAGAGTATCTTAGGCATAACTGGCACTCGGAGATTATTGCTAGCCCCCAAGCGAACCACTTAGTCTCATCACATTCGTTTAATCAACTCATTAGCAGAAGATAACAAAGAAATAATTAACTATCAGGGGGCTATAAGCTATCAACTCTGTCTATCATAAAGAAAACGAATAAAAGGAGCAATCCCAGTATAAAGAAGGAAAAAGGGGGAAAAGAACCCCAAACATCAACCATCATACGTCTATGTCTATGAAGCCTCTATAACTACTGTCTAAGTAGATACCATGACAGGCCATAGCTACCACGATCAAGAAAATAACTCAATAAAGCTAAAGAAATAATCATCCTTAGAATGCAGGGGAGGACTCAGCACGATCTAAAACCAAGAAGCTCTAATTAATTTCTAATTTTCTTTTCTTCTTTCTTTCAAGCACTGCATGTGAATGAATTTTTAAAACCAAGAAGCTCTGAACCTCAACAATTAGGCTGCTCAAGTCCTTTGTCTACTGAATCTGCATCATAAAATGATGCAGCGCCAAAAGGGTGTTAATACGTGAAATGTACTGTATGTAAAATGGGTTAAAGTAAATAATATGGGCTATACAATAACAATGACATCAGCTCATCGATCATTCAACCTCAACTCAAAGTAAGGAACAGGACTCTATCACATCACTATCCATCAAGACATCATACTATCATATCAACCTCAAAATACTATCAACATGAACCTATCTGGGAGTTTCTATAACTGACAACCACCACCTATGAGCCGGTGATGATACAACGAAGAGATGTTGTTGCCACATCCGTCCAGTACCTTGCCAAAGTAAAGGACGAGTCTATCGGGGATCCCAAAAGAAGTCTATCAAGTCCTCTACTGGACAAAGAAAACATCCACTTTCACGATCCAATCATCTCCTACGATGGCCACGTAGTTAATGAGTGTGAGTAGGACTCACTTTTATCCATTTTGGTGTTAATACTCCTCCCATGACTCGACTTGCTCATAAAACTGTCAGTCAATCAATCAAGAATTTTCATCACCTAGCCTCTATGGGCAGAACTTTCTCCTCATCTCATCATCTATTAACTCAAAGAGTAGGATTATTCTTTCAAAACTAAGGTTCAACCTCATTTAGACTCTAAAGACACTAATTCTATCAACTTCAGCCATCAGCATACTCATCTCAAGACTCAGACCACAACAATCGATACAGTCAGACTATCAAAGCTCTAGACATTACCCCTAAGTTCATTCTTGAAGTTTTTAATAGGGAATTTATGTAAGGTAATTACATAATCACACCATAATACATATAAACAGTTAGTTTAAAATATGATGATCATTAATTTAAGATAATATATAGAAATTAAAGATAAATTTCAAGAAAATCTTCAAGAATTACAACTCAAGACCTATCAATTATCAACTGTCAACTTACTACATTCATTGGGACACATGGGAGAACAACTCCATGTTCTAGGTAGCCTTTACATACCTGAGATGAAGATTGTACGAATATTCAAGAAAATTGGGCCCGAATTCTCAATCCTCCAAGCTTTGTTGCTTTCTCTCTCAAGAACTCTCACGTAGAAACTTAAGAAAAAATGGGTTTTAGAACCCTTAATCGGTATAAAACGACCTTAATACTACATTATAGGGCTTAGGATATGATGGGGAATGACCAAAAGACCCTTCCCGAATTAAAAGAAAAGGTTTTAAAATTTGTACACTGGTCCGCGACGCACTAGCGGCCCGGACCAGTGTATTTCGCGAATTTATTTCGAAATTTCAATTCCCATCAAAAACTAAAAAAAAAACTTACGTGTGTCTCTGCCCCCCCTCCGCGTCGCTCCAGGGGCGCGGATCGACACTGTTTCGGGTGAAATTAGTGAAATTTATTTTTCGACCCGGTTGCTCTTAAATCGGATCGAGACCATTCTCCCACTCGATTTTTCGCGCTAATTGCAAATCCGATCTCAAATTTCCCATCCTAGCTTTGGAAGATGCGTTATGATCACGATACATTTTAGGAGCGTTTCAATAATTTTACAGGGTGTTACAGTTTTTCTTTTAGTTTGAGTTTGGATTAATTTCGTTTGCTAAAATTACATATAGAAAAAATGGGGGAAAGTAATGTAATTTTTAACTAAAAGAACCTTTAAATTCTATGATCACAAACATCAAACCAGAGCAAGTGATGGAGGAAAAAGAATGTAGGACTAAGAATTAGTTTATTTATTTTTAATTTTAAAGTTCTTTAAGTTCTTAAACTTTATAAAAAATCAAAATTTTCATATTTTAGTTAATTTTGTAGTATTATAAATAGCAATACTTCTACTTATTTTCACGAAACAGAAAAATAGCAAAACATCACGAACATTATTCTGTTGATGAGATTCTAACTAGTACAGAAACCCATCATAACCATTTTCTATTTGTTTGAAATTAATATGATGAGAGGTAGATTTAATTTTACAATAAAGTAATTAATAATTATGTATTTCATCATCCCAAACAGATACAGTATTTTCCTTTAGACCCCTTTGCACATGTCGCACTTTGATATTTATCCTTCAAGATTTTCTTGCATGCTGCTATACATGCAGGCAGTGTACATGGATTTATGTTAATTCCAAAAGCACTCTCCACCTTAATCATTGGATCAAAAATAATTAAGGCCATAATCACCATCATTAGCATAACTCCATTTTGCTTCCTTAATGCCTTACCTTCCATTTCTTGCTAGTGGACTAGTTTTTTTTTTTTTTTTTTAAATTCTTATGATGAAATGATGCATAATACAGGAGTTTTCATGGGTATTTATAGCAAAAAAAAAATGTTATGGTCAAATGATATTTACCCCATTAAGAAATCATACAGTTTAAATCAAATCCAATCAATTATAGTTTGATCTAGTTGTGCTATAGATATATCCATATTTATATTGTTTTTACCTGAGGAAGGTGATGTGGTTTTTCTATTTGCCTTTTTTAAAAAGAAAAGAACTTTTTGTCCTTATTTATTTTTATAAAATGGGAAGAAAATATATACTCTCATTTTACTATAAATATTTAAATTTTACAATTCTCTTTTTACTTTTAATGAGATGATTTATAACTATAGAAATATTCAAGAATTATTTAAATCACAAATTATTTTTTTTTTTTAAAAAACTTTTTAAAATTGCATCAAGTCAAATGCTATCATATAAAATTGAACCAAGGGATTACATCTTATTTATGATATCTTTCATTATTATTATTTATTTATTTTTAATAAAATCTCCCCAATTTTGACTAAGGATGGGCGTTCCGTTCGATTTACAAATTTGGTTTAAATTATAATGATATAAAATAAGTTTCTTGCTTGGAGCATCCTCCGGTGAAATTCCCCCACTGCTAAGGTACATCAACCTCAAAAACCACTCAACAACCTCTGGACATAAAGCCTTCCACAAGTAGGAGAAATCGACATAAAATAAATTTGATTTTTTGATTTTTGGTTTAATGAAAATATCAATCCAAACCAAACTAAAATAAATTCGGTTTAATTTGATTTTTACAATTTTGGTTTGATTTATTTCGATTTGATTTTTTTGGTTTAAAAAAAATTAGTTTGATCGATTTTTTTGATTTGAACCAAATTATACCCGGTCCTAATTTTCACCTCTTTTGTCCTTTTCTCCAACTATATATATTCAAAAATCGATAATGTTTGATTTGAGATTGAATTTATTTGAAAGTCGAAGAAATAACAAAATCGAACTAGCAAAATATATACATGTATTTTATAATTATACATATATGATACATTATTTTTAAAAATAATTTTCAAAGGTCTTATACACATTTTCATCAAAATTTATATTTTAATCAAGTTATGAAAGAATAAATGTTCAAGACGAAAATATTTATCTTATTTATTTCATTTATATGAATATTTATGCCAATTTTTTGTGGGACTAGAAATGTCACTATCTCTTTCTTCTAGGACAAAATGATAAATTTTGAAACTTTATTATAGTAAATTGGTGATTTTAGTTGTTCTAGCTATTTTTCATATAATTTTTTAATATCTAAAATTTTTATTTTAAAATATAAAAATTAATGTGATTTTAAATTGATTCTAAAAAAAATACAACATCAAAACTAAATAAAGGGAGGAAATACCTTTTTTTGGGGTTTAGGGACGAGAAATGGCCCCAAGAGATTCGAAAAGACATAAAAGGAAAAACGTATCTTTGAGATTTCTAAGTTATAAAATTTGGAAAAGGAAAGTGTCATTTTGTATTTCGTTGTGGTCAGAACAATGCATTTTTGGTGACCTCATTTTGCCTACACACAAACAAAAGAAAGGTGGAAATATTGGACTCAATAATTAAAAAGATATGAAAGTTATTTAAGTGTTGAATATTACTAATTAATGTCTAAAATATTTTTTTAAAGAAAATCGTATGAATTTGATCCAAATTGAATATTATTATCAAATTTTTATAGTCTACACGGATTGTGTAAATCATAGGCCAATCCTCATCTTTTATAAATATTTAATTTTAATTTAGTCAACATAGGTTGAGACTTGAAAATATCTATCCCTTATATGATCGTAGCTAATCCTCATTTTTTTTAGATATTTAATTTTAATTTAGTCACAAGCTCTATTTCTTGTCGGTGGTTGAATTATTTGGATAATTTTTTTTTCTCTTGATCTAGCTTTTAAAATTGAATTAAACTCAAAATTCATTTCATTTTTGTGATATCAGAAACAATGAATGAGTTCACGATTTACTCAAGAATGAACCCTTATTTTACATTGTCCTTGCCAGGTTTGAGTCTCACATATTTTGTCTCTCAATGTATCTTGTATATCGTTATGGATTCATCCTGTGCTACCTTTTGAATTAAGTTGGGCCCAACACAATTTATTTGTTATACTTAATTTCATAATTTGTCAATAAAATTTCATGAATTTATCCCTTTATTTAGAGGCAATTTAACCTTATACTATAACTACACCAATGACCATATTTTTTTAAAATTTTACTTTTTTTCTCGGAAATTTCGAGTCAAATACAATTATATAAGTCAAAACTGAAGGTTTGATAGATGACCAGCCTAACAAGTAAAGTGGATATGTAATCAATATTTTGCAAGTTTCTTAATATAAATACAATGAAACAACTACTTACTACTACTCATTATGTTTATCAAGCACACTTCAGCAACAGAGATACAAAGAAACATCTATCTTATTATATATAGATAGACAATTATGAATTCCGTTTAGTCTTTTTACTTGATCAAATATCCCCGAGCCTTTACACCAATTGGCCAGGCCCAGTATCACTCGGTCTTAGGTTCTGACTCTCTAATATTGTCAGGGTACAAGACCTTTTGAATGCCAGTGTAATCCAATAGTTTCTTGCTTGGAGCATCCTCCGGTGAAATTCCCCCACTGCTAAGGTACATCAACCTCAAAAACCACTCAACAACCTCTGGACATAAAGCCTTCCACAAGTAGGAGAACTTGAACCAAGATGGCACAGTAACGTATCTCTCCCCGCGACAAGCGCCATTCACAATGGCCATGGTTCATTCTTCTACTTTCATCACTGGGGTTATGGCCACTCCAACCTGGTTTATTCGTTAAACCCCCCCAAATTAGTTACTAATATCGTGTTTCTGACGTTTGATTAAAGTGATATTGCACAATATTAACAATAACAACCATCATTTACATTTCATATAAAAGAGAACTTACATCTCTCATTTGACGATTAACCTCTACTTTGCCGGTCTTATTTATGAATTTCCCTTGTGTAATCTCTGAATCAACAAAGCCAGGTGTGACCAATGTTATTTTGATGTCCTGTCCGAATTCAATCCTTAATGTCTCAAAAAAACAGTACCATCGCTGCTTTGCTTGCCTACCATAACATAAAAGCAATTTAGTGTACCTATTAAAACGAGAAAAACGAAATAGATGAAAGTTGTTCATCGTTGGGAAACAACAAAGTTGGTGGGCATACAAATTCTTGCAGCAGGCAACCAAGATGCAGCAGAAGAAATCGCAATGATTCTACCTTGGCTATATCTCAGATATGGAATCGCAAATCTTGTCATGTAAACTGAACCCCAGAAGTTGATGTCCTGCAAATGATTTAAACTACTAATAGTTGTGGAGGTAACATAAACAATCGGTATCATATGAAATTTCAACGTGCCTTGTAGATTAGAATGGAGGTGACAAGTAATCTGAGACGGAGAGATTACTAATACCATGAGGGATCTCATGTTAGTGAGGTCTTGTATTTCTTCAAACGGAGAAAATGTAGTAATTCCAGCGTTATTAACCAAATGATCAACTGCAATTCACCCACGAAACCAAAAATTCGTCAAATTAACATATAATTACAGATTTCAAAAGCATAATTAATAATTAGTAGAATCAAACAAATCGAATCTCACGTTGTCCGTAGTGACTCATGGTTCTATCAACAATCCTTCTACAGTCTTCAACTTTTGAAACATCAGCTGGAACGTCTAAAACATCCGGGGCGCCTAGATCAAGTGCCCTTTCGGCTACTTCGTGCAGACTCTTCTCTCTTCTGGCTGCAATGGCCAAGCATGCACCTCTTCTCGCGTACTCATACGCCAAATACTTCAAAATCAAGAAATATTTTTATCTATCAAACCATCTATATATCAAACAAATGTAAATAAAAATATATGTCCAAAACTATGTTATGATACTCCACATTTACTACAGCCCGAAACATGAGGATTAATGTCGTGTCCAACTTAGTTTAAGACTTGAAAATATTTGTCCTTTTATATTATATGGTATATGATCTTAGGTGATCCCTACTTTTTGGGTCAATTTTGAACTGAGTTAGTCCTAAGCTCTATTTTTATTTAGAATTTAACATATATATATATCGTCAGTGTATTTAGTAGTAATATTAACCTGCTATAGTAGGTTACCAACTTATTTTTAATTAGTGTTGTATTTCACGAATCTTAATATTTTTCTTCTTCAAAGTTTCCCAATTTTTTCTCGATCCCTTAGCTACTCATAATTATTCCATAAATAGTTCACTATTTCATTATTTCCGTTGATTAATCTCTAGAAATCTCAAATGGTGAGTCGTAGAATGATGATTTAAATTTGTCAATAAAGTTGAAGTCAATTGTCTCTACACATGTATTCATATTATTTTCTGTTCGACTCTTTATTTTTGGGTCTTCTTTCACTCTATTGATCATGTTCTCAAGTTGTTTGTGAATTTGCTAAGACATAATTATCAATTGTTCGATCTCTGAAATATTTAGGATATTTCAAGTTTTCGAAATCAAAATAATAGATAGCTACTGTTTTAAATTCTTCTTTTGTTAATCTGGATCATGATTTGCTGTAATTTCAGATTTAAAAGTAACTACAACTAAAAATTATTTGTCAAATTGAAGAACTATTTCGCTGTTGGAATGACGTTGAGAAAAATTAATAAAAAATTCAAATTTAGAAGAGAAACGACAAGAAATCCATGATTCACTCAATATTGAACCATTATTTTACAGTATTATCCGGTGTCCACACTTCAAATGTCCAAAGTCTACCAAGTGTTAAGTTTCACCTTTTGTTTGTCATATTCTGCCTTTTAATCTACCTAAAAATAAATAATCTTATTTGTTTTTCAGAGAATTAAAGATTAAACTTTTTCATTTTATAGATTATAGATGATTTATACGTACTACACATCTAACCATATTTTTTCTCACAAAAATTTTTACTAAAAAATTCAAAATCATGATAAAATAATTAAACAAATGAAAGAGAATTAATATGTAACCTCGCCTATGCCAGAAGAAGCCCCTGTAATGACGACAACTTTACCAGCAACATCCTCACTGAAAATTCTTCCCAATATGGACACAAAGTACTTGATAAAGTGATAAGGTGGCAAGAAAATCAACAAGCTAAAAAAGGTAAATGGAGGAGCAACTAAGTTGAGAAATGTGTGAATTAGGTTCAATAACACCATGGATGCTGTTTGCTTTTAGCAAAAATAACGTTTATTAGGTACTATATTATAAAGAATAGGAAAAAGAAATGGATGGAAACGTGGGAAGTGAGTGTAGTATTTGGTTTTCTATTGAAGTATTACTTCGACACGTACTACCAGACGTAACTATTTTTATTTTATAGGATACAAATCCATTTTCTGTTGTGATCCGTGATGTAATAAACTTTATTGCTTTCTACCGAATTTTTAATCGCGCTAAATTATTATTTAACGTAAGTTATATTTTATGTCAATAATATTTATTTATTTAATATTATCATCTTTATCAATTTTTGCTGATTAAATTTTTTAAATAAAATATAACCTAAAAATATATTATTTTAATGAGTTGATTTAAATAATGATTTAGTTTGATCAAAAAAAAAATTTTACTTACTAGTTCCCGAATAACCTAAGGGAAGAAGTTTCACGTATTCAGTGGTACAAAGGAAAAGTCCCTTGCTAATTCTTCATGTTTGATATATAAATAAATATTAAGAAAAATGATCAAAAATATCCCTCAAATATTAACTATTGTTTCACTTAATCTCCATTGTTATAATAAGTTTATTTATATCACCTATCGTTAACAAATTTATCAAATTTATTCCTAATAAGACAAATTATCCCAAATTATATTCATTTAACCCATTTTTATAAATACTCAATCCCAAACCTGATTCAAGCCAGACCCGTCCTAAATAATACCCAATTTAAATCCAAATTCAATTTAAACCCAAACTCAATACTCTAGGGATATTTTTGATATAATTCATTCAGAATAATAATCTAGAAGGTGGGAGTGATGGTAGGGAGATGGAAATGATGTGGTGGCGGTTGAAAATGAGTGTGTCGAAGGATGGGTAAAATGCAAAGTACTTCCTCCCATTTTATTTTATATGGCACTTTTTAATTTATTATAGTATTTTAAAAAAAAAGAAAATTTTTAAAATTTGTGATCTAAAATTATTCTAATTTATTAAGGATAAATGAGAAATCTTAAAATTAAATTATATCTTATTAGAGTAATATGCAAATTGCAGTTTGTTTGAATTTTAAAGAGGCATTATTACAATTGGGAAAAATGTATCAGTTAATTTATGATACACCAAAATCATTGATACATGCAGCTTCAAGTCTAATTTGTTTATTGACCCTTGCAATAAAATCATCAGCTCGCTTGCTCAACTCATTAGGCTCTGCTTCTGCAATATCAAATTTGAATTTCAATAATTCTTCATTGCTCATGCAGTAGTTTCCCTTAGTTCCATCCATCAAATTTTCAAGAATCCCACTTTCCTTGTCCACCTCTTCATCATCATCTTCATAAGGTAAAGAAGAAAAATATTTTGATCCTGAAATTTTGGACTCTCCAGCAAGTAAGATGAAGTTTTTCTCATCTACATGAGAAGGCAAAGAAGAAGAAGAGGATGTTGATTTGAACATCTTAGACTCTCCAACTAGAAATATGACTATAAGATTCCCAACTAAGAAAATGCACTTGGAACTGAAAAACAGAGCACCCAATTTGGGAAGAGATTTTACAAAAGCGCGAAGAAGGGGATACCAAAGAGGACTTGACAGAAACAAAATGCAAGTCAAAGAAGTGAATGAATAGAGCATGATCTTGTTGAGAATCCGTTGTTTTCTGTACCTGTTGATGGCTTGAAACTTCTTCATTTGAAGAGAATCCACTATTGTTCTAAAAACAGAGCACAGAGAGGGTTTAGAAAATGAATGTGCCTAATTAAGCAGAGCAGCAGCATTGTTAAATTAAAGATGATGCAAGGAGACAGTCAACTTTATTTAAAGTTAATGGAGAAAGAAAGCTGCATCTTTTACTGATCTTCTTGCCTATGCTTTTGAGCTGCTTTTGTGTTTCACCCTTTTGCTTTTTGTGACTTAATTAGTAGTGTTAACGGCAAAGTTATTTTTATGTGATTTATAAGTCATCGTTTCTAGCTATGAAAGCATTTACTAATATTTGTATGAGCATAGATTGTTTACGTCATACACGTTGAGATACGATTCTTCTTACACTCTATTAATATAGAATTTGTATACCAAACTATTCTTTTATTAATAGTGGTGTCAAGACGAAGATACTGTTATTTCGGGATAATTTTAAAGACGCTGGAGAAAATGAATTCAGAATTCATTACAAAATTATGGATCATTAAACAAAAAATAAAACTTGCAAGAGAAATGAATATATAAACCTAGAAGTGAAAACGGATTGGGTTTGCTATCAAGTTTATCATAAAGTACATGCAATGAGTTGAGAAATTTGAATTGTGTGCATATGAAAGAATTTAAGAAATTTATTTAGTTAAATTTTTTATGTACCAAAAAATATTGAGAAAGCTGAAATACATTTTGTAAATTCTTAAATTAATTTTGATTTAAAAAAAATCATTTGACACTTTAAGTTTTTGTTACGTGCAAAAAAACTAAATTATATTTAATATAAACAATTTTTCCTTATACTCTTGCAAGATATTATTTTCACGGCTCTGATCTCCCGCTAAAAAAAAGTGAACATTTTTATAGAGAAGAGCATATATTTGTTATTTGATGATCAACAATTCATTTAATTAATTTAATAAGGCCAAGTAGGCACATGGTAATTAAATGCATAATTGATTGTTGCATGCACAAGTGGGGATCGAACCCCTAACACTTGTTTAAACGAGCTAGTGAACTAACATACACCAGGATAATTAAATGCATGATTAAATATATATATATATACACACACTTGAAAGGTGCCTATTACCTATCTAAGAAGTAGTGTTACGTATAAATACGTCAACAGATAGTATGGATTAGTCACTTATTAGTCATAACATGTGAGAAAAAGGTACAAAAACAAATTTTAAAAAAGTAATAGAGAGAAAAAATACTTATTAATAAGATTAGAGGAAGGTTGATCGATGCTTCATGTTCACTAAAATAAATTTAAAGGTTGGTTATAAGTGGCCGTGCAAAGAACAGATACGTGTTCAAATATATATATTTTGAATAATATATATTTCTTTGTTTAAAAAAGAATAATCTAGTTTAACTGGCCATAGAGTTTACAAAAATAAAAAAAACTTTCTGATTTTGTAGTTCTAAATTTAAGTTATGTCAAATATATTAAAATTCTTTTTAATCTCGTGATTTTAAACATGATATGTGTAAAGTTAAAATTAAAGTGTTGCCAAAAAAGAAAAATAGGTTATTCTTTTTTAATCGGACTAAAAAAGGAAAGTAGGTACTACCTCATAATCAATGCATAAATGATATTGTTCTTCTTATTTTATCTTGATAGTTAATGAGTTTTGAAAAAATATTGTAACACCCCGTAAAATTGCTAAAACGCTCCTAAACTTTATCGTGCGCACAACGTGTCTTTCCAAACTTTGATGGAAAATTTGAGACTCGATTTGCGATCAGTACAAAAAACTAAGTCAGAAAATGATCTCGACTCGGCTTTAACGTGGAAAAACGTGACTTATTTTTTTTAAAGTGAGCCTAAAACAGTGGGGTTTTCGCGCCCCTTTCGCGACGCAGAGAGGACGCGGAACCACACTTATATTTTTTCAAAAATTTGACAAAAATCGAGAATTCGCGAAAAATTGAAAAACACTAGTGTACGAGGGAGCAGTTTTTTTCTTTTAATTCGGGAAGAGCAATTTCGTCCTTTCCGACATATTTTTACATCCCTAGGTCGATTTTTAAATGTATAATTCGTACGGAAAGGTTTTTTTAAACCTAAAACTATTCTAAGTCTTTTATTTTTACGCAAGTTTTAAGAGAGAAGAAGGAGAAACAGGGTGAGGGTTACAGAGAAGTTTTCCAATTCTTGAAGAAAATCTCCATTCTCAGGTATGTAAAAGCTATCCAAAAGCATGGAATTGATCTTCCATGTGCCAATGTAGAGTTAGGATGGAGAAATCATGTCTAAAAATCTTGAATTGATGCTTTCTTGCAAGTTCTTGAATAATTGCTTTAATTTCTTGGATAGTATCTTGGATTCTTATTCTTATTCTTTAAACTATATTTTTGTATCCTAATTTGATGATCATATGTTTAAAACTTACTGTATATGTTCTTTATTATGTGATTGTAACTTGATCTTTAAAAATTGCTCTTTGTGGAGACTTCAATAACGAACTTAGGGAGATGTCTAGAACCTTGAATGTCTGAAAGTGATGTTTGAATGAGTCTGAGTCCTGAGCTGAATATGTTGGGT
>DF357274.1:177058-188025 GCA_000787875.1 Solanum virginianum | reverse complement strand
GATAGGTTTCATGATGATAAATTTCCGATGTGATGTGATTGTTTGATGTTTGATGGATAGCGAAGTGATAGAGTCTGATCCTTTATTCTGAGGTGAGGGCGAGTGATTGATGAGAGATTGCACAATGTTTCCTTTTTTACTTTAGCCCATTTTACATACAGAATATTCTATGTACTAACGCTCCTCTGGCACTGCATCATTTTATGATGCAGATTCGATAGACCGAGGACTTCAGCAGCTCAATAGTTGAGGTTCAGAGCACTCTATTCCAGACAGTGGTGAGTCCTCCCCTGCATTCGAGGGATGGCTATTTTCTATTGATTTCTAGTCGTTTATTTGATATTGGTAGTCATGGCCTATCATAGTACTGTCTCAGACATTAGTATAGAGGCTTCATAGACATAGATGTTGACGTTGATGTTGGGGGTTCTTTTCCCTCTTCTTTTTCTTATATTGAGACGTTTGTTATCTATTTTATTTCCTTGTGATAGACTGGTATTGATAGTATGAGCCCACAGCTGGAATAGCATTTATTATCACTATGTTACTTTCTTTTGCTGAGGAATGAATTGAACGATGGCAATGAGATTAGGTGGTCCACTTGGGGACTAGCTATAGTCTTCGAGTGCCAATCACGTCTAGGATATCCTCCCGGGGCGTGACAAATATATTTGGTCACTAGGAGAACTAAAAAGACAATTAATGTATATTAAATAAGGGCAAAATAATAAAGTCAACTTTTTTTCTTAATGTAAGTACAATCACAAAAAGTGACATGTAAAAGGAACTAGAGAGAGTAATTCTTTTTTAAACAGAGAGAATAACATTCTTTAATTTTAAAGTAGCAAAACTAATTTGTCCCAAAAATAGTATCATTTTTTCTTTATTTGCCATTATTTAACGAAACAATCTCTTTATTATGAAGAAAAGTAAATACTAAAGTGATTTTAACGAGAACAATTTGATAAACATAATGCAATCTTTTCTATTTTTTTAATTTTATAGATGTTTGATTAGATAATGTCACATAAATTAAAATAAAGCGAATAAGGATGTTGAGGGATATAATAAAGCTGCATCTCCTCATTACTTTTCATTTTCAAATATAGAGGAATGTGGCTGTTAGAAGACAAGCAGACTTCTAGTTGAAGTATTTTGGTAAATGGCATATTGAATTGATTACCCTAATATATATACAGTATCATTAAAAATATTGTTTAAGTATTATTTTGGTATTACAACCATTTTACTTAAGCCTTAAAGAAATCTATCACTCACCCTAGTGTAACCTAATTTGCACAAATATAATACATTATCTCTCTTCCTTCCTTTTCTCCGTCATAATTTCCATCATTAAACATTTAAAATTGAAATTTGAAAGAACAATACACATTTAATTATTATTCAAAGTCATGTATTTATAACAAATTTTAATTTATTTTATCTTATAATTTTAAAGGTTAAGGTAAAACTCAGTTTAAGTTTTCTCAATTTTCTTCTATGGTTAGTGATTCTCCAAACAAAAAGAATTTTTATTTATTATTGCTTCAGAAATGGCATGAAAATTATTACTGTGATTCTCGATATTTTCAACTGCTCAAATTTAAAAATTCAAAAATGCAAAAATGGAACAACTTTGATGAATAAAAGAGAAATATAGCATGTAATTTGCTGCAAATGAAAGGAGGGTTTATGTTATAATTGTGATAAACTTTAATACGGAAGAATATAAGAGAGGGAATTTTCTAATAGGGTTAAAATTATTGATGTATCTTGCATGTTATTGATGTATCTAACACATTATTGAATTAAGACTATATGTATTAAAGTTTTATCAGTGTGTTTGATTAAATGTATATGTAGCTAAACAAATATACACATGTATTAGATATTTACGCATTATTAGAGGATTGTGCATGTATGCGACATATCATTGAGTTAAGATTGAATATATCTAACTGTTTATCAGTGTACCTAATTAAGTGTATATGTATCTAATAAAATATATGCATGTATCCGAATAATAATTCATGAATCTGAATTACGAAGACTAAACTTTGCTGCATTGCCCAAAAAAAACTAAGAAGAATTTGAAATTTTTTAGAAGTTGTGATATGTCATATTCTTTAAACTTGTTATAAGTATGATTTTCTATTTAATTTATGACTTTCAGTTATATTCCTTTATTAGACATATTTCTTAATTAATGATGAAAATATAATTTTTTTAAAAAAAACTTAATATACAAACTAACGTGAACATAAATAATTAACTCTTAAAGTAATGAAAGTTGGGTAAGTTATCCTTTAATTAAATTTATGTGAAAATAATTAACTCTTAAAGTAATGAAAGTTGGGTAAGTTATCCTTTAATTAAATTTATGTGCTTTCTTATTCCTTGATGGATGTCTAGCATGTAATGGAAAAGATCAAATTGAGAGAGAGTATAAGCGATTATTTGGGGAAGAAGGAGAATATCCTTCATCTGTGTATTATTGCTCAAGCCAACTGTACAACTACATATATACACAATTAATGTAGTCCACTTTAATTACCATGGACCTTACTACACCTGATATCTACTTTAACTAACAATTAATACACTAACTACCAAGTAATACTAATTATCATCATAACTAGCTAATGCTATCTAACATTGTCTTGTTCAATACACCCCCTCAAGCTGGATCTATTGAAGGGATTCAATAATCCAAGCTTGCCAAGCAAATGATCATGTTGTGCCCTTCCAAGTAAGTATGTCGGCTTGTTGATCCTTGGTATGAACATATATGGTCTTGATGAGCCCCTGTTGGATCTTCTCCCTAATAAAATGGCAGTCTATCTGATATGCTTTGTGCGTTCATGAAAGACTGGATTTGCCGCAAGTTGCAAGGCTGATTTGCTACCGTAGTGAACAAGAACAGGTCCATTTAATGTCACTCCTAACTCCTTGAATAGGCTTGCCACCCATACAACTTCAGCTGTCAATGTAGCAAGGCTTCTATACTCTGCCTCTGTAGAGCTTCTGGATACGGTATGCTGCTTCTTGGACCTCCAAGAAATAGGTGAATCACCAAACTTTAAGATGAAACCAGTCACTGATCTTCTCGTACTTGGGCAAGCAGCCCAATCAGCATCGCAGTAACCAGTCAGCTGAAACTTCTGTTGGGAACTCATAAGCAGTCCTCTACCTGGTGCTAGCTTGATGTATCTGATAACTCGCAATGCTGCCTTCCAGTGTAACAGCTTAGGCTGTTTCATGAACTGACTGAGCATCTGCACAGCAAAGGCTATATCTGGCCTTGTGACTGTGAGATAAGGTAATTTTCCAACTAACCTTTGATACTTTGTAACATCTTCATACAAGGATTCTGAATCATACTCGACAGTGGTCAATTTTTTATTGTAGTCCAAGGGTGTCATGTGAGGTTTGGCATTTTCCAGCCCGGCCTCAGCTATCAACTCAAGTGCGTACTTCCTTTGATTCATCACAATACCCTTATTGGACCTCATGAACTCAATACCTAGAAAGTACTTCAGTTCTCCCAGATCTTTGATCTTAAAATGACTGTGCAAAGTGTGTTTAGTCTCTGCTATCAGCTCTACACTATTCCCAGCAATCAGTAAATCATCAACATAAACTAACACTATCACTATGCCATCCCCTTTCTTCTTTGTGAACAAGGAGTAATCCAAGTGACTTTGGGAGTATCCTGAGCTCAGCAAGGCCTCAGTCAGTTTGGCATTCCACTGCCTTGAGGCCTGTTTGAGTCCGTACAAGGATTTCATCAACTTGCATACAAGTTTTTTCTCCTTCTCAACATTGTAAAACCCCTTTGGCAATTTCATATACACCTCTTCCAGTAGGTCTCCCTGCAAGAAAGCATTGAACACATCCATTTGGTACAAAATCAAGCCCTGTGTGGCAGCTAATGCAATAATGGATCTCACAGTTGTCATTTTGACTACAACAGAGAAAGTCTCCTGATAGTCAATCCCCTCTGTTTGGCTGTAGCCTTTAGCTACCATCCTTGCCTTGAACCTATCAACTTGTCCATCAGCCTTATATTTGCTTTTGTATACCCGCTTGCATCCTACAATGTTCTTGTCCTTTGGTAGCTCAACAATCTCCCATGTGCCATTTGCCTCCAGTGGTTGGACTTCTTGCTCCATAGCATCTATCCATCTTTGGTCTTTAACAGCTTCCTCAAAAAACTTTGGTTCAACATCTGTTGAAAATCTCGACAGATAAGCTTTGTATCCAGTAGACATATTGTCATAATATACATAGTTGCTCTGAGAATGATAGTGTGTTTTGGATGTGTGGCTCTCATAGTCTTTCATCCAAATGGGAGGATGAGATGTTCTGGTAGATCTTCTGATTTAGATTGTATCATCATCACTGATCAGTTGAGCATCATGACCTATATCTACGTCTACAATGACCTCTGGTGCTGCATCTGCAATGACCTCTGGTGCTGATGGAGATTCATGCATCACCACTGAGTCCCCCTCTGAATATACATCAGCAGCTGGAATAGGTACAGGGAGGTTCTTGTCTTCTTCACATTCAGCAAAGTCATCTATAGTTATAGGATGTTCCATGGGAAATAAAGGCTGCCGTATACTGGAAACCTGCTTAAAAGGAAATATGTCCTCTTTGAAGATGACATCCCTGCTCACAACAAACTTCTTGTCAGACATATTATATAACAAATACCCTTTTTGAGTAGAAGAATACCCCATTAGCACACATGCTTCTGCTCTAGGAGAAAATTTGTCTTGCTTGATCATCTTTGTTGCATAACACAAGCAACCTACAGTCCTCAAGTGGCTGATACTTGCTTCATGTCCATAGAACTGCTCAAAAGGAGATCTACCTTTTAATACTACAGTGGGCAGTCTGTTAATTAGATAGACAGTAGCTAACACACATTCTCCCCAAAATTTGATAGGGAGGTTGCCTTGAAACCTGATTGCTCTAGCTACCTCAAGAATGTGCTAATGTTTCCTTTCAACTACTCCATTTTGCTGTGGAGTATAAGGACAACTACTCTCATGGACAATACCGAGAGACTTTAACAAGCTATCACATTCATTGTTGAAGAATTCAGCACCATTATCAGTCCTTATTCTTTTAACATTCTTATTGAACTGAATATGCACCAATTTCAGAAAAGATTTCAATATAGAAAAGACATCACTTTTCAATTTCATCAAATACAGCCAACATATTCTGGAATGGTCATCAACTATAGTTAAAAAAATCTGAAACCACTGTGAGTTGCAACTCTGTAGGGCCCCCATACATCCATATGAAGTAAATCGAAAATACCTAATGCCCTAGACACACTTGTGGAAAAAGAAAGTCTAGTCTGTTTAGCAAGGGGACATACAGAACATCCACTACATGCATCACTATCACTAGGATGTTTATTCTTTAGTAATTATTGCAGCACATTCATGGAAGGATGTCCCAATCTACTATGCCACACCAGCCTCTTTGTAGTAGAACTTTGTGCCATCAACACCTTCTGCTCTTCTTTAGTACCCTCAGATATCATGGGAAGATAGTAGAGCCCATCATGCTTCTTACCAATCCCCTTCACCCTTCCACTTGACAGGTCCTGAAGCACAAAATATTCAGGAAAGAAATTAACTGAGCAATGTAGTTGCTTGGTTAATTTAGATATCGAAAGCAGATTGTGCTTAAAATCAGGCACTACCAACACATTCTCCAGTGTTCTCTTATTGAATGCATCACAACAGTCAATATGTGAGACCTGTACAGTCTTACCATTAGGCAAATGTACCTTCCTATTCACGCAACTAGATGGAGAACATAGCTTGTCTGCACTATGTGTCATATGACAAGTGGCACCTGAGTCCACTATCCATCTTTCCTCAATCTTACCCTGCATCCTACCATTGCTCACAGATAAAACAGGGGTAATGTCCATACCTGCCATATTGATCATCTGGTCTGATTCTGCCTTACCTGCATCCTCCCTTTCCAACAAATGCAGGATCTTGTTGTATTGAGTGGGAGTGAAGGTGTGTTGAGTGAATACATCAGTAGATTTCCCTGTCATCATATCATTCACAGGTGCAAAGCCATTAGTCAGCTCCATCTTATTCATAGCAGTGGCCACTGCATTGGCAGCAGCCTCTTAATTCCTATTAACTGGTCCTCCAGGCCTCTTCTTGAATTTCTAGTCGGCAGGGTAGCCATTCAACTTGTAACACTCTTCTCTAATATGTCCATGAATCTTACAATAGTTGCAAATTTGATCCTTCCTTCTGGATTGAAACTTCCTAGGGAGAATACCTCTCCTTCCTGCAAACAGAGCCATCTGCTCTTATACATTGTGTCCAGCAGGTGTATTAGGTAGATTACTTCTCTTTCCGATGAATAGAGCCATCTGCTCTTACACATTGTGTCCAGCATGTGTATTAGTAGTCAATTGCTGTCCTTCATCTGCCACAATCATAGCATAAGCTTTGCCAACACTTGGCAGAGGATTTGACATCAAAATCTGACTATGAGCATGTGAGTATACCTCGTTCAGTCCCATTAAGAAAGTGAACAATCTCAAATGAGTCAAGTGATCAATATATATATCTTAAAATTACCACAGTTACATGAGGGCAGAGGAATCAAGGCATCAAACTCATCTCATAAGAGCCTCAACTTTGAAAAATACGCAGAAACAGACATGGTGCCCTGATTAATCGTACATAAGTCCCTATGTAACTGATATCCCCTTGAGCCATCCACTTTATCAAACCTTTCTTTTAAATTGGCCCATACCATTGTCGCGTCTGTCGTGTACACAATACCACTGAGCAATTCCTTTGATACACTGTTCATTATCCACGCCAAAACGAACGCATTACATTTCTCCCACTGCTTCTCTAACTCTCCCCTATAATCGTTTCTCCTGTATGTTCTGAGAATAAAACCAAGCTTACTCTTGGCTCTCAGATTTATCAGCATTGATCGACTCCACAAGGAGTAATTTTTCGGACCTGTGAGTTGTACATCTGTGAGAACAGACCCCAGCGTGTCAGAATTATGCAGGTATAGTGGGTGATTTCGCTATCATTCGACTTGATCGAGGGTTTCAACACGAGTCGCACCACCAGCTGATGCATCAGTCGCGAAATCTGCTACTGTTGCCATTGATACTAGTCGTTTGCCGGAGAACACCGTGTTAATCGATGGAATCGAGCGTCAATCGAGCCAGAGAGGCTCTGATACCATGTAATAGAAAAGATCGAATTGAGAGAGAGTATAAGCGGTTATTTGGGGAAGAAGGAGAATATCCTTCATCTGTGTATTATTGCTCAAGCCAACTGTACAACTACATATATACACAATTAATGTAGTCCACTTTAATTACCATGGACCTTACTACACCTGATATCTACTTTAACTAACAATTAATACACTAACTACCAAGTAATACTAATTATCATCATAACTAGCTAATGTTATCTAACATTGTCTTGTTCAATATAGCATAGAGTTCAACTGAATTTTCACCAAGATAATTTTGCTTGTACCACTGGCACTATGAATAAACATAATCTTTATTATAGAATATATTAAATTGAGAAATCTCTATTTATGTGTAAAAGTGTTCACCAAAAATAAATAATGTGTATACTGATTTTCTCTTTTGGCCGAAAGACAATAATTACTTTCTTCTTCACTAAAGATTTGTCTTGTTAAACCGACAATTTATCAAATGAAAACAGAATCCAAGAACAGAAAGAAAGAAAAATAACACAGTAAGGAAAAAAGAAAAGAGAAGAGGTCAAGTTATGTGCATAAAAAATACAAAGAGGGGCTAAAATACTTTTGAATTATTAAAAATGACATAAAAATACTCTTTATGTATTTATTGGGTCTAAAATTTTCTCGTCATTCATCTTTGAGTCCAAAAATATTTGTTTCTTTGATAGAATATTGATTAAATGTTTTAAATACGTGGCAACCCCTTATTGGTTATAATGTAATTATTTAAAATTTAATTTTAAATAATAGATGATCCACCCCAAATTTAAAATCCGCCCCAACATTAACCCATCCCAATGTAAAAGATCACTATGATCCAGAGACTTTTAAATGTACGTTGCATTGTGTTGATGAAGTATACTGTTGGAAGTGACTTGAAAAAAATGATCTATCATCCCGTCTTCTTCATAAGTATAATTTCTGTAAATATATTTTGTCACTAAGAGGGTACCCTTTTGAATATCATAATCCGTAAAGTACAACAGAGCACAAAAACTATATGTAATGGTCTTATAATTGGATATTATTTGTTCATCATAAACAAAAATCCTAGGAATTTGTGTCTTTTAAATGCCCCGTTATCCTTTCTCAATGTCCTCACAAGACGTAGTAGAAAACTTACATATTGGGGCGGGTTTTTAATTGTGTGCAGGTTGTCTATTATTTAAAATTAGTTTTAAATAATTAAATTATAACCAATAAGGGGTCGCCATATGTTTAAAATAAATTATTTAATTCATATCGCGTTAAAGAAAAGGACATTTTTGGATCCAAAGGCTTATGATAAGGCATTTTAGGCACAATAGGTGGATGGAGGTCATTTTTATACCATTTTCAATAGTTCGAGGACATTTCACGTCACAAATCACATAATTATAGATTAATTATCTTGATAAACATTATTAATTGAAAATTTGATAATTGATTTGCTATTATATATGGAGCTTCTTCTTCTTGATTTACTGCTTATCTTTCTAGCACTTGTAATGAAGTGTTCAAATATCAAAAATGTAAATCAAAATAACCAACCATACACATTAGAGAAACTGACTAGTTAATCCTTCTTTTTTTTTTGAATTGGAAAGAGCACAAACCCATAATTAAGAACTCTAAGAGTGGACACTTGTATCAAAGCTCATGTTAAAAAATAGATAGCATTCATATTAGCAGCAATGTCCATTAATTTGATCTACAACGACATAATTAACTACATTATCTTGATGTGGCACATATCCACATAATTATAAGACCATTAATAGCCTAATTTGATGTTGCAAGCATCCTCAGTGACTTTAATTTAATGATCCTGTAAAAAAAAATACATTGAAATGATTTAATGTGAGTCTACTTGAATGATATTCCTTCTGCTCCTTTTTAGTCGTCGTAATTTCTTTTGAAAGTCAAATAAAAAGAACGTTGACTAACATATTAAGATTTTTCTTAATTATTATATTAATTAAAAAAAATAGCAACTTATAGTAATTTTTATATAATTTTAATTTTAAAAGTTAATCAAACTAACTCATATAACAATTCATTCATTTTAATAGAAAAAAGAAAATGAAAAAGGGAAAAGTTAGAAATTCACCTTCTTGAGGGTGATGAAATCCACAAGTTTGTTTTTGGGTTTGCCATTTGGTGACTCAGACTTGTGATGAAAATATGAAGATCCATATTTCTTGATGAGTTTTTCCCTAACAAATTTGTTATAGATACAAGCAGCTCCTCTGAATTGGGGAAGAACCAACCATGCCACCATTATCAATTTCACCTCATACCAAATTGGTATCCTACCATTATACAACAATATGCACCCAATTAACATTCACAATTACATATTTTTTTTAAAAAAAAAAGGGGGGGGAGGGGGGGAGGGGTTCAATCTGGTTAGCAGGGTTTAGAGAAAGGACCATATCCTAAGAGGTGTGACCACTACCAGAAATGAAAGTTTTATCCACCATGAATTAATGAAAATTTTAAGTTACAAAACATAGTTTTTCCACCTATTTTTCACTAAACCGGTTCAATAAGAAAATACATAGTAGAAAACATAATCTCATGAGGGAAATTTTTCGGATTTTTTCATATGAAAACACTACTATTTTTTCTTTTATTATTGTGGGAATTGCCATTGAATATTTTATATTTTAATAGGAAACTAATGATTTTTTAGTAATGGATGTAGATAATCTACACTAATGCAAGCATTAGTAACTAGCTACATATAATGCCAAATTAAATCAATTTTGAACTGAATTAATTAGTTGATTACCATTGTAGAATAGGTTGAAGAAGCATCTCCATGAGAGTAAGAAAAGAGTATAGAATCCAATAAGCAAGCCATTGTTCATCATCCAACTTTGATGTGCTCTCTATAGCTACTATTGATGCATATCTACACAATAATTAGTTAATTAAGCCCACAGAGCTAATCTTTTAATAAGTTAACACAAGAAGATTTACTTACAGAGGATAAAGTAACATCACCACTGGCCTGCACGTTTATGCAAAAAAAGCAACCATTAATTAAACGTAAACAACATGGTAACTTATGTTTAAAGAAATAAAAAGGGTTAATTAAATTCATACCCAGCAAGATCATGGAGGTGAGTAAGCAAAGCCCAGAATTTGCTCATTATTACTTTAAAACTATGGTGTTTAGTGGAGAAAATATTGGATTTTGGATTGCAATAATTGAAGAGGAGACACAATATTTATAGTGTCAAAAAATGGTCAAAGTTAATTGGCATCTGATTCTGGGCTTTGACGTGGAGTTCTAGGTTTTCCACCGACCAAACTACATTTATAACTTTACGTACCGACACAATCTAAGTTTTATTAAACCAAATCTAATAACGACACACACATAATCAATTAATTAAACAAGGTAAATTCAGTCATAATACTGGGACAATTTAAGTAATTAGCTTAGCTTGGAGGGAAAATGTACGGTTAGAAAAGCTAACTTAATTATCACCTTTGTTTTAATTTTTTTAAACACAAATATATAGATCTACGAAAAAGTTAGATGCTGTCATTTTTATAGTTGTAAGAATTTCATTTTAAGAAATTCCCTCTTTTAATATCATAGATTCAAGAGTCCCTTTCAAGCGGAGAGAGGACAGAACATCTGAAAATTTTTTTCACCTTTGATGATCACATATTGA
>DF357274.1:148905-174011 GCA_000787875.1 Solanum virginianum | reverse complement strand
ACCAATTCTAAATTTTACCTAATTCTTGACTCAGTCTTAATAAAATGATTGATTATATAAAAGAGTCCTTAATAACATTCAATTAAAAAGTGGTTACTTAATTTGCATATTTTTTCAAAGTCAAATCATTGGTAAGCTCAACATCTAGTAAAATAAGATGAGAGATCATGTACCTAGATCTAATATGATAATTAGAGAAAAACTATATATAGTAATCGAGCACAAAAACTAGCAATCCCTATACTATATAAGAACGAGAGACAGATTTGCTATGAGTCAATTGGGCTTGATCTGCAACTGTATATGAGAGTCCAGCAAGAATACGAGGCCCAATATCCAGTAAATGCCCAATTCCAGTGAAAGCCCAATTTCTTTTCCTTTTGTTTGGACCGAAGTGCATGTGTCTAAACGATTACCCTTCTACATGGTATAGCAAACATTTAACAATATTTATTCATTATGATGATTTTTTTTTGATTTATTATGTATAGATATAAATATATATTTAATAGCAAAATATCATGTATCAATTAACAAAGATACGGTACAAGACAATTACCATCTTAAGGATTATACACATCAATACATATGCAAACTAGGAAAGATACACGCTACTTTGATAAACTTTTGGATGATGTATCATCCTTTGACTTGTGTATAACTCAACAAGAAGCCATTATTTCAGCTTCCGTTGCTGCAATGGAGATGGAGACGCGCACAAAGTACAACAATGATTCCATACTATTGAACATAATCACCCATGAGCAAAGGGAAAAATCCGTTAAGAGAAAAGAAGGGCCAAAACATTTGGAAGAGAAAATCAATAGTCTGTATACATTTTGTGTAACACAATGAAAATGAGTTGTACGCATTTTTTAACAGTTTACTTTGGACATAAGTCTGTATACATTTTATATACGGGCTAAAACATGGATACATGTAAAAGAAATTGCCTATTCAAAGAATACATGTAAAAGGTTGTTTTATTTTCGGAATGAATTATAAACTTGATACTACCTCTGTATCAATGATAACAGTTGTAATTATTGAAGAAAAAGCACCATGAAGAGGAAAATTTGAAAAAAACCTTCTGAATGATCATTTTTTAGATGTTTTTGATATTTAATACAATTAAGGGAAGTTTTATAGAGTGGTGGTTAGACCATCTTTGTTGTATGGGGTGGAGTGTTGGCCAATCAAAAATGCACATGTTCAGAAGATGCATGTTACAGAGATGAGGATGTTGAGCTGGATGTGTGGCCACACTAGATGTGACAAGGTCAGGAACGAGATCATTCGGGAAAAGCTAGAGGTGGCTTCGGTGGCTGATAAGATGAGATAAGCGAGATTGCGTTGGTTCGGACATGTGCAGAGAAGGAATACTGATGCTCCTGTTAGGAGGTGCAAGAGGTTGGTTTTAGAAACTAGACGGAGGGGTCGGGGTAGACCGAAGAAGTACTGAGAGAGGTGATCAGACATGATATGATGAAATTTAATCTCTTGTTTTTCCTTCTTATTATCATGATCATGACATATGACTCGATCAGACATGATATGGCGGAACTTGATCTCACTGAGGACATGACCCTAGATAGAAAGAAGTGGAGGTCGCGAATTAGAGTAGTAGTCTAATTGGTGGGTAGGGTTAGGTGTTTTTCTTTCCATGGGGGTATAGTAGGGTGGAGTAGTAGTGGTGTTTTATAACATGTGTTGCAATTATTTGTTGTTTCTGTGTAATTGTATCGTATGTACGTATTGTCGTGTGCTTTGGTATTAGTCGTGTTTCCCTGTTCCCTCCCTTTTACTTTTATGTCATATCTAGTTTATTTTGTCAATGGGTTTTTGAGACGAGGGTTCCCAGGAAACAGCTTCTCTACTTCTATGAGGTACTGGTAAGGTCTGCGTACATTCTATCTTCCCCAGACCCCACTCGTGAAATTTACTAGGTATGTTGTTGTTGTTGTGGTTAAGGGAAGTTTGACAATTCAAATTGGGATTATCATTAATGTAATTTGCTGTTACTATTTTTTTTAAAAAATGGTTATATACTTTCCTTAAGTTACATATATATATATATAGCATAAACTAATTTTAAAATGCTAAATTAATTGCCGTATTTTTGTAAAGAAATTTCTTATAACTTGTAGCTATTAAAGAGAATTATAATAAATGTAGAAGTTTATTTAAGTCATCCATTTCGACTTTATGTTTGAACACACACACACATATAGATTTTTTACCAGAACGCAATTAGTTTCTAAGATCACTTAAGGATATAGATCATATTAATTTGACATTTTTAATCAAAGCCTCATGTGTTTTATATATATCGTTGAAGTAGGTTTCATGATAGCTTTATGTAACGAATAAATAAATTCCCCTACTTTGTTTGTAATGAATATTTTAAATCAACATCGACCATATATACACATATTTCTCTTGGAGAGTGTTCGATATGTTCTTAAAAGAATATTTTTAAAAAATTTAAACCAACTAAAATTAAAAAAATATTTTGGCTTGCACCGTACACACGCTTGAGCTATCTATTTTTCGATTGACATTTCAAGAGAAAAGAGAAAAAAGGAATTAAGTAACTTTATATAAACCGTCAAATAGGTATTTTTATGATTAGTCATTTCATTATTTACATAGGTTTCATGTGTGTAACGAATAAATGTCCAATTTGTATTGAATATTACTCCTACAAGGTATCTAAGAATGTAAATCTACAAATCGAATATCATTCTTGACCTATCAATTTTCCAAATATTCTAAACCATTTGGTTTTTCAAGACAAAATCAAGAGAGCAATAATTACTCTCATTGTTTAGATTCATGTGTATTATTTGCATTTTGGTTTTTTTTTTTTTTATAAATGTCATTTTTGTACTAATTAAGTCTTTGATTTATAGTATTGCGTATGTGTATTTTTCATAAAGTTTAAAGTGAAAAAATAAATTACAGTCAACAATAAAATATGATGAAATGGAAGAATTTATTAATGAATATTTATGAGTATAATTGTTTTCTTGATTTTTTTCTCTATGTTTTTTTCATAATTTGAAGATTGTTATATAGCATATTTCTTGAATGTAATATGATGGGACCTCCTTGTGATGTATTTGAACGCTTGGAATGTTGGATGACGACTTTGACAAATTAATATTAAGGCATATTTCATGCATTGAATTCCTTATGAATATTCCGTGAAGTTATGAAATTTGAAGATGTTACTTCAAATGAATGTGTACTCTTCTTACATATGTGAGCTAGGATTTTGGATAAAGCAACTTCAAGAAATTCTTGATGGATCTTTAAACTTTAAGATTGATTTAACTTGTCTTGTAGAGCCTTATTTTAAATCAAGTAAGATTTTGATTTCTACCATGTGCTTAAGATTATAAAATTTAAGAGGCAGTTTGGTACACTTAAATTTTATTAGTTTAAAATTACAATTTTTAAAAATATTCCCTTTTAGTATTTTTTATAAAAAAAAAATCAATAAAATAATTTGTTGCTATTTCACAACTTCAAGCGCTCGAACAAGTATTCTATGGTCCATTGTTAACATTAATTTATTGTTTATGCAGTTTTCATGCTTTTTAGCTTTGTGTAATGAATAAATTCCCCTACTTGTATTGAACATTACAATGCAATTGTTCAACATCCAATATCATCTTGAGCTATCACTTCTCAAATATTCTCACAAATTTAGTTTTACAAGATTGGAAAAAGAAAAACTCTAAGGCCTCGTTTGGTACCTGAGATAAAGGATGACTTATTTTATGATTAATTTCAGGATGAGTTTATTTTATATTTAATTCAAATAAATTTGTAAAATTACTTATTCTGAGATTGTAGTGTTATTTTTACTCAATACTCCCTCAGTTCCTTTTTATTCAATATTTATTCTCAAATTAGTTGTCAATTTAAACAATCAAGAAATAATTAATCATTTTCTCCAACTCTAACGTTAAGTCATTAATAAATGTGAAAAAACTCTATTACTATAATTTTCAAAAAGTACCAGCCATTTAAGTCAAATTGTATTCCTTCTGTTTGCATGAGCTTATTGTTTTTGACTTGTAGCCAAAAACTATAAGTTAGGATTACTAACTTATGACTTTTAACTTATTTTAGTCATTTTGACTTATAAATAAGTGCTTATAAGCATTTTTTTAAAAAATTATACAAACACTCCAAAAGCTATTTTGACTTAAAAACACTTACAATAAGCCAATCCAAACAACCTCTACATTTTTCTTAAAATTGTACCAAATCTTATCGTGATAACTAAAATGAAACGGAAAGTAAAACTTTTAGGATAATCAATTCTGAAATAATTTTGACACTTTAACTAAATGAATTAGTTCTTCTTCCCGAACGCTATTCGATTGAGATTAAAATTTTGGACTTTTTAATTTAGTTGTTAATCATGACGCTATTAGTCAACCTAATTTACATCTTTCGCTTCTTAATTAAAGAATCAGGCGATTTATTCAAACATTTGAATATCATCAACAGTCCCAAATGTCAACTTACAAATGCAAATCAAACAGTAAAAAGATCACCAATCGAATTAACATAATCAGCATGGTTGAATCATTCCTTGTGACCATTACATTCTGCCTTATTATTCTCCACTTGGTCAAAATTACCATTCTCTTTGCTATGCTTCTGGTGTGCTATATCAAGAAAAAATGGAGTCAGCATAAGTTCATATTCAGGCACCTTAGCATAGCCAGGGAAATAATTGATATCAATAATTAGATACCGATTTCCATCTCTTATCATGTCAAAATTAAACAGATGAAGCTTCAAAGCATGTCGTAATTGCTTTGAAACTTCCTCTATGAAGCTCGATGGAGGCACCACCGCTGCCTCCATCAGCTTCGCGTAACTCTCATCACTCTCTTCATTATCAGCAAAGTAAGAAATCAACGAAAATGGAATTAAGTTCTCTGAAATATTTCCCAATTTCTCTTCGGTTATATCGGGTAACGACTTCCTTTTCACGCATCTCACGTGATCCCCTGCTACATAAACCTTGAAAATGACTCCCCCGTGGTTTACAAATTCCTGTAACACGATTGGGGTTTTTATTCCGTTTAATCCTTGTTCGTTCAACACTAGATGCATCTGGTGAGCGTCTGCTGTCGAATTGGCCATCAATGCCTTGGCAATCAGGGGAAATTTCATCCCCTGATTACCGATTGCATCCTGCAGGCTCTCGTTGGAATCAACGAAAGCCTGCAGTGGACTTTCTAGATTCTCGATTTTCAATTGGCTAACCGCGTCGAGCATCGAGACCCGATTGTGAAGCTTCTCGATGGATTCAATCGGGTCGACGATAATAGCAGTCGGGTTTTCAAGTGAGAATTCTTCCAACTGCTTTTTCCATTCTGCATCGTAGAGCTTGTGGAAAACAGCGTCGAAAGGACCCTGTTCTACTAATGGCTTATCGAGATCGATTGGGATGAGATCAATGCCTCGTTGTTTGGCATGAACGAGGAGAGAATTTTGGATAAAGCTGCTTACGCTACGAGGTGCAAGGGCGTAGCCAATGCGGAACCTCTCTCCAGCTAGTAATGATTCAGACATGGCTGCTTATACCAGAAGAAGGAATATTTTTGCACTTTTTTGAAAAAATCAAACTCAGAAAGAATTCTTAAGGTCGAAAGAACAATAGAACAAACAAGACTAGTTATAGAGAGGATTTTAGGAACTGTGTGTGAGATATCATTTATTTTGGGAGTCTATATATAGAAATGCAAGAAGGCTACATGGCATTAACCTCTGTAAGAGTCAAACAAAATTAATTTTGACTAAGATGTATTATACTTTATCATATTGATTTTTTAAAAAATTATAATTTATACTAATAGTATCTAATCCTATAGTTTTGGAATATCTAAATTTTTATTTTAAAAGATTAAAATCAATATAATTTAATTTATCTTTAAAAATTAGTTAAATTACTTTCAGAAACGCAATATAATAACCAAAAAAAATAGAAGAAGCATTATTATTGCATGTCCACGATTTTATTTTGTATATCTGATTTAATACTTAATAATTTTGTATCATAGTTAATTTCTTGAATCTCTCTGAAAAAAGAATGTAATTACTTATCTTCTATTTCAGTATAGTATCTGCAGTAATGATAGAATATTTATCTATTTTTACTTTAGACACATTTTATAGAAAAACAATATAAATTTATAATCTATATTAATTTATTTTCCTTTTAAGTAGGATTTATAAGGAAAATTATATACATATCTTGTTTTATTGCACATTAGTTTTATAAATTATGATATTTTATCCTATATATTTTGATTCAATGCGATAAATAATACTAAAATTTATTTCCCCTTCTCTCTAGGTTTCTCTAAAATTTATTGTTTTTGAAAGTCAACTATAGTCAGACGTTAATTAATTTCATGCTTATTGTAGCTATTTTTTAATAATTTTTTTTCAAAATACTAAACCGATGGTATCTCGATTTCTTTATTTTTACAAAAATCGATGTACCGTCCGTCAGTTGTTATATGGTATAAAATGGTAACTAAAGGGTATAATAAAAGCAATTAAAGCATTTCATCAAAAAACATGGGAAGTGTAACGGTAGAATTATTCAGTATCATGTTAAATATTTTAATTCGATTTCCAAATTGCTACTGTATAATTTACTTTTTATTTTATGTATAAATAATTGAGGAAGTACTCCATCGATTTTATGATCCATCAATTTCTGGCAATTTTTTATTTTAATATTTTCTAGTCTTATTTTATGTGACACTCCTTTATGGGGGCCGGTGCACCCAAACCCCCTCAACAAACAATTAACTATATATATAAGGTAGATGTTTTATATTTTTGTATATATACTAATTTTGAATCACCTAAATTAAAAAAGAGATAACCTAGTGGTACCAGACTACCCAACTTAGACTACAAATAATAGTAATTTTTGTATTTTGCACTCTAGTTCACATATTTATTTTTTTATTTTTTGAACCCTCTAAATGAAAATTATGGATCAACCACCGCACCTTTTGACTTGGTATGGTGTTTAAGGAAAAAAAATAAAAGTTATGATCTAAAATGATTCTTAGATATTTGCATACACGAGAATCATTTCTTTTAAAAGTAAAAGAAAAACTTTAAAATTAAATTATCTTTAATTATAATGAAGTGATTCTTTTTTTTTTTTTTGAAACGGACTAAATATCACATAATAATTGAGGGCATCCTCGTTTATTCTATTCGATTTTCGACTTGTTTTTAGTAGTGTCAGTAGTAGTTAGCATTATTAAAAGTGTACGTAAATGGGAAATGGGAATTAAAAGCATAAGACGACATGCATGGCAATAGAAAAAAGTTAGTGGCTTCATATAAATAAAGTGTAACATAAGCAAGAAGACAACATGCATAGCTAACTTTACCTAAATTAGTAATTTGGAATAAATTAGGTACTTAGCTACGCTGTAAAGTGTGATTATTTGAAAAGCAATCAAGAGAAAACATGGCAATTATTCTTAATGGAATAGATAATAAAATAAATTAGCTTTTGTTTAAAGCACAAATGCGGATAAGCATAATACAAAACAGAAATAGTAGAAAATATATTTGCTTTTTTGTTATAAATATAAATAAATTATAAATGGGAATAAAAAGATGAACAACATGCAATATTTTAATAAATTTATTTGTTCAAAGGGTGCCTTGAGACTAGCAAAAGGGTAAAAAGGGGCACATGGAGCTCTCTTGATAATTCTTCATCAAATAAATTTATAATAAGAAAAAGGTTTAGGAATCTCTACTTTTGATTTAAATTGTATGGTCGCTCTCCAATTTGAAATTTTGTTACGATGCATGTAATAGAATCGAATAGAAAGCTTTTTTTGGTTATTATTATTTTAAGAAAGCGTATTCTTTTTTAAAAAAAAATTCATATGATATTTGACGTTCATATTAAGGTCCGACTAATTTAGATTTATATCAGAGTCTCACTTTGAGGGGTAAATTATTTCCAATCAAAAACAATTTTGTACCAAAGTAATGTGTGCATTTTTTGAAAAATTTCGACTAGTGTTTGATATTTATTTTATTCGAGTTTGATGCATATAGATTTACACTAAAATCTCACTTTGAGGGTAAATGTTCCTTATAAAAAATGAATTCATATCAAAGCAATACAGACTTATATAACATTACTTTTACTTTAATTTATTTATCTGATTTTAACTTGACACGAAATGAAGAAGACTTTTGAATCTTATTGTCTTGAATTAAAGATATATATAATGTATTAAAATGTTCTTTAATCAATCTTGTGATTGTAAATATACCAAGTAAAAACCTAACAAAAATGAAACAAATTTTTTTTATATAAATTAAAAACAAAGTAAGACAAATAAATAAATTCAAAAAAATCTTGTAACTCAGTTGGTTGACTACCGGAACTCTCACCTACTAGTGAGAGTTCGATTCTCCACATTGTAATCCCTAATTGACCGTAAAAATATGTAAATGTGTATGAATATGCCCACGCGGTGAAGAGCTGTACTAGATATTCTATGGTAAGGTATTGCAATCGTCTAATTTAGTGGTGTATGACTATAATTTGTTCAACTTGTCATTTGTCAACTTTAGTGTAATTTGTTCAATATTCTTCTCGTATGTCAATTTCAGTACAATTGGAATTCATCCCTCCAAATTTGAGCAATTCCTATAACGTAAAATTGACCAGAAAAAACTCTACTTTAGGAATTTTAAAAAATCTAAACGTTCATTCACTTCTTATCTCTAAAAAATAAAGATAAATCGATAATCAAACAAATTTTTAATTAATAAAACATAGAAAATATATATGAAATTAAATTTAGGGTAAATGATAAATAACCTTATATTTAACAAGTTAAATTATATTATATTATATTATATTATATTGTTATAGCATATTAGTATATGGAATAAACTAATGTTAATGTGAAATAATCTTAAAAAATGAGTGAAGGTTTATTTAAAGCACTTAGGTATGTGGTCAAATGGTCGATAGACGCGACTTGAATTTGATTTAACCGAATCTAACAAGTAAAAATTATAAGGAGAATCTTAGCAGCTCAGTTGGTTGACTACCTGAACTCTCACCTTGTTGGTGAGCGTTCGATTTCCCACATTGTAATCTCCCTCCCCATTTTCCCTTTCCCTACCCCTAATTTGAAAGAAAAACCAAATAAAATTATAAACAACATTTTTATCACGAGCTAGGCACATATAGGATAACAACTTGGCTATACAAGATTGAGTAAAGAAATTAATTTTTGCCTAAATTTTGAAAAAGAAAATGCATAGAAATTAGGGTGTGTTTTTGGCGTGGAGGAAAATATTTTTCACTCACCAGTCAAACATGAAAAAATAAATTAAAAATCACCAATCAAATATGAAAAAAAATAGAAATCAATATATTTTTCAGAAAAATATTTTCCATAAAAAATATTTCCTCCCTACCAAACACAACCGAAAGGTTGCACATTCATATCCTTCTTTTCATTTTTTCATTCACTTGAAGCAAATCTAAGTAATAAAAATAATCTCTCCGTCTATTTTTACTTGTTCAGTGTACTAAAAATATTTTTTTATTGTTTACTAATTTAGTTTGAAAACTTATTGCTTAGTTCCTAACTTATTTTTATTATTAACTATAGTCTATTATGAAATTATTGAATTTATAATTCTCTTCTGATTTCTCCCAATCCATTGGAGACTGGGGAGTCATCAAACAAAGGTCAATAAACAACTATATTAATTTTTATTTTGTTTAAATAACAAATATTTCTTAAAATTTAAAAAAATTCAGATACATAAGCAACAGACATGTGGATGCAGATATATTGATACATGTATTCGAGAGGGGAAGGAAATATCAAAGGAAAATTTAAATGATAATTTTTTTTATAAATTATGATAAAATAAAATATGTATTAGAAAGTTTTATTATCAATACAAAGCAAAAATAATGACGTTGATATGAAAGTATTAAAATATTAGTCCCATGCATTAAAGAACTGACTTCACCAAATTTTGTGTTTCTCAAACGTTGTCTCAGCAAATTAGCGTATACGCTATCTCATGATAATACTATTTTATTATTTCACTTTTACCGTCTTTACTCACATGAAAGCTTGATTAATTTTAATTCATCGAAAAAAATTATCTCCATTAAAAACAATTTCATTTCTCAAAGTTAAACAAGAAAAATCTTAGTAAAAATAGAAGAATACTTACTATCTCAACGGAATTTGTAGTGGTATACTAATGTGTGCGTATGTATTAGCATACCCAAGGTGTAGCCTTGTGGTCAATAATGTCGGTTGAAAATTATGAGATCATAGTTATAAAGATGATTCGAACATCACAATTGTAAAAATAAAATAAAATAAAAATACTCTTGAAAAGATTGGGCACCTAACACATGACACATACCATAAGGTCATTGGAAGGTGTATTATGCTTCAAGAGTTTACCTCCATGATTTGTTTAGTGAACATTTTTTAAAAGTAACAGATCATGATTTGTTCAAGGTACCTATTAGCATTCAACAGCACATATACTATATTAATTAGAGTGTCAAATGATTGTGTTAAATTAATTGAAGATATTAAAATGGGTTAAAAAATGATCGAATTGAATGATGATTCATCCATATTTTACTTGGACTCAAATGAGCTAAAATTTGAATTGGGTCATAACCCATCCAATTTGACCTATTTAATCTCAATAATTTTAACATATTATTGTAAGACCAAATTACGTGACTAAGTAAACATATACTATTTAATTATTTATCATAGCTATAGATTTAAACAGTCACTGCTTGCCATTAATGTTCCATTCGAGTTGCTAGAGTCCACTTCTGAATTTGTATATTAGCAGCGAATTATACAAATGAATTTATATATTCAGAGTGAATTAAGCAAATTACACAAATGAATTTGTAGTTTAGCATCAAATTATACAAACGGAAGTACCGGAACAATGAATCTACTTACCATGTTTGCATATTGATACTGAATTGTACAAACGAATTTATATATTGATAATGAATTATACAAACAGAAATACCCATAACAAATGAAACTATAGCGTAATTAGGCAAACTGTTGGTAAGGAGCATAATTAAGATATTTATTAGTAGTTATTTGTGAAAATTCCTCTTGTTATAACCATAATTTGAATTTCAACTCAAGAAAATAAAAAATAAAAAGTTACAATTAGATAGATAAATTCTAGAAAATATAAAATAGGTAGTAAGTCATACATTTAACATGAGAACATATATTACACTAATGCGAATAAATAACCTTAAGACGGGTTGAACTTAGAAGATTAAAATTTGGCAAAATGGTTAAGGCTTGAATCGGTTGAAATTGAACCCAATTCAAATTATCTTGATCCCAGCCTATAGAATTTTGGACGGATTAGGTATATTTGAGTTCATTTTGACACTCCGAACATCAACCAAGGATTAAGTGCCTCAAGTTTATGAACTTTCCACATCTACCTCTGCAGTTTCTATGGAGTACTTTAAGATGCATAAAGGTTTTTCAGTTCTTTGTAATCAAGACTTAATGCATAAAGGATTACTGTTGGATGTGGTGTTGCTTTACTTCAAGGGAATGGTCATCAATCATTAATGACCATGAACAATGATAGCAGCCCTCACCATTTCTCCAAGCACCATCTGCATTGATTTCTTGTTCCTTTTGGTAACAGATGAATCCTCGTGCGTCATTAGCACAGAGTTCGAGAATCGTTGGATGATGAGCTTATCCCTCTACCCTTCACTTAAATACTAGGTTGTTCAAACCCGTGATGTGCAAAGCCTTGAGAGCCAAGCACCATCTACATTCACCTTACAAGCTCTAGAGCCAGATATTGTCTTCCTACACTAGCTAAAACTTGTTGGAGAGACAGAGAAGAGAACAAAGGTACTTCTGTGCATTTCTCATGCACGCCATAGATGAATCACAGATAAAGCAGGCTCAATTATTGTAATGCATACTTTGAGTTCATTTTTTATTAATACACCTGATGACCAACTGACATTACAAGAAAAGGAAATGATAACTCTTAGGGGAGGATATTCAACAAGATAACTTTAGCAGATATCTTCTGGGTGTGATGATATGAGCTAGCTTTTTATAGGAACCAAAGGAAGGAGAATACCTTCAAGTATTTTCTATTGAAAGAATCAGATCAGACCGGGAGACGATGATTGAGAAGAGAAATAAGTGTCATAATATATGTTTACAACGACCTCATATTTTGACAGTATTGCATTTTGTAAATGTAACAGCAAGAAATTGCAAGAATGCCTTTGCATAATAAGATCATGCATGAGTCACTTGCTAGTGCAAAATCTATTGGGTAATCAAGAGAAGTAGTTTTGATCTTAGACAGGAGATTAAAGTGTTTGTAACTGATCGTTAAATAAGACAATACTAGAACTACTACTCAATGCCACTTCCAGGACTTGCCTTGATCTATATTAACTAATGTGCTATAGTTCATTGCTTCAATAACTCTTCCCTGAAGACGCGATAAACATACATGAACAAAAATGAAACTCTGATAGTTCCGTTTATAAATTCCGGGGGTAAAAGCACAAACAATCAAACACAGCCAAAGATGAGGAGGACAACATTCCCAACAGTGCATCTCAACTGCAAAGTTTAATATGAGACTGAATATGATACAGACGAAGATCCTCTAAGAGTTTTAAAGCTCGTCAAATAGATTTCGAATCCATCAAATAATAAGAGACATAACTGTTCACTAAAGATAAACCTAGTGGTCTGCTGCTTAGAAGGCAGCTCACTGCACATAGCATGAAACCTACGAGTTATGACAAAATATGCGATTTGCTAACCAAGCACATTCACCAACTATCTCATTCTTACAATCTAATAATGCAACTCAAATCCAGATACATAACAG
Source organism: Solanum virginianum (assembly GCA_000787875.1). Taxonomy (NCBI): domain Eukaryota; kingdom Viridiplantae; phylum Streptophyta; class Magnoliopsida; order Solanales; family Solanaceae; genus Solanum; species Solanum virginianum. The sequence continues at coordinate 161,006 of DF357274.1, read as the reverse complement.
CAGGTATACAATGTTAAACAGTAAGCATATATCATTGGTCATAAAAGTTTAGGATTTCAGTTTGTCACTTTTGGTTATATGGGAACTAACAGAAGTACATAATTCATGAGCGCTTGACAAACAATCTAAATTTGCACCATAAGAACTTGGTATCAGCTTTTTCCTTGAGCCAGTTGGGTGATTATAAAATATCCACTCTTTGGAGTGAACGAATCATAATCTTTAGCACTAGAAACAAAATCAATGTATAAAGCCTAGTATACATTACAAGAACACACAATTGATAACTTACGAATAAAACTTGTTCTGTAAAGAACAGAAGACCATGCCCCAATAGGATTGTAAATCATACATCACCTTGAGTTAACTACCCGATAAAGAAATAGGATAAAACAGCAAAAACCATTTAACAATTTTTTTTAAAAAATGCTGAAAACCAAGAGCTCCCCTCCTGAGATTTCATAGTTCCACTTATAGTATTGAAAGTGGTACTGTTGAAGGATGAAAAAAGTCCTATATTGGTGATTATTGAGATGAGCAGTCTCCTTATAAGACTTGAGCAATCGTCCTCCATTTGAGCTAGCTTTTGAGGTATGTGTTAGGCCTCAAAGCACTTCTAATCTAGACAATAGCTCAGCTTTTGGGGTAGACATTCTCGGTAACATAATAATATAAAAACTTGACATAAATTTTTTTCCTCTGTTGAACCATTTTGCAGATTATGAAAACCCCAATCTTTGGATTGAACAACCATAATCATTTACACTAGAAATCATGTCAACAAAAATATCAGTTAATGCACATTACAAGAACACAGATCATTAACAAGCCAACATAAATAAACAGAGAAGCATCCGCAAACAAGCTTTTAGATTACATTACACCTAATGTAAAAGAGAAAAACTACACACAAAATCAACAGTGTGAAAACCAAGAACTCTTCCTGAGATTTGACAAATGGTATTTAAAAGATTAACCTGTCTAAGGCACTGTGGAACCCATTTTGCTTTGTTGAGAAGAAGAGGGGGTTTCTTGTCGAAGCTCCTTAATTACAGCAGCCAACGCCTCAGGGTTAACACCCAAATCGCAGAGAGAAATCAAAACAGAAAGAGAGTGACGATCGAGGCCAGTGTCAAGAATGTTGGACATATGAAATACCAGCTCCAGTGAATCACGTGCTGTACGAGCAGCCTCTGGATCCATTCGAGAGAGACTGCAAAGACAGAATCTAGATACATAAGAAATTGAAAACTACCCAGAAATTAAGAACATTAAATCAACTAAAATTGAGTCGAAAATGGAATGGTAAACTGAGAATTTACTCGGGATTTTGCTTCCTTTGCCTGTGAAAGTGTGAATCGAACCGAAAAATGGGGCAAATTTCTGTTTGGCAATATGTTTGGACTTGGGATTTTCTTTTTTTTTTTTTTTTTCAATCTATTTTCGTACTAAATTCAAATCGCACACTCCAAAGGCTTATTTTTAGGATGATTCTCCCAATAAAATTTAGATTCGAACCCAATGAATCACTCCCACCAATACATTATAACTCATGTCGATGACTTGGGATATATTTTTGAAAACGATGAAAGCCTAAAATACCCCTCAATTATTTGAATTGATAAGAAAATATGTGTCCAACTTTAGGCTCTCAAGTATTATTGATGTCAATTTTTTAATTTAAAAGTACCTTGATTTTAATCTATTGATTCATATTTATTTTTATTTTTGACAATTAATCTAAAGTAAAATCACTAAATATTTATTCATTATATTGTCTAATTTGATTAGTTCAAAATTAAATTTTTCTCAAATAAATAATAAAACTCATGTATGATTTATATTTTGACAGGTATACTTGAAAGTAATATTTAAAAAATTTATTAATTTCATAATATTTTTCTATTAGCCTATTTAAATCAGCCCTTCGTTTATTAATTCAATTGATGACTTCGAATTCAACTAACCCTGCTCGTCTACAAGGAGATTATTATTTTTTACTAATACAAAATTCTTTTATCAATTATCAAATTGTATTATTCATTCTCATTTTATTTTTTTAATCTCTTATTCTTAATTAGAACATCAGAGACCCAAACTTGAAATAAACTTTTTTATTCATATTCATTTCATCTGCGTTATTATCATGAAGAGGTATTCATGAACGGGAATATGAGAAGAAAAATTACGTTCTTTTAGCTTTGAATTTTGAAAATAAAAATATTATACATGTACATATTTGTTAAATTAAATCACTTCTATTAAATTAATTATTTCTATATAAATATGATCATTGTTTTTCTCATTTTTTTTATCCTTATTTAAATTGAAAAAAATAAGATTAATAGTGAAAGAGAGAGGAAGTTGAGGTTGGGGCAGAGTGGGATAGGGTTTGGGTGGTTAGAGGAATGCGTGTAGAAAGTAGAGGATTAATTTTTTTTGGTCAAATTAATATTATGTCAATCATATGAGACCATATATTAAGTTATTTTAAATTATCTTAACGAAATTGTCCAAAATATCTTTAAACTATGAGATTTGGTATAATATTGTCCTTCACCCATCTTATGAGTGTGGATTGTTAGAAACAAGGATGCTTCTGAATCAAAAGGTTAACGTTGAAGATATTTGAGGATCGAAAGGTGAATGGTGAATAATTTTATACTAATTCAACTAGTTAAAGATATTTTAAACCCTTTTCTGTTTTGAAAAAAAAAAAAAATTGTTGGTGCTATTAGGATGTCTTAAGCAATTGCTGATAAGTGGCAAAGCCACAAATGTCTATATAGATCAAAATTTATATTTCACACACACATTTATATTGAATATTCTTAATAAAAATTTTGACTTTATAAGCTTAATAGAGCAAATTTCATAACAAAAATTATTTAACTAGATATCTTATTTTATTGAAATCTCTAAAACTTCCTAACATTTTAAAAAATTTCAAAAATCTCCTTTCAGATACATCACTTTGTTTTCGCTAATACATCTATATTTCTTTATCGGATACATTCCTCTCCTCTCAAATAGATACATCCCTCTCCTCATTGACATCCAGATACATAGAGAAGGGATATCAATGAGGGGAGAGACGTATCAAAAAAATAATATAATTAGCTCTTAAATATAAATTGTATAATTTTAAACTCAAAAGAATCATTGCATGAACAATAGTTAGTACTATATTTCTTTTTTAGAAAAATATTTGCTGTAAGATAACTTTGTATAGACATGAGTGACACATAAAAAATTACAATTCAAAAAAAAGAAAACTATTTTTGCAAACACAATATCTATTTGCTTTTAAATGCGTGCAATAATGCATTTTTCAACTCAACAATTCTAATGCGACATATAAATTTAATCAATAGCCAAAAGTGGTTAAAGTGTTGTATTTGAATGAGTTTAGAGTTTAATTAAAAAAGTATAAATAAAAATGTTCAAATAACAAATAGAACCAAACACAAAAATCTTCGAGATCATTCTTCCTAAAATTTAAAATAACGAAAAATACATATACACACTGTATAATTAAGGAAAAGAGAGGGAAAACGGTCTTTAATGCCTGCCCATATAGGCAATTGACCTTTATAGACTTTTCTTCAAAAAGAGAAGTCGTTGAGCAGCTCTTTATGACATGATGATCAATATTTAAAAAAATATATTAATTAATGTAAATATTTTATCATAATAATCATCTTAAAAACTATGCTTTTCTCTTAAATATTAAAAATATATTTTTAATACACTAGATAATTAAAAGTGAACAAAGTAATATAACAGCAACACAACATTCAAACGAATTGTTTAACGTCGTATTGTCAAAAGTTTAAAATCCATTAAGTTATTTGTATAAATTCTGGGAGTGGATTCGATTTGATTTTATATATTATTAATTTAGTTTGTTGATTTTTTATTTTTAAATATGTTAAATTAATATCAAATTAATAAAATATTTTTATTAGTTTTTGCCTCTTAATGATTTTGTTTTAAATTTTTGTAATTAGTAAAAATCAAAGATATAAACTTTTTACATTAAATATTGACTTTAATTTTTTATTTCTAAAATTTAAACTATACATATCCGATAAATTGTTGGTTGTTAAAATATTGATCATAAACTTTTAATTAATGACTAAGAAACAATAATTGAAATGTCAACTAAAAATAGTTAATTAGTTATTGAGATGTATTAGCGAAAAATTTAAAAATTATGAATTTTAATATTTCACATCAAATTCAATTAAAGAATAAAAAAACTTAAACATTTAAGCGGGACAGATTTTTACGGACTAAATTTATGCGGAGTGAATTGAAAAAGAAAAAAATTATCATGCTAAGTAATTTTAAAAAATTAAGAATTGAGTTCAATCCGCTCCGCGCCCGTCTATTATCCTAAGTTTGGCTTTTCACACCCTTACATAACATAAGCAAAGAACAAAAGAAGACCAAGTAGTTTCTCTAATTTTGCGTGTAGGTTTGTGACGGAGAAAAAAGATTATAATTAAAACTTTTCTTGTCTACTGATTAACAGGTGGTTGAGCTGCAAAATGCCCTTAATTATTCTCATCCCCTCCATTAGTTCCTCTACATATATCGTTAATCACTTTCCATCAAGTTGTTATACCTAGGTTACCTACTCCAACAATTTAATCTCATCTCATTAATTAAAAAAATTAACCAATAGATTAGCAATTATCATCTAATTTAGCAGCTAATTAGAAGGAAGAATAACTAAAAAAATGGCATTGATGAACAGAGATTTATGCAGTTCACATTACCCGATTAATTTGTCGATCACAGAGCCGCAGGTGAAGGAATGCCAGATTCTGAAATTTGATTATAATGGGAAGAGGAAATTGACGGCGATAAACGCCAGCGCAAGCGGAAGCAATAATTCGAAGAGCATTGATACGATTAATGGGAAGAAGATTAATGGTGTTCATGTGGATGAGTATCCACATTTAGGGCAAAGGGGAAATGTAGTAATTGAATCGGGATCATCTGCGGCGGCGGCGGCGAATCATTCATATATGTTGGGGAATTTTGTGGATGAGCGGTTTGTGTATAGACAGTCTTTTGTGATTAGGTCTTATGAAATTGGACCTGATAAGACTGCTACAATGGAAACTATCATGAATCTCCTTCAGGTTCGTACATTTCATCCTTCTTCAATTTTTTAATTTTCGACTGTTTTATTAGGTAGCTGTTATCTCCCACCAGCACGAAATTCACCGAAATTGACCTAGTGATTTTGCTTTTATTGGAATTTGAACTATGGCCGTCGATGATTTTCAATCACATTGTTGGTTTTTATTATTACTCTCCTATTGTTGGTTCCTTTGATTATTGTATTATTTGTTGCTGCTACTTGTGAACCTGTTTAAGCTAATTCGTATGTCTTCTTGAGATTTCGAACTCGCTTGTTGAAAATTTTGGTTTCACCGCTGCCTCCATCACTACTGTATTTCCTATTCATGTTTGATTTCATATGCTTTACTTGGGTGTATCAGAAACTGTCTCTGCACCTTTATAAGGTAAGTATTAAGGCTGTGTACACACCATCCTTATCGATCCCACTTGTGGGATTGTAGTGAATATGTTGCCGTTGTTGTACTTATCCGGGTTTTTTACCCACTTTATTCATAAGTAGAGCATACATAATTTGAATGTTTCATTGACTTGGCTTAATCACTTATAGAAGAAATCATGTTTAAAATGTGATAGTGTATTGCAGGAGACAGCTCTAAATCATGTGGCAAGCTCAGGGGTTGGTAGTAATGGATTTGGGGCTACACGAGAGATGAGCCTTAGGAAACTCATATGGGTAGTCACTCGCATACAAATTCAAGTTGAACAATATAGCTCCTGGTATTCCTCCTCTCTTCTTTTCTTTTATTCTCAGTTAGTACTTTCTCCGTCCCAAATTATTTGACGCATACTTTAGGTTTGTCCAAAAAGGAGCGATAAAACTAATGCTATTCAAATTACAGGGGAGATGTGGTTGAGATAGATACATGGGTAGATGCAGCAGGTAAAAATGGAATGAGAAGGGATTGGATCATCCGCGACTCCAACACTCGCAACATCATCACTAAAGCAACAAGGTTAATATATACTACTTGTCGAAATACAGGTCAACTTTGATGTATGAGTACTAAAACAGATAAACTTGTATATGTTGTGATTTTGCAGTACATGGGTGATAATGAATAGAGAAACAAGAAGGTTATGCAAAATCCCAGAGCAGGTCAGAGCAGAAGTTCGACCTTTCTACATCAACAAATTCGCAATTCCTACTGAACAAATTGATTCTGAAAAGATTGAGAAACTCAACGATGAAACAGCTCAAATTATCACGTCTGGCTTAGCTGTAAGACGAATCATGCATATACATTCCCCAAAAGAAAAAGATGTCATATAGCTACCTTGCATAACTTTAACTACTCATGTATGTACTTGATACAGCCTCGGTGGAGCGATATGGATGCTAATCAACATGTCAACAATGTCAAATATATTGGATGGATTTTGGAGGTAACTAAAAGCCTTTTGAGTCATTTGTTAGTTACTGTTTTAGCACGTATAGTATTAACTAATACACCAATGGGAAGAATTTCTACATCATGAATGTGTTTTAACCGGTTTCTATTATATTTTAAGTGACCTGACTGTCAATATATAGAAGTAAAACTCATATCCTAACACTGTTGAAGTTGCCACTGATTCATGTTTGAAGGAAGTGAAACTCTTTTCTTGTGTGTTTGCAGAGTGTGCCGATAACTGTTCTAGAAGACTGCCACTTAATGAGCTTGACATTAGAGTATCGACGTGAGTGTCAATTGTCAAATGTGCTGCAGTCCATGACAAGTCTTAGAGCAATAGCAACATCATCAAGTGATAAACATAGTGGAATGGAATGCACACATCTGATTCGCATGGAGGCTGATCGAGCAGAGGTTGTCCGAGCCAGATCCATATGGCAACCTAAACAATGATATCTGCAAATTCTTCTCTACATTCATATTCTTGTATTTACTGTTGTCAACATTATGTATAAGTAGTGAGTAGTTAAGTAACTAAAGAGCACTGTACAAGTTGTTCTCTTCTTCAATATCAGGGATGGATCCACTTTTTACGACAGTGGGTTTGGATGTCTAATTGTCCTTCACTCCAACACTAAATTTATTATTGATTTTTGTAATTTAAAAGATGACGCGTTACTGCGTTTGATTCTTATTTCTAATTTTTTGATTCTCAAATAGCAGGTACGAAGTAGCAACAATTGATGTAGTCACTTTGATTATAACATCTAATACTAAACTCTGCTTGCTTTAGAGCTGTCTATATCTGACGTGCAAACGTCAAGCTTCCAACATTTTTCCCTTTCAAGGCCAAATTTACAATATTTTTATCTAAAGTTTGGCTGTCCTGAAGTTTAGCTAGTCAGCTCAAACTTCAAACATATTTCTAAATTGAAAGTAGAGTTTGTATTACCAATTTCGAAGGTTTTTTCATCATTTTAGATTCTCTTCATTCACATAATTATATTAATAATTAATAAGAGAGTAGCATATTTGAACCTGTTAGGGGGGAGAGGAGAGTTTGTAATACTATTGCATATATTTACTACCCTCTTGAGCCTAACAAGAAAAAAATTCTCCTTTGTCTAATTCGTGAACATACATGAGTTTGTTTTTTAGGACCATACTTATTTGTCTTTCTATTTATCAGAGTCAGGTGTAAAACAACAACAACATATACAGTGAAATCTCACAAGTGGGGTCTGGGGAGGGTAGAATGCACGCAGACTTTATCACTACCTCATAGAAATAGAGAGGTTGTTTCCTGGGAACATCAGAGTCAGGTGTAAAAAAAAGATAAAAATCATAAAAACGTCAAATGGTTAAAAATGCAATTATGGCACTCACGTGCTCTATTTCAGTAAAATATTTCTCGGCCCACCGCCAACTCCCTCTCTCCTTTGAACTCAGGTAACTTTTTAATTTAATCAGATTCTAAATGATTTGAAAATTTAATTTGTATGTCTATAGGATAGCTATACGAAGTTTAATAGTTAGAATTTTTAGAAGTTAATTTATGATTTGTAAGAATAACAATAGACAAATTAAGGAGTTAAAGTTTTAGGCCGAAGGAATTCCTTAAAAACATATTCAGAGTTGAAGAAATGATTTGAGTAACACTTTGTCTTTTCTGAAGGTTTAAATTAAATTTCATTTTTTTTATTTGCTAATAATAGAGTATTAAAAAGTATTTTAATATCTCAATAGTCATATGTTAAATTTTAGAGTCAAAAAAATTGTGAGACAAAGATTGACCCAAATTACCATAAGCCTCTCTATAAAATCTTTTAAAATCTATGTTAAAGTTATTTGAAGATTATTTAATAAAATTTGATCTAAAAATATACGATCAAATATGTACTGGCTAAGTGTCTTAGCTATCTGTTTGTTTTGTCTAAAAAAAGTACGCATGTTTTTTAATTTTATAAGTTTTTCAATTTAAATATTATACATGACAAGTTTATAATTATAAACTTTATGAAAAAGAATGAAAAATGTCCTTAAATTATGTAAATGAAAAATATCTTCAATTAATAATTTGGTTAAAAAATGTTTTGATTGTTACTAACTAGGCCAAAATGTTCTTTCCATATAATATATTACGTATTATTTTCTTAAAATGTAATTTTTTTTTCTAATGATAATTTTTTTTAATTAGAAAATAATTATTTTATTTCAATTCGAAAAACGTTTAGAAACAAAAATATTTTCTGTTTTATTAGAAATTGTTTATTGTTATCTAAAATTAAAATTAATGATCAATCAAACTATTGATAGCAAAGATATATTTTAACCAAACTTTCAACTGATGATATTTTATACAAAAATATTTATTTTATTTGTTTTATATATTGACAGTGAAATAAAAACTTGCATTAAAAAAATCAGACCAACTGATAGATAGCAGTACTATTTACTAGTACAACATTTTACACTGATTAATGAAGATAAAGATTCCTGTAAACAAATTGTACTTTTAAATTTAATTGTATTTGAACTTAAAATTTACTTTTGAAAAGTTAAAATATTGTGAATGAAAGCAACTATTCCACTTGGGAAAAAAAACTGTTCAAAACAGCATTACACTAATATTATCAAATAAAATACTCCACCTACCCTAGAATAAAAAGTGCATAATCACACACTAAGAAAAAAATTAATACTCCTAGTTTTTTCCATTAGAATTTCTTATTGAAAATTTTTTGTTGGTTATTTTCACAAATTGAATCAAGTCCGAAAAGAAAAATAATGATATTTTGACACGAAAAAAATTAGGAAGCTTCCTCATATTTTATAAGAAATTTATTTTTCATCATGCATTTTCTGGTGAGCTGATTTAGTAAAAAAAAATCATGTGTTACAAGATAATATTTTTATTAATTTGTGGTAGGAAAAATCTCCATTTCTAAAGTGATAATACTAATAATAAAACAAGATTTAAGAAAAACTACAACAAGAGCTAGTAGATTAAACAAGATTATTGGATTCCTAGTAGGGGCCTAGAGGGTTAGGGAGGCCATTATATTCCAATGGGATAGTCAAATTGTCTAATCTAATCTAGATTAAGACATTAGATTAGGGAACATTGATTTTTGTGGATTCAATTAATTAGTAATATAGATTTTGTACCCTTCAAGTACAATAAACTTTGATGTGGAGTTTTGAAACTCTTCATTATTTTTTCCAAAGCATCTTGATAAAGTATTTGTGAATTATTTGAAAAGACTAAAATTGACCAATCACTGCAATAAAAGAAGCACTTTGTTGCAATATTTATTGCCAAAAAAATATTTAACAGAAATTAAGTTAATACTATTGTATCCATAAGTTAAAAGGAAAAGTTACTTAACTAAGCAAACATATGATATGTTATATCATTATAGTTGAAATTTTTTTTTATAATTTATAGCTATAGTTAGAGTTTTGTTGTTATTTTTTTCTCCTCTCATCTCTCTCTTCTCTCTCTCTTTCTGCAATTTCTTGTCATATATACAATTAAATATGTATACCAGCTACAAATATACAATTATTTTGATAGATATATATATACAATTCGTTTCTCTCCACTCTGTGTCCCTTCTCGTTCGCCTCTCTTCTTCCCTCTCTCGATCTCGCTCGCCTCTCTCATCCCTCTCCCAATCTCGTTTGCCATATATATATACATACATATGTATATATATTTATAAATTATTTATATATATATAATTATTTGATAGATATACGCATACAATTTGACAAATATACATATACAATTCGCCTCTATCCTCCCTCACTAGTTTCTCTCCTCCCCTCAGGTCATGTAGCTAAGGTTATGCCGTGTAATTATGTAAAATATAGTTATTTGATCATATTAAATTTCAAACCTAAGCTATTTATGAAAATTTCTCAAAGTTAAAACCTTTAGGATATTTATATAAATTATTGATTATAAATATCATTTTTATTGTTGCTATTAAATATAATGTAACAATTACAATATAATTGCTCCTCTATTTTGAATTGACATCCAATACGGGTTTATTGCTAGCAAGAATCTATTGCGTCAAATGGATTTTTCTTGAAGCTACTTCAACCCATGAAATTAATACCCTTTCGTTTTATTTTGTGTGAAGTCGTTTGACTTGGTACAGCATCAGGAGTGAAACTATATTCATTTAAGAGTGATCAGATGAATACTCTTCGTCGAAATTTTTTTTCGAATATATAGGCTAAATATAGATATTTTGATATATATCAATTGTTGAACACCTTTGATATAAAAATCATTTATCCATATTTTAAAAGTATAAACATTCCTAAAGAAAATACTAACTCCGCCATTATATAATATTTAAAAAAAATTAAAATCTATGGTGTAAAATATACTAGATTGTCCTTTTGTTAAATATAATTGCACGTGCACGAATTAATGGGAACTTTGCAGTACTAATTAGCCAAAAGCACAAAAAGGGGTCCAAATAGATGATGCAAGCAATGGTTGGATCAAAAAGATAAAGAGGATAACGAAGTGATGCCAGCATAGTTCCATCCTTATTCACAAAATGAGGTGATGGATGCCAACCGGGATCGTCGTGTAAGGCTATTCAAAATTGAATCGAAATTAATTATTTAATTAAAAAATATTAATTAATGTATTAATAATGAGTTATTGATTTTGAAGTTTTAATAATGGTTTAATTTTTTTTTATTATTGGATTATTGGTTCTTAAATAGTTTTAGTTAAATAATTATATTTGTACTATTTGATATATAAAGTCATGAATAGCTTCATACTTTATTTTTTACTGTCTTAAACTCTCAATTAAGTTACAATATGATAGTGTTTAATTTTAAGTAAAATGCAATTTGTTAACTTATGTATATATTTTATTTGATTTGTCAGCTTGTTTTTAAGTAATTTTCAATAAAGATTTTTTTTTGTCAAATTTTATCTGTTAAATCGATAACCGAACTGATAACGATCAATAACTGATAAATCAATATCTTAATGATTCTATAATGATTTAGCATATTTACAAGCTGATAATCAATAAGTCGAATCGAATCAATCGATATTTATTTCTATCGTGATGTATTGATTAAGATTTCTTTATTTTTTAAAAATGATGATTTTTATATAGAAATTTTTATGGTATATTAATTTGAATTTAATCAAATTTTAAAATAAACATCAAGATATTGTAATTTTCTTCTTTTTTTTTTCTAAAAAAAAGCTGATGCATGCCACCAAACTTTTTCTTCAATGTGACTCTACATCATTACAATATCTTATTCTAAATATATTTCAAATAGTTATCATTTCGAGCGCATCTTTTTGAAATAATATATAAAATATATAAGAGACAAAAGACTTGATGCAATTAGTAGAGGTGAACTTATAATTTTTGAGTTTTTTCTCAATTTTGATGAGTTGTAAGATAAAAAAAATTTCCTTTTTTTAATTATTTGATAATTATTAATTATTTGATAATTATTAATATTAATTTGAGTATTTGAAATACTGTTGATATCGAT
>DF357274.1:118668-146084 GCA_000787875.1 Solanum virginianum | reverse complement strand
ATCGATCTCAGCTTATTCGAATCTTAATCTATTTTAAAAAGAGTAGCTGATTGATTTCAATTTAATTTTTAATTTCAATCCTTTTAGGATTTTTTATTTAATGTGCGTTTCCATATCGAAGATATAAATTAATTATGATCTATTTTATATCTTCATTGATTTATTTATCCATTTGTATCCTCTCTTTTTTTTTAATTTCCTTGCGTTGTAATTCAAATTGTAATTATAAAAAGTAAAATAAACAATATATTCAAAGAGAAATTTTTATATATAGCCACTAAAAAATGTCTTCATTATATTCCATAGCTATAGTTTGAATAATCATATTTCGTAACTATAGTTATAAGAGTGTTTGTACAATTTGCTCAACAGTTATATACGTTGGTATAATTCGCTATACTATTCACAGTTTTTTGTATAGTGTTTGTATAATTCGCTATATAATTGGCAGTTTTTGTATAGTATTTGTATAATTCGCTATACAATTCGCAGTTTTTGTATAGTATTTGTATAATTGCTATACAATTCGCAGTTTTTGTATAATATTTGTATAATTCGCTATACAATTCACAATTTTTGTATAGTGTTTATATAATTCGCTTTACAATTCACGATGTTAGTATATTGCACTATACAATTTGATTCGCGCACAATTTTTGTATAATCACACACAATGTTTGTATAAACTGCGTGAATTATATAAAATGCAAATTGTAATTACAACTAGATGTTTACCACAAGTCGTAATTAATTCAATCTATAACTATATTAGTTAATTAACCAGTATATGTTTCCTTATCCGCAAAAAATTTCTTTAATTTTTAGCCAATTTGGGCCCAAAATAAAATTAGACGGATCGTGATCCAATTCGATTTCTGTTTCAATTCATTTTAATATTTTCAATTTCAACCTAACCCGCTCATTTGAAGCTCTTAATTATATATACGTAATTATTATTCTCTCCGTCTTAATTTATTTGTCTACTTTTAATTTAATATTAAATTTAATTTTAAAAAATTGTGATCCTAAGCTAAAGTTGCTTTTGAATGTCCGATATAAAATCATATAAAACAAATGATTAGTCGTGATCAACATGGAATATTTTTCACATGCTTCGTCGCGTCTCTCCAAGTTGAAGGAAAATTACTCCCTCCCTCAATACATGTATTTTTTTAATTTATTTATCATATAAATAAGACAAAATTTCTATGCACAATACTTTTTTTTTTTTATATATAATATCACACATTTAAGTTTTCATTTTAAAATACAAAATTAATTTAATATATTAACTTTAACTGACTTCCAAAAAAAAAATTGTGGCAAATACTTAGAGACGGAGACGGAAAGGCTAAAAAGTGATTAGTGTGTTTGAAACTGAAAGGGAACAAAATAAAAAAAAAAACTCACATTTTTATCATTCAGTGAAATGTTCTACTCGTGAATACACATCAAATTTCAACAAAATTTTTGTTTTAATCAACAAGGTAAAAGTGAACTACTCCCCTGTCCATCTTTAGTTGTTCGTTATATTAAAAATAATTATTCAATTTTATTTAATCAGTTTCAAAAAAAAATAATTTATTATTAAATATTATTCATTTTTTAACATTTAGAGAAATTCAACATGGTAAATTACCAACGAAGTGAGTATTTTCAAAATTATAGCTAAATCATGAGTGACAAAATTAAACCCAACTTATCCAACCCATTGAAATTAATCCAAATCTATAGTTGATGCTTCCTCCGCTACGCTAATAGGCCCCTTGAACACAAGTCCATTTATTAGCTCAATTCATCTCAACCAAAGTCATTTTAACCCATTTAAAATTGAGTTGATATGCGATCCAAATTGACTCGAAAGAGATCTTTTCAAAAGATTTTTAAAACGTTTTTTAAAATTTGATATATTTTATATGGCTAGAATAAAGAAATATATAATTTAATTAAATACTAAAATATTGAAAAAAAATAAATAAAAAAAGTAAAACTTTGTAAAAATGAATCGAGTTGGGTCTCAACTCGCTCTATAATAATACTCAATCAGTTTTAACCCAACCTATTTTGATCTAAGCAAATTCAAGTTAAGTTAAATTAAATCTTGATTTGTTATTATATCAACCCATTATATTCCATTTAAATTTAACCCAACTTGTCAAATTACGATCCCTAGACTAAATACAGCATGTTATCTCAAGGAAAATCTATTCTAACACAAGCTATAAACTTTTGACACATGAGATGTTTACCAACCTCCAACTTACTGTTAGTTTTTAGTTGAGAATTTTACTGGATTAAAGAATTTGACAGTCCCTGTTATACCCACTACCATATACAACCAACCAACCAATACAATAGATGTGACACTTTAACAGCATCCTAATCCAACAAACATTTCTCAATCTTTAAACCTAAGACAAGGAAAAAAAAAACAAAAACAATCATAATTCTACCTTTTCCCCTTCACTTTTAACTTTACCGTAGATTAAAAAGTTTTACTCACCCTCTTCACTCACCTTAATCTCGTAATTTGACTCGATACAAAATTTAAAATTTATGCAATTAAGCAATAACATACTCAAAGAAATTCCACAAGTGAAATCTAAGAAGGATAGAATGTACGTACACCTTATCACAATCTCATAGAGATAGAAAGACTGTTTCCGAAAAAGTTCATGGAAAAGACTTCACAATACCAGACAAGATGGATGGTTAATAATAAGAAACAAGTTGCAAGTGTCATGTACGACATTCAAAATTCTACTGAATATAATAATTTATGCTAGTAATATAGTACTATTTTTAGAGTAGTCCATATAACAAGAGGAGATTTATATAATAAAAGAAAACCAGGGAAAAGGTACAAAGTGCTCACAAAATTCTCTAGTTTTTTGGGTTGCAGATTCATACTAAGGCCCCCCAGACAGGGCCACATGTAGAGCACAACCATAAGCAACAAAGTTGGAGAAATGGCCATGGACATTTCCCATGTGACCATAACACCTGATATTTCCACATATACCCTTCATGTTCTTCCTAATTTACATCACAGAACATGCATTGGGGTTTTCATCGCTGAACATTTGTGGAGGGTAAGGATTATACATCTCATGTGCATATCTTTGAGGGTAAAATTGGTAATTCGGCTGTGGGTAATAGTAGTAAAACTCATTCTTCTTCAGTTCTAGTTTTGGGTCTTCTTGAACAGCGACAACCTCTTTAGCTCCTGCTGCAGCTTCTTCCGCAGCAGTAGCGGAGGCACTGTCTCCGCTGCCATCCTCTACCTTTTTCTCTCCTTCCTCTGCTTTTTTCGCGTCTTTTTCGCCTTCCTCTGTTTTCTTCTCTTCTTTGGGCTTCTCCTCTTCCTTCTTCTCTGGTTCTACTTTCACAATAACTGCTCTCTTCCCTGTTCTCTTGCTTACATAATCCACCAGCTGTGTTGCCTCAAAAACCCCTTTTACTGTCACTTGTGAGTTCTTCAAATCTGGCTCTGCATTCTCCACTCCTTCATACAAAAAAAAAAATTAAAATTTATATAATGTCACTTTCCAAAGCTTTTTTTTATCAAATTTTGACAGATTCTAAAGATTCATCCGTTAATTAAACAGAAAGAATTTGAATTGACTAGAATTTTAAGAGAATCTAAAGGAATGATTATATTATTCTAAATCAAAAACTCTGCAGCATTCCGAAAACGAGCAGAGAATATAAATACTAAAGTGCTTCTTATATTCATTTTATAAGCAAATTCAGCTGAAAAGTGCGACAATTAGCTACAAAATACAACAAAAAATGAAAGCCAAAAAATAAAAAAAGAATATACCTTTCATTCTCTGTATACGCCTTTTGATTTCTTGAGCACAAGCTTCACAATGCATGTGAACTTTCAGAACTACAGTAATCACTTGAGGCTGCAGAAACAAAACAGAAATATCAAATATTTATATATATTTCATCATATAATTACCTCAAAAGCAAACAAAACCCAGAAAGGGAAAAGACTAAAGAGAGAAAAAAGCATCATAAAAAGAAACAAAACTCGCGTGAGAATCCAAAAGAAGAAGAGGATAAATAAAATTAAATAATTAAATAAATAAATGAACCTCTTTTTTCTCTTCGGGTTTAACGACTTCTTTTTCCTCCGGTTTCTTAGGCTCTTCCGCCGGCGGTTTTGGGATCGGAGAAAGAAGCTCAACTTGACGGTGACTCTTTTTTTGTACTCTTTCAAGAACCTTCAATGGATCTGCTTTTTCCCCTTTCACCACCACTTTATGACTCCTGCAATCCGTGATAACATCCTCAACCCCTACATGAAAATTCCCAAATTTTCAAACATCCAAAAAAACAGAGCCTCTCAAATCTTGATTCAAAATGACAGATTAAATCTTTTTTTTACCTTGAAATCCTTTCAGGGATTTACGAACTTTACGAGCACACCCTTCACAATGCATGTAGACTCTCAAAACAATTTCTTGAGGAGGCGGTGGAGGAGCCGGTGCTTCCTCTGTTTTCTTTTCCTCTTTTTTTCCATCACCACCACCGCCACCGCTTGGTTTTTCACCTTTCGGGGCTTCCTCTTTCTTGTCTTCTTCTGTTTTCTTCACTTCTTCTGCAGCAGGCTTCTTCTCTTCCTAAAAAGAACCAAACAAAAACTCACCAACCTCAAAACAAGAAGAAGATGAAAAGGGGACAAATAAAGCAAAAGAAAAGAAAATCAAACCTCGCCCATTGATGTTTCTTTCTTGGATAAGATTAGGCAAAGAGAGAGACTCTAACTCAGTAACACAAAACTCAGAATGGTGTTTTGTTTATTTATGTTTATGGGAAGCGTAGTAGTAATAGTACTGAGCCTTTACCAAAAAAATAATAATAATAGTGAGTGAAATTCTCAAGAAAGGTTAATATTATCTACGAGGCGCTCACTCATTAGTCAGTTACATGGATGCACAACTGGCGTGGCTTTTATATATAAGAGTTTGGCACGTGCCAAGGACACTAACCTTGTTACTTAGCACGCTTCCACAACATTACAGCGTTTCTATTTTGGTGCTGTGGTAATTACGTATTCTTTTCTCACACTACAACATTTTATGTTACGTCATATACTACACCATTATGAATAGTGGAGTTCCATTTTTTTATTATTAGAAGCTATGTTTGCAACACGTATTTTATTTTTCGAAAATATATTTGAGTTAATTTTTGAAAATTGAAAAATATTTCACAAATCAAATTTGCACAATCTAATCAAATTTCAGGCTCAATAATTCAAACATCTATAGTCAAACCTTAATTTAAAGTCTCATTTTAATTAAATTTATAAGGTAATGCACACATATTAAGAAAAAATATTTAAAGACAAAATTTAAATTATATTTTTCACAATTATCCTTTGTAAAATCATAAATATATAGTGTAATTTGTCTCCTAGAAAATATAAAACTTTAATAAATGCAAACATAAATATAAAAAAAGTTTCAAACATTTTTCTTGAACTTTGAACAATTCAACTATTTTGAACCTTTGAAAAAAGTCTCAAAAATTCACTTAATTTGAGACGGAGAGAGTATCAAATAATTATTTAAAATATAAAATAATTTGATTTGAATTAATAGTTAAAAATTGAAAAATAAGATTTTTAGAATCTAATCAAATTTTATGATCAAATAAATATTTTAAAAAAAATAAAATATTATTTTTAAAAATCTACGATCAAATCTTAGTTTAAAATATTTTTAGAGAAATAATTTATATTCATGATCAACTCAATGTCATCATCACCTCTAAAATAAGGCCCTTATACATCTCAATGAAAGGTTTGTAGCAAACACTCATTGCAAAGTTCAATCCAAAGGGATTGAGAAATGTGCTAATGTTTTGAGAGGACATAAATTTCCAACTTAAGTAACGATTAAATAACGCATGTTTTTGTCTTAATTGATACGGAGCAATATGCGAAATTATAAGTTTTTGGACGATAATAAAAAAGTTGAATGATAAATTTTATTTTATTTTTAAAAAAAAATTTAAATAAGCGAAATTCATTCATTTTATGTTGTGTTTGTTAATGATAAAGACGAATATGAGATTATTTACTTCTGATTGTGAACAAAAATTAAATAATTTTAAACTTTACAAAAAGTATAAAATTTTAATTGTTTTCCTAATTTTCAAATAAAAATATATATGTGATTCCTCAAATAGTACTAATTGGCACGGACATTTACATCATTTGGTACGTGGATGCGGGAAAACGGAGCAAATTCAATGGATGCGCCCGATCGATGTAAAAAATCATTGGACTCAAGAAAGTTTTGGTGATTGTGTATTATCGTTGGGTGGGGTGGGGTGGGAGTGAACGCAAAGTTATTATTTAAAAAAGTTTTAAGAAAGTTTTAAAATATTTTTAAATTTGATGTAAATTATTAATTTTTTTTAAAACTATTGACATTTTTAAAAATAAATTTTTATTTGACTAACTGAAATTAAATACACCCTCGATCTTGTAACATGAGTGATATACACCTCTAAATTCTTATAAAATTTAGGGTGTTTTCAACACTCCTTTCGACTTTTTCTTAAGATATCTATGCTCCTACAAATGTTTGAAGCCACGAGCTATATATCATATTTTGAATCTTTTTTAGTATTGTAGGATTCATGTAAAAAAAAAAAAAATCAATGTCTGATATGAAGTTTGACTTGTTTGAATTTGTTCACTACAAGATTCATTTCAAAAGATTGGATTTTTAGTAAGATGTTTTTTAATTTTTTGAACTTGAATCTGATACTTTTAATTAAGAATAGAAGAATCTTAATCATTCCATCACAATTCATATCGATGGAGGAATATTTTTAAGGTTATCAATAGTCCGGAGATAAAATTAATAATTAATGTCAAGTTCACAAGCGTTGTGAATACGTTTCTGATATAGTAGGATTCTAATGGAGTTTGACTAAGTTGAATTTGCTCATTATAGAGTTCATTTTTAGGATTTATATTCTCAAATCTGATACTTCTAATTAAGAGCGAAAGAATTCTAATCATTCCATCACAATTCACGTCTACAAATTCATATTATATCAAAACAAGATTTCCGTGAATTCATTAAAGTAATAAATATAATTATTCAAAGACTTTAACTGAGTTTAAGTAGGATTAGAGCTGGACCACTACATAGATTTCTTATATGATTAGCAATCGGATTGTCTCATTCTATATAACGGTAATAGGCATTATTCTGAGTTAAGAATATAATTTGACTCACTTACTGTATTAATAGCATCATTAAATACTATTTTGCTATTACAAAATAATTTGGTAATTTTCATTTTTCAAAATATAAATTATATCAATTTTCGTAGAAGTTTTTAAATGTATCTTTTCGTTGAATTGATATAAGAAAATTTTAACTTATAATCTTTTCTGTATAGTTATTAAATATCTACATTTAAACTCTAAAATAGTAAATCAATTTACCTTGCAGAAGTAGTTAAATACCATTTCAAAATGAAACATAAAGTATAATGAAAGTCATAAAATAGAATAATGTTAAACATAGGATGCCAACAAAGATTGTGATGGAGTGGTAAGTATTCTTTCATCATTAACCAAAGATCTCAGATTTGAGTACTCGTGGGTATGAAGTCACCCTTGTTAAGAAGCGTTTTACCTTCAACGTGAGACTTCTCGTCGTAATCTCCGACGCATGCAAAATGTCTACCACAAGTAGTGTTTTTTTTCTTCTTCTTTTGTTATATCTCCTTATCAGTTTTATACAAACTTTATAAATAAATATTGATTTTAAATCAAAATCTCAAATTTCATTTGTTTTTTTGTTATGTACTTATCCTTGGCACTCAAATGTTTTATCATAAAAAAAGAAAAATGATGTGAGGAGTAAGAAAAAGTAAATGAGAAGGGTAGTCAAATTAGATTTACCGTAATAAATGGGCTGCTACTGGGAGTGACCTCAAACTTATATCAACTCTGAGATGACAGGCACTGTACAAAACCCCATGTGGCCTGAAACTCAGTTATTACCTTCATCAAATATTGTGGGCCCCACCATAAAATTTAAATTTTGAGAGCCAAATTTAAAAAAATTATATTACTTCATATGCTATAGTATTTTTTTTTATATAATTTTTAAAATATATAATCAAAAATAAAAAATATGACTTTTGAAAGTCCATTTATATCGTGTAAATTGGAAAAAGAAGTTACTCCATAAACATCCTTTGAAACTTCGGATGCATTGTTATTTAGTAGTTTTATTCATTCATTTTTATTAGGCAGTGACTTGATTTATTTATTAAAAAAATAATAATTATCAATTTTTTTCCTTGTCAAATTGTCATTTAGTTAGCTATAATTTTTTTCAAATAACTTAGCTATTTTAAAGTTAAAATGCTAGTGTCAAAAATTCTTTCAAGTGAAAAGGTGTTATAGCTAAATTTGCAAGATTCGATACAATATTAACAGAATTCGATGATCCATGATTGAATTCTTAAAAAATTTTACTTTGAGTAACGTATTATACTAAAAGTGTTAATCATAGTAACGTTTTCTAAGTTCACACCATTAAATACTACGTTACTGAGAAATACATTTGTATTAATTTTGTAAAATTTCAAAAATAAAATTATATTATTTTGATTAATTAATTTAAATAATAACTTGCTTTAGTTAAAAATTCTAATAAATCTACTAATTTTTGTTCAAGTACTGACGAAGTCGTCCTTGTTCTAAAGATTTCAATTGATGTTGAAGAAGTACACTGTGAATGTTAAAGAAGAATTATTTAATACATATAATTAATTCTAAATATATATTTAAAAAAAAGTAAAGTAGTTTTTATTTTAAATGAATTTTAAAAAAATCGCATAAATAAATTAAACGCTGAGTAGATTAAACAACTTGCCTCTATCAAGTTTGCTAATTCAGGTAAAATATAAATGCGAATATTTTTCCACCAGATTTTATGTTGTGCCATGTGTGTATAGTGGTCCATATAGATTTTATTACAGTTATTAACATTAATTTACACATTGGGATGTACCTGCAAACTAACGTATTTAGTTATTTTTAAGGGACCACTTTGTCTCAGTACGTACATTAATTATTTGGTAAGGTTTCGATACCCCTCAATCAAGAGTGACTCCGCCCATGATTATACGTGTTATTTTTCATATATATTACTCCTATTGAATAACGTTACTTAGCAAAATTTCTAGCTCTACCCTGTGATAGATAATACCAATATATATGTATCTTGTTTTGTATATTATTCCCTACCGTTTGTTGGTAATGATTATGTTGTGTTTTTCAAAAGTCAATTTGATTAATTTTCAAAATTTAATTAGATTAAATGAATTTGATATTTTATAACAAAAAATTAAATATTCAAACACTAAAAGAAAAGTATTACTAATTACAACTTTTTTAATATCAATATAATGAAAAAATATATCTTAGTATATTAATTAAAATTTATAATAGAATCGTGACAACTAAAAAGGGACGGGGAGAATAGTCTATCAGTATTAAAAAACAAAAGTAGAATAAAATTAGGACATTGTGATGCTTACGAAATTTAAAAAAAAAAAGAATTTGTGATGATTTGGAATTTATGTTAACATAACACGTGTTTAGAAGAGTATTATTGGAGACAATGCATGAGAATGATACAATACTCGTTTTAAGCTTTATTCCTAACACAATGCTTAGACACGATGAATTACGCAACCGAATATATATATGATATAATTACTAAAACATCAACAATTTACGCAAGCCAAGAATGCCTATCTAGGGTAGATAACGATTAGGATCATGCATTTGTTATCGTACCAAAAGTTTATCTCATAGCACGAGGATAGCTTCATAAATTTCTTAATGAATTAAGTTCATCAAACAAGCGGCATATATTTTATCATGACTCCATATTGGTCACAAGCCCCTCATCGCTCTCGCGCCATATTAGGCAGAATATTAACATTACCAAATAATCCCCCTTTCAGCACTTGCCTCATGCAACATATTGCTCTTGAAAGTCAAACTCATACACTTACCATCATATTAACATAACGTAGTATTATTTGTTAACTAAATTCATCAAACAGGCATCACATTCCTCTAACCCCTTCATGATGAGCATTGCCATAAGAAGAACACTGGCGTTACTCAACAGGCAACAGCAAGTAATTATGCACTTTTACTTTCTCAAAAAGGGGTTTTTCCATGTTAGATATTTCTACAAGTCATATTTTTAGGATAAAAAGGAGACTTGAAGAGGTCAAACCTAAAGGCCATTTTCCTTCATTGAATCAACCTAGTTATAACCAAATGACTAACTAGTGTCTACTCTATCGAAACATCAAACGTAGGCTTATGTAATTTGTGTTCTGTCCCATTTCTATTATATTAAATTAGTCTTCAATATTCTAAATAATTAATTTGCATTTGAGTTTTAAGTCATATATGCATCATCGATGTGATTAACTTTATTACAAAAGATTATATTGGTATTTTAGCTTGTATCTAATCTATTTTATGGTAATATAAAGAAATTCTTTAATACTTGTGATTGTCCATGGGAAAAAAAAAGTGGAAAAAGTTACTTCACATATATAGTACTCCAATTAGTTTTTTTTTTCTCATAAAGTTTTTATATATCTTTTCAATATTTTGAATTGTCAATTATTATGATTTAAAATACTTTTTACGTAATTTTAAATATATAAATTTTATTTTAAAATATCAAAATTCTCGATCAAAAATAAATTATTTGATTTTTGAAATTCAAACTGTACCATGTAAATTACGACAGACGAAGTATGAAATAGAGATATATATATATATATAGACGCATCTATGTCTTTGCCTTGCATTGTGAAGACATGAATATGACGGAGAAAAAGAAAACGTTAGTTGATTGCATGCATGCTTCCATGCAAAATGTATACCAATTAGGTATTATCTTCACAAAAATCTCACATCAAAAATTGACCTTTTGCTATACTTTTTGCCTACAACGTGTATTGCCTTTTTGCTGGTAACTTCTTGTATGATGTCCACCGTGAAGAGAGGGGAAAATATTTTTTATGAGAGTTTTTGATGTCCATTATTGAGTTATAATTTATACAACTATTAGAAATCAGTCAATTTTTGATGAGCATTTCGTCAAAAATATCTGAAAAACGTTTCATCATAAATGTTTCTGATGGACTTTTAGTCAGATAGGAAAAATCCAATCTTAAATGTGTGGTTAAGTGGAATTCTATATTTATAACATAACCACAACAACATATTCAGTAAGTGAGGTTGGGAAGGGTGAAATATATACAGACCTCATCACTATCTCACAGAGATAGAGAGGCTGTTTCCTAGGAGCCTTTGTCTAATTCTATATTTATATATTAAAAAATTACTCCCTTCGTCCCCTTTTTATGTGGCACCCTTTGAGTTGGCACAGTATTTAAATTATAATTGATCATTTCCGCAAATATGTATTAGACAACTGAGAGCTGTGTGTAATTTTGTCAATTCATTCCTCCATGATTGACTCATCATAAGCCAATAAGAATTCAAAGACCCCATACTTGTTTTGTTCTTTGGGTTGAACCCTCTAGAAATTTAGTGACGTGGTTGTTCTTAATATGCCAGGTGGCTATGACATGTCATGCCCCATACAAAAAATGAGATTTCTTAAGAAAGTTGACTAAACATAGGAGCCAATATGATTATATATTATCCAACATTACATGACAAATAATTTGTTTATAGTGTTACTCCTTCACTACTTTCAATAAATTTCTCATAATTTTTTTTGTATGGAGCTCAACAATTTTTTGAATTTTTTGATTTTTATATCCCATTTTAGTTGTTATGTTGCGCTTTTTAGGAGTTAATTTAACTATTTTTTAAAGTTAAATTGAATAAAATTAATTTGATATTTTTAAAATAAAAATTTAGATATTCAAAAATCACTAGAAGAGTATTATTGATTGCAATTTTTTTGTATCAAATATGATGAAAAAAGAGTATTAAAATGTTCGTCAAGGTCTACATAATTTAAGTCTAAAAATGAAAATTATGACAACCAGAATGAGATGGAAGGGGTATGTTGAATGTATAAAAAAATATTTTGTAATTTTGTAGTCTTAAATGCGTCACATGAAAAGTTAGAATTAAAGAATTGACAAAAGATGAAAGAGATATTTTTTGAAAAATAAATTAACTATGAAAGTAACACAAATACATTGGAACAAAGGAAGAACTTGTTTCGTGATTTTTTTTAAAAAAAAAAAATCTTTTTGCATATTGTGAAGGCTAATTTTTTACTAATAATTTGGAGATCTTTCTAAAATGTAATAAGCAAAAATTAATGGTGAAGTATGATTTGGGCCACTAATTTGCTAACAATTTATTTCTATTATTAATTAAAGTGGTACCCCTTTTAATGCAACCTTTCTTTATTGATACTACAAGAAATGAAGGTCCTACAACCTTTAAATATTAATCATCATAGATTTGCTTCTGAATTCTAGAGAAGATCAAATGGACTGCTTCAGAAAAGAAAAACAAAAAATTATTAGCTTAAAATTGTTGAATAAAAAAGAGCAAAATAAAAACGTTCTAAACTTGGTACAAATTATTAGTTTCATTCTCGAATTATTAATAATATTAAAAACATCCGTCTACTTGACATATTGAACTTAAATATACCTCTGATCTTATAACAAGAGTAAAATACACCTCTAAATTATTGTCATGTTAAAGGAGCATTTTTAATACTTGTGATAGTTCGGGGTGTATTTTAGTCTAAGTTGCTCGAACTCTTCATAAATATTACTACACCCGTGTTAGCTCCTTAAAAAATACATTATTTTTGGAGAATCCGACACACACCTGTTGACATTTATGAAGAGTCCGAGCAACATAGATTTTAGTTAAATTAGTCAAATAGAGGATGTCTTTATAACTATCAATAGTCGAGGATGAAATCAATAACTTGCGTCAGGTTCAGAAGTGTTTTTAATAGTTTTCTCAATTTGAAAAAAAAAGAGAAAAAAAAGGAACCAATATATGGACCTTTCTTTTCGGCCAAGTAGCGGTCACGTATATCAAAGAGTGGTCAATTAAGTATAAAAAAAAATTATACAAAATATATAGGTTAAATTTTGTTGTATATACATACCTATATATTAAATACTAAATATATTTAGTGAAATTATTAATTGTTTCATTACATTATTCATGATAGTGACAATTTAATTTTTTTGTAGTAATATATATTTGAAAGTGATTATTTGTGAATTTTATCAAGGGTGAGGACGTGAGATTTTGCCTTATGCATATACTTTTTAAACATGTATATTATCGCGTTCGAATTTTAGTGGTCAATTAATTGACAATTTAAAATAAAGGATATGTCAAAGATGAATGTGAGAAATAAGTTGAAAACGCAGCAGCCAATTTAGTAATAAGAAAATAATTCAAAAAACAATCCCTAATGGAGAATCACCTTCTTCCAAAAAAAATATTAATATAATACTGATATGCATTTTTCACGTTGGTATATCTAGTATATTTATTTTAGGTGCTCTTTGACTTGGTACGGTATTTAAGAAAGAAAAAAAAAGACTTTTGAAAACTTGTGATCTAAAATTATTCTTAGATATTTGTGTGGCTGAGAATCATTTCATTAAAGATAAAAAAAAATTTAAAAATAAATTATTTCCAATTTGAATAAAGTAACATTCTTCTTGAACAGACTAAAAAAAAGGATCTCATATAAAATGAGACGGAAGGATTACATAAAAGAAGAAAAGAGTGGCCTAAAGAGAATAATTGAATATTAGTGGTTGTTACATACATCTTAGCATATTATAAAATGTCACATTTGTCTAAGAAAAACCCGACATATTATGGTACACAAATTCATCTTAAATAGTCCATTTGTGATTTGTGCATGTGATGGAACCCATTTGTGGAGCACAACCCCAAAGCTCTTCACATTCATTTGTTTAGCACATACCTTACTTCTATTTAAGAAATGGAGAAGTTGTTTTCGATATATTTTTGACTCAACAAATAAAAAAAGTGTAAAAAAGTCATGATAAAATACTGAAAAAATTATGTTAAAATATTCTGAAAAGAAAGAAACGCAACTATGATAAGATAATCTTATTATTAAAATGCAAATAATAAACATCGAAGGATGAGAAACTCCTTGAGCGATATATATTAGAACTAGTATGATGAAAATACGTGAGACAATGCTATACTACCTATTTACCTCCCATCTTAATTCGCATCCTCCACAAACTCAATTATGTTTTCGATGAATAAAAACTTTGTATTAGTTATGTACAAACTATATGGTGATTATGCATTACATACTGGCTAAATTTATAAAAATAAAATAAAAGTTTTTAATTACTAATTTTTTTTGTAGACATTGATCATGTGTTGTTGTGTGGTTTTAAAGAATCCCTATTAAAAGGAGGACTTAGAAACATGGAATGGGCCCAATTGATTTTGCATTATGATTGACCACTAATAGTTACTCCATTAAGGGATAGCAATGGGCGGATACGGGCTAGATTGAGTTTAACCCGTAATATTTTTAATTCGCCTTATTTTGCTTAGCAGGGTGACTTTTTTTTTTTTAACTCGTTCCGCTCCATCTCAAATAGATCCGCTCCGTATAAATTCGCCCTGTTTAAATTTTTAATTCTTTTATTTTTAATTAAATTTAATATCAAAAATTAAAATCCATATATTTTTAAAAAAATTCACTATTTAACTATTTTAGTTGATATTTCAACAATTGTTAATTAAAAGTTTCTAATTAACATTTTAACAACTAATAATTTACCAGATGTGGCTAATTTAAATTTTAGAGAAAAAATAAAATTAAAGTCAATGTTTAATATAAAAAGTTTATATCTTTGATTTTTACTATTACAAATATTTAATTTTTTTTTGAATTCCTACTTGATTTTAAACCTGCAACCCGCCTCGCATTAGTTTTAAAAATAACTATTTCAACCCGCTCCGCTTCGCATAACTCTAAACCCATCCCGCACCCACCCCGTTGCCATCCCTACTCCCATTCACTCTACTCGTACACTATTCTAAAAAAAGATTTTATTAAATTTATCATTTATAATATTATTAAAATATAATTTTTTAATATTAATTATTTATTTTAAAATTATTTTTTACATGTAATACTAAATAACAATTAATACGAATATTATAATAAAATTTTATATCAATTATTAATTTTTTTAAATATATAAAATTCAAAATAAACAAAAATGAGTAAAAATTAAGTTCAATTGGAGTATTTATTATATTCCTTTAATGTTGAGTGTGGCAAGAAGTAGTGGGGTTTGCAGCTATCAGGCCCAGTAAGTCTGGACCATTGCTTTTTTTAATTAAAAAAAAAAAATTAAAGATTCTTGTTCATTTTTAATGGTTTCAATCATCCAGGACCATTAGAATTTATTATTATTAGCTTCATTTATTCTATGCTTTTAAGTCAGAGAATTTATGTTTTCTTGTGAAGTTTGACTCTGTCAATTAAGTTTATCAGAGTTGGCAAAGGTTTTGTATATTAAGTATTTATTGTATCCATCATCAAAATATATGTGTATTATATCATAATGTTAAATATGCCCTTCACATTATCAAAAATTCATTCTAGGATGAAATTGAACAAATCAATTAAAATAATCCGTTTTTAATTTAAACTAGGAAAAAACTATCTGATTACACAAGATTTCTATCATAAATACTGTTTCATTTCATAATTTAAAATAACAATATATTGTCTTAATAATTAATAATTTTGCGTCAAATCCACACTTCTTTAGATTTTAAGATACATGTGTCAAAGATATTAGGCACATGTATCTTGGATGTCATACACGAGATGAGTAAAATAAGAAAGACAAGAGAAAAAGTCAATCTCAAAAATATGCAAATCACACTAATTATATGTATCTCAGTATTTGAAATACTAAATATATTTTGAAATATAGATAGATAAGGAGAGAGACAAACAAGAGAGGGAGAGAGGAGAAAGACGAGTAACAGAGTTAGTCTAGCACAGATACAAGCAAATTATACTTGGATATACTACATATGAAATAAATTATATCTAATTTGTCTAACATCATTTGAGATACATGTATATAGTGAAGTAAATATGATGAGAAAAATAATTTTGAATCCAAAGTGAAGACACATAATCAGACTCTAAATTAATGAGATTTGTGTTGTCTGCTCTTTAAATTATCCAACAACAACAACAATATACCCAGTGAAACCCCACAAGTGGGGTCTGGGGAGGGTAGAATGTACACAGACCTTACCACTACCTAAGTAGAAAGGTTGTTTCCTAGGAACCCTCATCACATTCTAATTCGCGGCCTCCACTTCTTCCTATCTAGGGTCATGTCCTCAGTGATACTAAGTTTGAATTATCCATTTGAATGAATTCTCAATTAAACTCAACTCGCGACCCACCAAACAAAAACCAAAATTCTGATTATCTTTCTTCAAGCAAAATGGACACTGTCCAGTAAAGAAACAGTGATAGGCCCAATAAAACTGAATTTGATTTCTAGGCCCAGCAAAAGGATGGAATTCCATTAGTGGATCATTCATTTTCAGGCTTTGGTGAAAAGATTGGACAGTGATGGCCCAAATAGTCTCTCCTTAGCTATTACAAGGCCCAATTCAAGCACCTCTATGATTTATGAAGATAATAAATAGAGGATTTTTCGCATATAACCACTCAAAAATACCTTAATTATGCTTCATATGTATAATTTGGGTAATTACTTTTAGTTATAGCAATATTTCTATAATTTGCGCAATATTTATATATATTTGTATAATGTGCTATACAATTTGCAGTTTTTATATAATATTTGTATAATTCGCGCAAAATGTTTATATAATTTGTAGTTTTTGTATATTTCACTATACAATTTGATTCTTGCACAATTTTTGTATAATCACACGCAACGTTTGTACAAATTGTGCGAGTTATACAAAACTCAAACTGTAATTATATCTAGATGTTTGTCGCGAGCCGTAATTAATACAAATTATAGCTATGTTAGCTAATTAATTATTTATATATTTGCTTATTCGCGTAAATTTTTCCTTAATAAAAATTGAATTTCATTGGTCGATAATTCACTTAAGGCTTTATTAGAAAAATCGAAACTTGTTTTACTACTACTTTTGTCCATTTTTACCAGTCACTTTTCACTTCATGAAAGTTAACTTCACTATTATATGAAATCAAAGTAAACTAGATTAATTTAATAATTTAAATGTTCAAAGTATTATTTAATATTCAAATTGAATTAATCTTCTCCATTGGGAACTTGTGCTGTCCCAAGAGACACTTGGTAAATCTGTGATGTTAAATATGCCCTTTTGAATACTTGTACCTAAAGAAGATTTTTATTCAACAAAATGACAAGTAATGTTTCAATACAAAAATCATTTTTAGTATTATTATACCAAAATAATATTGACTTCTAATTATTTGGAGTGTGGAGGAGCCACGTATACCACCAAGAAAAAAAGTGAAATACTAACCACTACATAGCATCCAATTGGCCACTCATTTGTGGTGCTCTTTTAATTAGTTTGACTTGAAGAATCAAAAGGGTCTCTTGAAAATGTGAGGTACAACTTCTCTACATTGATTTAATAATAAAAAAGTTTAGAAAATATTATTTTGAAAAGTATTTTGGTAAGAAATAGTTTATGCTCACCCTACTTTTTTTAGAACATGTGAGTATTTAGTTTTCTATTAGATGTTTTATAGTTTTGTATTAGGGTTGAGTAAATTCGAGTTTACTCTGATATTATATACAATAAGTCAGCCAGCAATAATAATAATAACATATTCAAGGATTATTTGATAGGGTATGAAAAAATAATGCTATATAGAGTGTATTAATGATATTTGCATTATTTTTTATGTTTTGTTTGATTTGATATATTAAAAATAATATGTATTACATTATTTTTTAAAAAAAATATTAATTTATAAAAATATCCTCCATTAATATGGTGAAAAAGATGTAAGAAAGAATTTGAGAGGCAATTGAATCCTTAGTCATGCTAATGCAAGCATTAAATCTCGTTGTATTATTAATATCATAGATTTTCTTGTATTAGTAATATACTCTTTAATACATAATAGAACAAGCATTAATTATATACAAGTTGAAAAAGTGTACCAAATAAGATACTATTAATACACAAAGCTAATATCATGTTTTCTAATATGCTCTACCAAACGATCCGGTATGATTCCATAAAATTGGAGTCTACTGGTACGTCTCGAGCCTACACTCCAAAGATAGTCAGTACTCAAAAATCATTGTTGGTCTCAAACAAACCCTTGGCCCAATTGACTACTGAATGGAAGACTAAACATACATGCAAGCTTCATAAAGTGAGCCTTTAAAATATTTAAGTAAAGCTCATGCGGAAGTTTAAAACAACTTTTAAAATAAATAGTATTAATATTTAAAACATCATATCAAGTAGATTAAACTAACTCCCTAACTTTGACTAACTATGGAGCCTCTACTAATTAAATATGGGTTCCTGCACAAGACTCATGATTACCTGACTATAAAACAAATAAACTGATCTAACTAAACTAGAGTCCTCCAAAAGGGAAGAGGTCTCACCAACTGCCGCTGATGAGAAGACATCTTACTAAACGTTTGTTATCATGAGTACAATTCGCATCATAAAAAATTGCATCACCAAATAACGTTAGTACATGAAATATACATTATATATGTAATAAAGTTGAATGAAATAATATAGAATAAAATTCATACTGGTTGAAAGAAATGCTGAAAATAATTTGACTGAAAGTAAAACACGACTATAATAAAAACAAATAAAATTTCATATTAAAGATGTACAATGTATATTTTGAAAATAATAACTTTACTTTTTAGAGAGTTTCTTCTATCGATAATAATTACTGTAATTAATATAAGCATAAATCTAACTAGTAACCAAACGGTCCCCGAATTTGATACCAAATTGACACCAACCAAACAAAATGTTTAGGGTGAATTTGAGAATAATTAATTTTTGTAAAATACCAACCAAACAAGCAGCTCAAAGGTTGTCTATTTTCCAATATATTTGGAGGAAAAATCAAGATGTGGCTGGTTATTATAAAGAAGAAAGTTCCAAAGAGGAATCGCCGTCTCTCCATATTCTCAAAGAGGCTAAAATAGTGAGGACAGAAAATGAACACGTTGGATCAACACACAACTCATAAAGAATCCTAAATACCCAATAGGAAGACGTGTTCAGACTCTGATCTCCCTCTCTTGGGACCCCTTTTTCTGATAATGACTTACAAAATTGCCCTAAAAATCTCCACTTCATTCTCACCTCATATCGCACTGTAAAAGGTTATTTATTAGGAATCTTGATTTCAATGGCACCCTGATACAGTTTCCTAGTACTCTGTATTCAGGATGCAAGTGAAGCTGTTAAAAATGGAAGCTTCTTGCAATTTCTGTGGCAGCATCTCCACTTTGGCTCCAAGCTGCCTCAGTCTCCGTTTCCTTCAAAAAAGATCCAATCTTTCTTCTTTCATTGGCTCTGTTAATCTGTCCAACCCCAAGAATCGGAGCTTTCTTGATTCTATTTCTCTCAAGTCTACAATTCGAGCAACTGCAAGTAGTAGCGGTGGCACAAAGGCTGTCACTACCCGGAGAAGAAAACCCAAGATTGCTGGAACCAATGGTGCTTCCAGCAAGAATGTTAAAATTAGTGAGATCCCTGCAGTTTCAACAAAAGGGCCATCAGGGAAAGTGACGAGGAAAAATCAGCAGCAAGAGTGTAAACAGGATACTGGGCCGGTGGACGTGAGATCACTGAATCAGAATGGTGACCCTTTGGGGCGTAAAGATTTGGGTAAGTGTGTAGTTAGGTGGTTATCTCAAGGGATGAGAGCTATGGCTTCAGATTTTGTTACAGCAGAGATGCAGGGAGAGTTTGCTGAGCTCAAACAAAGAATGGAACCAGGATTGACTTTTGTTATTCAAGCTCAGCCTTATCTTAATGCTGTACCTATGCCTCTTGGTCTTGAAGCTATTTGCTTGAAGGCTTGCACTCATTATCCTACCCTCTTCGATAACTTCCAGCGCGAGCTCAGGAACGTTCTTCAGGACCTTCAGCGCAAGTCATCGATCCAAGATTGGCGTGAGACTGAATCATGGAAGTTGCTCAAGAATCTAGCCAGTTCAGGTGACACCGCTGGAAATTACATTCCATTTTATATGACATATTTGTTTGAAAGGTCATCATTGGATATAAGTATATAGTAGTAAAAAGGAAAAAGATCAATCGTTGGATAGTAATCTGATATAAAAAACCTGCTCTTTCTGTTTCATTTTGTACGTTTTTTACGATGATATATGTATTGACGTAGAGTTTCTGAAGCAAAAGAAAGACTTTTGACACGTAATATATTTGTAACAGTCCTATAGATTGTGTTTGAATTATGTCATGTTATGTCAATCCTGTAAGAGCAGTTCATTAAGGGTTAAATGACTCATAAAAATCACATACCAAATATAGAAAAGTGGCAATCTTCTTGAAATAGACTAAAGGCAAAGAGGTTAATGTAAAATGGATTGGAGGGGGTATTGGATACTTGAAACTTGTATAAAGAATGGTTTCTGATATTTTAGGACATCAAGGTAGATAAGAGTTTCATACAGATTGAGAGAGCAATATTATTAGGGATAATTATAGTAGATGGTCATTCAGCCAAAGTAATTACCCAAAAAATGGCCATTCGCTGTCATGTATACTCAGTATATATTTCATTTATATCAATCTATATTCAATTTTTGAGTGTATAATAATGTATATTTTCTATGATTTTTGGCTATTTTTTTGCAAATAAAATATGGCTATATTTGTTGAAAGCTATTTAGTTTATTTTATATATTTGAAATTAGCTCTTGTTGTAAATAGAATGGTGCCCAATATTTTAGGACATCAAGGTAGATAAGTGTTTCATATGGATTGAGAAAGCAATATTATTAATAGAATGCTGTTTAATATTTTAGGACATCAAGGTAGATAGGAGTTTCACACATCCATATAGATTGAGAAAAGAGTTTTTAAACCTCTGCAGATGGGTTCTAGGATTGGTCAGTTTGGTTTTCTCTGACACTGTTTACTTGCAGCTCAGCATAAAGCCATTGCAAGAAAGACTTCTCAACCAAAATTTGTTCCTGGTGTAATGGGAATGGACCTTGAGAAAGCAAAAGCCATTCAGAGTAGGATTGATGAATTCACCAATCGGATGTCAGATTTGCTTCATATCGAAAGGGATGCTGAATTGGAGTTCACTCAGGAGGAGTTGAATGCTGTCCCTGCACCGGATGTTGGTTCTGAGGCTCAGAAGCCATTTGAATACTTGGTTAGCCATGCGCAGCCTGAGCAGGAACTCTGTGATACTATCTGCAATCTGACAGCAGTTAGCACATCTATAGGTGATATAACTTTCTTTTGCAACATGGATGTTTGCCGGTATTTATTTCCTCCATTGAATTCGAACATGTTTTTGCTTTACAACAAACAGGATTAGGTGGAATGCATTTAGTGTTGTTCAAATTGGAGGGAAATCACAAATTGCCTCCGACTAACCTCTCACCTGGAGACATGGTTTGTGTCAGAATATGTGATAGCAGAGGCGCTGGTGCAACTTCGTGCATGCAAGGATTTGTGCACAACCTAGGGGAGGACGAACGTAGCATCAGTTTGGCTCTTGAATCACTTCAGGGAGATACTACCTTTTCCAAGCTCTTTGGTAAAAATGTTCGCATTGATCGTATTCAAGGATTGGCTGATGCGCTCACATACGAGGTATATTTCCTTCAATTCTGCCAGGTGAAATTCTTGTTGAAATCATAGTTAAAAAGAATATGTGGAATGGTGAAAGTAATAATTGATTATGTCAGAAGAACGAAGTTTTAGTATATGGTTAACCTAATTAATTTAGAGGAAGCAAAACCATAAGGGGTCTACCAAGCCCATCCCAAGTACCATGTGTTCTTCTTTATTGATCTTAGGAGGAAAATGCTCACTACAGCAGTGATTTTCTATGTTTTGGAGAAAAATATGTGAAATATTTTTTTGTTATGATTTTGGATGCATAAACTTCAGGTTTAGCTTTCTGTTCCATACCCATTTAAATTAAGTTGTTTTTTGGATGTGTTGTAATTTCCGAATTTTTCTTGATAAGAATTTTTTTCCCAAGACGAGGATTTTCCAGAAGCAACCTCTCTATCTCTATGAGGTAGTGGTAAGGTCCCTCCCTAGACCCCACTTGTGGGATTCCATTGGGTATGTTGTTGTTGTTGTTGTTAAGAATCTTTTTCCCATTATATTATTCTTGCATGTCGCTTGACCTGTCATAATGCATGTTTATAGCTTGATGCCTTGATCCCCTTGTGAGAGACTCTGGTACTATATTGTCTAAATTTTGTTTTTGGGGGAAGCGCATACTTCATTTTCATGGTTCAAGCCTGACTTCGAAAAAACTAAGGAGTTCATACCTTTTTTAAAGTAATGTCCTTTTATTTTGAACAAACTCTCACTGTATGCAAACAGTTGTTAGAAGCTCAGCACTTCATTTCGAGGTTCAGTACAACTTTGAAAAACCTATGTATCACTTTTGCCACTATGACTTGTGATAATTGGTACTCTAGAATCAACATTGCATGTTGCATCTTTTGTTTTCATATTGTTCAAATATGCCTTCAGCATTCCTTGTTCTTTTCTCTCTTTCTTCACTTGTGCTCCTACTACTTTTCTAACAGCGTGATATTTCTCTCTTTTCTTTTGTCACTTCCATCACTTGTTCTCATACTTCCTCTCGATTATCCAAGTATTTTCCATTCATGCTATGCTTTCTGGTAGAAAATTAGAAAGTTTATCTAAGGAATTTGCCTCCTTCAGTTGGTTTTGGCATGCTGCTGTATCACCCAATCTAACCATCCATTAAATCCATTGGGTAGCTTAGAAATTAATAAAAGAAGCTGGTTTTGCTCGCATAGCAGCATTCACGGCTTTACTCTTCATTAAGGGGTTTCATAGACACCTGTGAGAACCAGTTAGCATAGATTATTGTATTGTGTAAGGTTCTATACTTTATGTGTTATTGTATTGTGTACATGATTTTATCCTTAATAAAAAGTTATGCTTTAGAGACCCTTGGGGTCTTGAAAGTATTTCCTGCTGGCCTTTGCATATGACCATTATTTGTTGTAAGTTGTATAATACCATTGGTAAATGAGCAGTTCTTCATTATCTTCTGATTACTCTATATCTTCCTTTATCACTATTGGACTTCCTGTGATGTTTTCTCTTAGGAGGGAAAGTGACTTGCTTACTCCTTCAGTTAACAAGAACAATTTCTGGAGTAACAGCGGTAGTTGACACAACTATAAAATTAAGTTCAAACAAATAAAAAAAACTATTTCTTTGGCTCTTTATCTTTGATATGTTTTCTGCAATAGTTTTTTGATAGGCGTTGCAGAATGTTTTACAATGAGTACAGTCCTCTTTTAATATTGTTCAATACTGGGAAGAGTAGTCTTATATAACAACGTTTAAGAGCAGTTGCTGCTTTACAAAGTTGGTGATAGACTGGAACATTTTGTTATGTTGAAATAAAAGGTCAAATCTTTTTTTTAAAGAATTCCTGGGGTCTCATTAGGTTTGAGGAGAACATAGTCTATCTTAAAATGTGTTATTCACCCTTTTCTTTTGGCAGCGCAATTGTGAAGCCTTAATGATGCTTCAGAAGAAAGGGTTTCGGAAGAAAAATCCTTCAGTAGCGGTGGTAGCTACACTTTTTGGAGACAAAGAAGACCTTAAGTGGCTTGAGGAGAATGACATGGCAGATTGGGCTGAAGTGGAACTTCCTGATTCTACGTATAGAAAATCTTTTGATGATTCCCAAAGAAAAGCAATTGCATTAGGCTTAAACAAGAATCGACCTATAATGATTATTCAAGGACCTCCTGGCACAGGGAAGACTGGTTTGCTGAAGGAATTGATTTCTCTTGCTGTAAAACAAGGTGAGAGGGTGCTTGTAACTGCACCAACAAATGCAGCTGTGGACAACATGGTTGAAAAGTTGTCTGGTATTGGAATCAACATTGTTAGAGTTGGAAATCCTGCCCGAATATCCCCTGCTGTAGCTTCAAAATCTTTGGCTGAAATTGTGAATAACAGGCTGTCTGATTTCCGAGCCGAAATTGAGAGGAAGAAATCAGATCTTAGAAGGGACCTGAGATATTGTCTTAAGGATGATTCTTTAGCTGCGGGTATACGTCAGCTTCTGAAACAGCTTGGAAAGTCCATCAAGAATAAAGAGAAGGAAACTGTGAAAGAAATCTTATCAACTGCTCACGTTGTGCTTGCAACAAACATTGGGGCAGCTGATCCACTAATTAGGCGGCTGGATGCATTTGATTTGGTTATTATAGATGAAGCTGGCCAAGCAATTGAACCATCATCTTGGATACCAATATTGCTCGGAAAGCGTTGTATTCTTGCAGGAGATCAATTCCAGCTTGCTCCTGTGATCCTTTCTAGGAAGGCCTTAGAAGGTTGTCTTGGAGTTTCACTACTGGAGAGGGCAGCAACTTTGCATGATGGGATGCTGTCGACAAAGTTGACAACACAGTACAGAATGAATGACGCCATTGCTAGCTGGGCTTCAAAGGAAATGTATGATGGATCTTTAACATCATCTCCAACCGTTGCTTCTCATCTTCTGGTGGATTCTCCTTTTGTCAAGGTATGAGATCGATGTGTTCAGACTCTTGAGACTTAAGTCTTGACCCCTTAAATGTCATGGAACTGTATGAACACCTATTCTAAAAGTTTAAACCTTTAAATGATATTTTGATCTAAACTCCTAACTATTATAGTGTCTTTATGGATATTCCTTAATACATATAAATTTGAATGTCTCTTCTCAACATCTTGTTTATTGATTTTGTAAGTAACACATACTATGCTTAGAAATAAAGTTGCTGTTGAATCCATTCTTGTATAGTTACCATCTTCAACATGTGCTAGGTGCTTCATTTAATTGTTCTTGGCACTGCCTCAAAACATTACTCGGGGTTATTTGCTCGTTTGACACTTCAGCATATTGTTTGACTAAGTATATGGTTACAGAAAGCTTTTGATGATTTTAGTTCTTCTAAATTTTGCATTCAGCCCACATGGATTACACAGTGTCCACTGTTATTGCTTGATACGAGAATGCCTTACGGAAGCTTATCAGTTGGTTGTGAAGAGCATCTGGACCCTGCTGGCACTGGGTCCTTTTTCAACGAAGGGGAAGCAGAAATCGTTGTTCAACATGTATTCAGTTTAATTTATGCTGGTACGCGCTCTTTCCTTTTTGTTTGCTCTGCAAGTTATAATTGATAGATCCTTTAATGTTCCTGAAAGTAGTCATAAATAAAACTTCCATGTGAGTATATTTGTGGCTCAAGCTATGACTGGACAAAATATTGCATTCATTGAATTCAATCATTAAATATCTTGCATGTATCTTGTCCACCCACCAGAATGCCTAGCTTAGATAGAAAGGTAGCAGGACTACTGTGATGGACTGATTACAACTTTGTATTCCCTGGTTTTAACTTATAACAAGTGTTTGCTGAAAGTAAAAGCTCATGAAATCTCAATTTGAACTGCGCATTTCTCTCTAATCAAATGCCAATGACTAATTTTTTTTTTCTTTGTACGTGAATCCCATTCTTTTACCACAGTTACGCTTAAAAAAAGGTTTTACAGAAATATATAGCCAACAATTTTAACTCCTCTTTCATATTGCTGGAAGTACTGTTTGACAAAAAGCTACTCAACTAGGACACTATCCATCACGCCAAATACCATGTTCTTCGAGAAGCTGAAGACCTTTAACCTTCACCTTGCTTAGATGGTTTTTCCTTTTTAATTTCCTATGAGATTGTTCCTTTAATGTCTACACCTCCTATATCTTCGCTAGAAGGAAGTGTCTTCAGTAAAGCGATAGACCAGGAAGTTTCAGTTGACTAGTTTATATGGATGATAAATATGACACCTCCAAAGCTTAGCTGAATAAGAGTTAATCAGTACTATTTTTTAATGAGGGTTAATTAATACTATTGCACTTCCAATATGACACTCGTCGTGATAGTTTCTCGTCTGGTATCTTCTCCTGAGCGAACCAACATAAACTTCCCTTCTGAGCACGTTCATAATTCTGCATCCACATTACTTGGATGAGCTTATGAACTAAGTTGCTCAGACTCGGGTACAGACCTAGAGGTCGGCCCCCTCGTTTAATTTTTAAGATTCGGGAATATGGATCCATGTATGGGTTCGGGTGCGGGGATTCGCCAAAGAAGTAATCAAAATATCTAAAAATAGAGTGATAAAACCTAAATTATGAGATATTATGTGGAAAACATGAAGAGAATCCTGAAAGGAGATTAAAGAAAAAGGCGTGACAGAAATTTCTATATAAAAGGTATTCCATTTTCTTCAATTTCATCTTAGCTTTTGTATTGATTTCTGTAATCATTAAAACCGTCCAAACTTTCCCCGTCGATTTTGGTCAAAATACCCGAAATCGGTTGACCAAATCGGACACGGATCCCACACCCACACTCATGTCGTGTCGACACGGGTGCGGCACCAAAAGTGAAGAGCCCGAGCAACTTAGCTTATGAACGCATCCTTTACGGGTTAGATGAAGAAAAAGCTTTTTATTTACATTTGGGGAATTTGCATGTACTTTCTACCAATGTTGCTTCATGTATCATAAATCAGGATAGATTAGCTAAAGAAGTATCTATTATCTTCTGCAGGTGTTCCTCCTGCAGCCATTGCTGTGCAGTCTCCTTATGTCGCTCAAGTGCAACTACTTAGAGACAGGATTGATGAGATTCCAATGGCTACTGGTGTTGAGGTTGCAACTATTGATAGCTTTCAAGGCCGTGAAGCAGATGCTGTGATTATATCCATGGTAAGCTGTCACTTTACTGATGTGTTAGATTTCGACATGCTTCTGTGGATGGCTCTTTCATTCCATTCTAATCTCTGTCTTGATAAGGATCCTTTAAGTAATCAAAGTTAATAATTGAGGGATCTGAAGTCTCCTAGAGGAAATTTCGTGATATCCTCCAAGAATTAGTGAAAAAACAGTAATATCTGCTTGAATGCTCGATTGGTATATGCTAAAGTTATTTGAGTATGGATATATAAGTGCATGCTTATATCACTTTGCTTGATGATGTCCAGGTCCAGA
>DF357274.1:100203-118560 GCA_000787875.1 Solanum virginianum | reverse complement strand
AACAATTTGGGGGGCCGTTGGCTTTCTGGGAGACAACAGGCGAATGAATGTTGCAATAACAAGGGCGCGCAAGCATGTAGCAGTCGTCTGTGACAGTTCAACTATATGCCACAACACATATTTGGCCAGGCTGCTTCGTCATATTCGATATGTTGGCAAAGTAAAGCATGTTGAACCTGGCAGCTTCTGGGAATTTGGCCTTGGTATGGATCCAATGCTGCCTACTACCAGTTAACTTTGAAAAGAGTTCAAGAGGACCAAATTTCAAATATATCTGTCAAACTTTTGACTGATTGGGCGGACTCTCAAATACATTGATGATCTGGTTCGTTCTGCAAATTATATATTCAGCTTTTTCTCCACGAGGACAAACCACAGGGTAATTTTCATTTGTATATATAATTCAAAGGAAAACTTTGTTAGAAGTGTACATATATTCATACAGATACAATGTCCATACGATTCTTGATTGTTTGACTCCAATTAATGATTTTCCTTGTATTTGAATCAGCATGAAGATTCTGTTTAAACAAGGATCAGATTCATTCATTACAGGAGTTCATATATATATATATATGTGTGTGTGTGTGTAGTACCTATGGAAGTTTTATGACTGAAAACAGAGTTGTGGGGGGCAAGAGTAAGGGTAGTAATAGCGCGGGATAGCTATCCTGTAATCGAACAATATTCATCATCCTGGACTTATACTTGTGAAAGTTGATACTCCAGGGTTCTAGCTTATTTAATAAATTACAGGAGCTGAAAATGACCACATTCTTCATAGAGCCCTCTTATCTCTTCCCATGATTATCTGTTAATAATTTTGTTCTGGAGTAAGGAGTTAACAAACGAAGGATAAAAGGATGTGAGATGGAAAAGGGATATTAAACTAACCACCCTATAACTGTTCTATAATAACATTTCACTGTAACGATCAAGTTTTTTTTTTTAAAAAAAAAAAAATCAACTTAGGATGTTATGTTACATTATATGTTCTAAAGAGGTTTAACTGTATCTCAACAAGACTTGCTGCATTGCAAACATGGTTCTCACTAGAGGACATTTGGTAGGTAGGACACATTGGAGAAAACGATAATGGTATTATTTCATTCCCTTGTTTGTAGTGTTTCCAATCAATCTATGTATAACTAGTACATGTATTAGTTATACATCTTATTTAGTACTCCGTCTGTCTCATTTTATGTGACATTCTTTCCTTTTTGGTTTGTCCCAAAAAGAATGTCACCTTACTTTAATTGGAAATAATTTACCTTTAAAATTCTTTTTTACCCTTAATGAAATGATTCTCAACCATACAAATATCTAAGAATGATTTTAGATCACATATTTTAAAAGTCTTCCCTTTTTTCTTAAATACCGTGCCAAGTCAAAGGGTGTCACATAAAATGAGACGAAG
The DNA here is from genome assembly GCA_000787875.1 of Solanum virginianum. Taxonomy (NCBI): domain Eukaryota; kingdom Viridiplantae; phylum Streptophyta; class Magnoliopsida; order Solanales; family Solanaceae; genus Solanum; species Solanum virginianum. Next base: position 117,143 of record DF357274.1, on the reverse strand, counting down.
GGAGTACTATTTTTGTACATAACAAACAATGGCATTAGCAAGTCTAGAGTTATTAATAAATGGATAGACATGATTAAAGACAAAATTGCTCTTAAAGCCCCTCAAAGTACACAAAGCTAAAGAACGTCAAGGGTATTTTTATAAATAAATTATTTTTTTAAAAATTATATAATGCATATTATTTTTAATACATCAAATCAAAAAAATGAATAAGTAATATCTCGAGGGATAACGTTTTTGACATAACATTCAATTGGGCTGGAAGACAAGTTGATGACGTTAATTGTTAGCTGTACATTTTATACTTTTTGAAACGCATTTTTTTCTTGTTCTTTTGCTTTTCAAACAAGCCAACTTCTTGTATCCATACATTCTGCAATTTTTTATTAGTTTTATCGTCATTTTGTTTGGCAAATGTAAGCATCAAGAAAATTGTGTTTCACGCTTATGTTTTAGCTGTGCCTAAACCATCTGAGTTCAAACAGAAATGATAAGAAATTTGTCTTTTACTCTTTTCTACTTCAATTCAATACTACAATAGTGATATTGTCAAATGCATCAAAATTAAATTTCTGCAACTATACTGAGAAAATGGTGAACACCAATTTCTTTGAGTACTTATTTGTCATCAGAATTTCACCCTATCCATGGTGTTAAGCCCTTAAACTGTTCTTACTTTGGACAGGCACATTCAACTCTTGTTCTTCGACCTGTAGCAGGGAAGAACCAGGTTTTAAAAATGAACAAACTTTGTTTACAAAAAGGGCAGGGATTCGATGCCCTGTCTCTAACTAACAATGTAAAACAATACTTTTTCAAAGTTGGCATCATTCAATGTTCTCTTTTTTCATAGTAAACTGTATATGATATCAAATTGAAAAGTTTTGCGACTTGAAAATAACATGGTGGACTTGGTTGGTGTTTAGATACTCTTAGATTGTGCCTCTATCACTTCCCTGCAGCTGCTTCTGTAGGTGTTTTGGTAGTCATCTGGTCAACTGCATGCACAGTGTTCTGAAGTTCTTCCCATATGGCTTTGTAGACCATCCTCTGCCTATTCACAGCAGATTGTCCCTCAAAAGCTGAAGAGATTACATCAATGCTGCAAAAGAGAGCAATAAGATGACTATAGAACTAGCAAAAAATATGGTCACCACTTGATTTAGTAAAACAGCTTCATATTCCCATCCAATGCATGCACCATCTACTAAAGAAGAAACCTCACCTGACATGCCGACCATCACCATAAGCATCTTTCACTATGACTGTGTCCGCATTCAACTGTTCCTTGATCTGTTGACATATATTTAAATCTCAACCGGACAATTATAGTGATAGAAGTGACACTATCACAAAGGACATGAATGTAATATCCCAGGCAGATACTACAGGAGCATGGAAACTGTACAGCCAATTGTAGCACAGACTAAGCAAGTACAACCCTTACTAATGTAATCTAAGGTCACAGTCTTGTTTATGTAACCATGACAAAAATGACAAAAACATTAAAAGGATCAAATATGAAAAGTTTAATGACACATGTGATGGAATGAAGTCTCAAAAGAGGAATCTACTTCAACTGGTATGCCCTTGGAGCCGGGCATACATAAAATAGAAATCACACTCAAAAGAGGTGGACAACTTAATACATCAGCCGATGTTGCAGCAAATTTGATTGCAAAAGAAAGGACAGGGAAGAGAAGTTCTTTACCAGAACTGTAATTGTGGACATGATGTGCTTAAGCTTTTGCTGCCATGTTTTAATTAAAGTAGGAGCTAATATATGTCATAATGAATTAGCATTCTACACTTTGTTGTATATGGTTAATGATAAATATGAGATGAGTATTGAGGGGGGGAGAGAGGCCAATTATGAGACAGTTTGGATTAGTTGGTTATAGGTGACCTCAATTGGCAAGGGTTGAGACACTTGTTAGGCTAAAAGTTTTGAGTCATGCACCAAGCAACTCAGTCCAGCATTTAAGAGGAGAAAAATAAAGGGGCAGGCCCATCATTCTCGAGTTCCAAGGTTGTGGTTGGGCCATAGCGCCGACTCCACAGAAATTTGTCGGACATAGGAAGAATAGAGGGTATGCATTAAGTGGTTATATAAGCACATTTTAAGTGTTGAAACTGATTTCATAAAGGGGTGATTCCAAATACAATAAACTAATTGGTTTATAACAAACATAGTTATAAAAAAGAAATAGCCAAATCATAGGAAATATATAGTGACTATATAATATAGCTTGTCAAAAGTCATAGAAAGTATGCATTGACTATACAATATAGATTACTTATATATGAGCTATACACTGAATATACATTATAATACACTCAAAAGCTGAATATAGCTTGATTGTACATAAAATATACACCCAGTATACATGACCACACACCGAATGGCCATTTTTGGTAATTGAAAAGACCAAATAGTCATTTCATATAATTATCCCTTTATAAATGCACAAACATGTGTTTGAACAGAAGTGTTGAAACATATATACAATGAACTGATGAAGAGGATATTTTGTTCGGAAATGGTATTTTGAGAATTAGAAAAAATACAAAAGGATAAATTCATATAATCTTGGTCAAACTAATAAAAGTACTAATAAGTTGATTACAATAGTTGGGAGTGACCTATTTATGTCTTTTGGATGATTGTCTTATAAGCACATAGGTATATGTACTTTGGTATTTACCAAATGCATAATAACTCAAAAGGTACTTAAAAGCCAATTTTGACCAACTTATGTGTTTGATAGCCTATTTGAATAAGCTAATTGTAAACAGTAGGAAAGTTTGAAGTGTTGAAAAGTATTATCAAGCGTTGAAACTGATTTTATAAATAAGCAGTTAACATATTTGGATAGAAGTGTTGAAGTTGTTAATAAGCAATTGATGTGTTCGATAAAAAATTGTTGATAAGTTGTTTTGTTGTTAGAATGACTAAAATATCCTTAAAATATTTGCAGAAAAATATAATTTAAAAGTATTCGTGTACAGAAACGGAGGAACAACACATACGAAGTGGAGAGGAAGTAAGAAATTTTGTTTTGGAAAAGATATTAAGAATTAGAAAAGGTATGATCTACCAAGGAAGCAAAAGGGGACAAACCATAGACCAAAAAAGAAGATGGAGTATAATACTAGGTTGTATATGGTGGACTATCTGCAGCGAAAGGAATCTAAGATGCTTTGAGGGAAAGATGCTCTCATTACATGTAATTGTGGCTTAGGGGGGGGGGGGCCCTATTAAGGATAAAATCATAAATGCTTGATCAAACCAAAATTGTTTATAAGCTGAAAAGTCAAAAGTTAGGCTATCATAAGTTGGGATGGGTTGACCCACTTTGTAATTGTGGCTTAACAGTTTTTTTTGGTTAATACACTATGTTACCCTATCAAAAGAGGGAAGAAGGGGGGGCGAAAACTATTAAGGATAAAATCATAAATGCTTGATCAAACCAAAATTGTTTATAAGCTGAAAAGTCAAAAGTTAGGCTATCATAAGTTGGGATAGGTTGACCAACTTATCCCTTTTGGCTGAGTTTGGTTTATAAGCATTTGGCATATAAACACTTTGGTGTTTATCAAATGTGTAGATAAGCTAAAAATTGTTTATAAGCCAATTTGACCAGCTTATAAACTTAGTGGGTGATTGTATAGACTTATTTTAAGTAACTTTTGGCTTTTAAGTTCTTTTTTATTTTTGAAAGTGTTTAGAAAACACAAAAAGTGCTTTTAAATACTTTTTTAAGGCTTAAAAAGTACCTAAAAAAAACCCAAAAGCCAAAAGTTGGGTGTTCCCAACTTATAACTTATAATATTTAGCTTATAAGCCACTTAAAAAAGTGAATCCAAACGAGCCAAACACCCTCTAAGTTAATAAGCTGATCAAATTAGCTTATAAACACTTTTTGGCTTATCTAGGCATTTGGTAAACATTGCCTAAAGTCATAAATTAGTCGCCTCAAGCTTATGGTGTAACCAGGAGTAGATAGAGAATACTGAGACTCTAATGCATTTGTTAAGAGTCTTTATAGATCTTTTTGCTTAGATTAGCTTGCTCTCGTTACATGTAATTATGGCTTATCTCTTTTTGGTTAATACAATATGTTACCATATCAAGAGAAGGATTAGAAAAATTATTACGAATAAATCATAAATCCTTTGTCAAATCAAAATTGCTTAAGCTGAAAAGTCATAAGTTGGGTTGACCACCTTATGACTTTTGACTGATTTTGGTTTATAAGCACTTGGCTTACAAACACTATGGTGTTTACCAAAAGCGTAGATAAGCTAAAAAGTGTCTATAAGCCAATTTGACCAGCTTATAAGCTTAGTCGAACACCCTCCAAACTTATAAGCTGGTCAAACTAGCTTGTAAACATTTTTTTGGCTTATCGAGGCATTTGGTAAACGTCGCCTAAAGTCATAATTGGCCCCTCCTAAATTTTGGTTTTATAGCTTATAAGTGCTCTTTGTTTGACCGAACCTTTTACAATTTATCGCTCATATCTATTGTAATCTCTGAAATACTACTCCTATAATATTTTATTTTCCCCATTCTATTTCTGCCATTCTTCCATATCTATAAATATTATTAAATTTTTTATTATTCGGTAAATAGCTTGAAGGACATTTCAATCATTTTAACATAAAATGTGATTATCAAGATCTTACCAAACATGTTAACAGCTTATTATTAGTTTCAACACTTCAATCCAAATCCGTAACTGTTTATTTAAATATTAAGCTTTGGCATGTAAAAATGTTTTTCAACCGTCGATGCTCATCAATTACTTTTATTAAGCTGATTTAACAGTTTCATAAACTTATCGAAACACCTCAAAGTAATTCAGAATATCATAAACTATATTCAAGGATCCTTTTAAAAAAAGAATTTCACAAGTTTAGTCCAAAACTCAAACTATGCTTCTTTCATTTAATTTGATCAATTCTTTATATAGACATAGTTCTATTAACTTCATTATGACACCGAGATGAATATTGTGAAATGTCCCTAATACGTGATATTGCTTTTTTGCAATACTTTTTTATCCCCACCCACCGACACTACGACAAGAAATGTGCACCGCTTTATCTCTTGTGATTACATAGTCCAAATAGTTTTCAGCACCTATATATTTCTTTGTCATTCAGCCGCTTACAGCACACTTAAAACTCATCACAACTCTGGTGGGGCCTAGAAGATTGAATCTTTCTCTTCACTTTAATAGTTCATGGCACATGGATCAAGGTGTTGCATCACACCAGAGAGCTATTTGGTTCTTTGATAAAATATGCAGCATTTGTGATCCTAGGTAGGTCAGTTTATCTTTTTATTTACAGCCTAGAAATTCTTGAAGGTTAGTGGTGCTCGGTCCAGAATTTGGTGGATAATCAACTTGATCCTCCTGCCTTCTCCACTTAAGTACCAATCATTTGTGTTCAAATCCATGGCATGTACCTGGGCGTGGGGTGGGGGCTGGGGGGATTGTCTTCATCATATGGTTCACTGAATATCTAGAGGTTGCTTCATTCATTGTTTCTCTTGTTCTTTTTTCTTCTCAGATCCTAACATCTTCAATTCTACAAATAAGAAAACATCTTCCACACTACATAATTAACCATGTAATAAACATCATGAATATTTGTTTTTTTTTAAAAAAAAAATGAGAATACTTAGTAATGTCGAAGTCAGTCCTTATCACGTTCCTTCTTTTAAGTGATTTTGCTAGACAGTATATACTCAATGATGTATTCTTCCTAATATGTGCCCCTTCAGACAACCTGAACACTGCATCAAAGGCCCCATGTTTTCTACACCGAAAGTTCTTCCTTTTTTGTCCAAACTCCTTCCCCCTAATTCTTTGAAAGGTTTTAAGCTGCTCTTCCATTGATGCTCAACGTACTATTCAGTTCAATCTGCTTAACCTTCATAACTAGTCTATCTAGTAGTAAGAATCATTAAAATTCAATCATCAGATGTTTTAGAGTTCAGAAAGAAAAAGGTAACAAAGCAATGAGCAAAAATTAATCTATGAAAGTTGGAGTTCATGGAAAGCTGAACAGATCAACATTTTGTATCTATTGCTTCTTCCTAATGCCTTTTATGAAATCTACTTCATCCAAAAAAAGAAAAAAGAACAACTCTTGAGGTCAGATTTAGCAATTACTCCGAAACAAAACCTCATAGTAATCCCTAAAGTTTTAACCTTCATATAGAATTTAGCAGTGCCCTAGCTGTAGAAAGCACAAAGCATATAAATAAAACACAAGTCCCAAGTTTTATGGCGCTCAAAAACTCAATATACTTAAAAGGAGTCAATAAATTTAACCTTTTTCTCCATAGACTGCATAAGAGGAGAATCAACTGAGCCATAACTGCCGGTATCGCTAGTTGCTCGAATACTGAAACTCCGAAGACCAGCAAAGGCCTCAATCTTCAATCCTATGTGAGGAAGGAGCTTCATCGGCCGGTAGGAACTGGCAGAAATAGAGCAACATTTCACCATTGCAGGTACACGTGGCTGAACGGAGCTGCTCAGCCGCCGGATACACAGCGCCGCCACATTTGGCCTCACAAACAGAGCCTTCGTCATCTCTAATTTCTCTTTCCCTTTCCCTTTCCCTTCCCCTTCCCCTTTATGGTCGCAAACCAATTAGAGGTCACACATAATAAAGGACTAGCAATCCCCAAATAAAATGTAAAATTATTTTTTGTTATTTTCGGTTTATTTCCCATATATAATTTCAAAATTATTTATATTTTGATATTTCCTTATTTTTTGTATAATAATAATCATAATATTTTTTAGATACACAATTAATAGAGTTGCAATTTTTTTATTTGAACGTATTTATCCATCTTTATACTTTTACTTTTACTTGTGAAATTTCACTAGATTAATTTTTATACATTGTCAAGCAGAGAATAAAAACATATTGTCATTCTTGTAATATTTATGTAAACACCACAAAGGTACTAGAAATTTCATTTTTTTGAAATATAATGATTTGATGATTTCTTTTAAAGCTTTTGCATGTCCATGATGTTAATTAAATAATAAATGAATGGTTTTTAATACATATAAATATTTATATAATCACTAGTTATAAGAGTCTGCGCTAGCACGACTCAACATATATTATTTTTTATTTTGATTTATGTGATATTGATAAAAAAATTATATATTTTGAGAAATTTTAAGTTGTTATTATTGTGACTTGTAGCACTTTTTATATTAATTTTAAATAATATATATTGCTTATTTTGTCACAAAATTTTGAAGCATAAAATTTATGCAGTAAATCTGGGTTAAAAGCAAAAATCATAAAAAACTAACAAAATTTTCTCAAAACTAAGCGAATCAGAAGAACGTAAAATTTCATATGTAAAGGTAAAATTTAAAGATTTATGATTTAATGCCCAAAGTGAAGGTAACTCCCTGAAACCTATCGACATCGAGGTGCAAAAACATGGAAAGCTAACACGATTAGATATTTTGATAGCCCATATTATAATCGATGAGTATTTCTTTTTGACCTGCGCAAATCAGGAGTCGAGTAAAACAAAGTATGTTAGGTAAAAAAGTATAAAATACTTTGTTTTACTCGACTCTTGATTTGCGCAGGTCAAAGAACAATACTCGTCGTTTATGACATGAGCTATCAAAATACTGAATCATGTTAGCTTTTCATAATCACGTTATGATCACAAAATATAAAATACTCTGTTTTACTCGACTCCTGATTTGCGCAAGTCTAAGAGGAATACTCATTGTTTATGACATGAACTATCAGAATATCTAATCAGAAAACTACAAAGAAATATAATTTGAGATTACAGAGGTTAACATGTTAAGAAAAAGCTAGACTATGGAATTTCTTAGCTGTTAATTAATTTTAAAACAAAAGTAATGACAAGACATTAATACAAATTTACATCAGTTGTAGATATGAACTAGGCTTAGGGATGAATTTCATTTCTCTATTTTCTTCACAAGGTTCAACACCCTTCTCCAATCTCTTATACGATCTATAAATATTCGATTTGCGGAATGAGAATAATATACAATGTTGGGCACGATCTATATGCCCAGCAAGACAAGTGATCTCTTAACCAAGCAAGGTTGAGAGTCTTATGGACTTAAGTTTTTTAGTATTATGTTGCTATTTCAGAAAAATATCACTCTAATCATTGATAGAAGCTCTAATTAATTATCTCACTTTCTTTAAGGATAAATTTAGAATGAAAAGTACAATTTCGACATAATCCAACATTTTCATCTAAATTTTGTATATCTGTCGAGAAATCTATTGAATATATATATAAAATAACATTTTGATTCTATAAACTCTAAATCTTAAATCCACTTCTGAACATCTTTCATTATATTTTCACTTGTCTTTGATTAATTATTATTTCAATTCTCTTACTTTATTTTTTTATATCACATCCATATACCAAATCACAAATACTATGTTGAATAATTGTATATTACTGTATTTTTTTGGTAATAAAAATGAGAAATAACAAAGATAGTACAAGCTTAAATAAAAGATTTACATAATCTTATTGTTGTGACTGCCCACATCGAAAAAACATTAGAAAACAAAACTGAAAAATCCCATCTGGAGTAAACTCCAGCGACGGTGGCTGCCTCTTCTCCCCAAATTGACACTTCTTCTACCTCAGATTCACTCGATAAACTCCTTCAATCGCCATTTGCTTTGTTGATTACACCTATTTCTTCGATCAATTTCTCACCGCCAATACCCTCTTCTCTATATCAATCATTGATAAAGACGAGATTTTTACCGAAAAGGGGGAAAATCGATTCGAGTTAATCTCCGTGGAGGAGTGAGTTGAAAATCTTGACGGATGGATCTGTTGATGGTAAAGATCATTGTTTGATTGATTGTTGACGGAAAACTGGGTGAATGAGGATGGGATTAGAATCTTCTGGTGAAATTCCTCGTGTTTTCCGGAAGATTAATGCGTTACATGAGGGTGCTATTTGATCCGATGATGTCCTTGCTTTAGATTTTTGTTTCTGTTGTAAGTTGTAATACTAATAGTTTATTAAGCGGAGGTGTGGGCTCATGGATGAGGCCAGTACTAGCTCTAAGGCCGCTGATTCCTCGGACTTGGCAGTTGAGGGAACCTTATCATCATCGTCGTCATCTACTGCTGCGGCAGCAGGGCTATCATGGCGTCCCAGCCAGGGAGTCTTTGGTCCTTATTTGCCTGTTGTCCAGGCAAATGCTAGCCCCAAAAGTTTGCGGGTAGTTGTTAGAAGACCTGTAAGTGCTCCTTTCCAATACTGTTTACTTTATTCCACCTTGCATTTGGGCCTTTATCCATTGGGGTGAGATAAAGCTAATGCCTGCTGAATTTTGAGTGTTATCAATGAATGAGACCTTGGAAGTCAAATTTTAGGTTATGATTTTCTGTATCCGTAGAAAGTCGCAAGTAGATAGACTTGAATGTTTTTATCATTAAGCTCATCGTATGGCAGTCTGAAGCAGTCTTGTTTATTCTGTCTGTATTATTCAACCCACAGTCAAAAATGACAAATAAAGGAACCCATTTGAGGCAGGTCAATCTAGATATTGGGAGTGCGCCGGCATGGGGCTTCAAATCATAGATTATATTGCTAGTAATAAGATAGAATATTGGTCAATTTGTCTTATGGGCCGAATTTAAAAACTGATAGCTGAAGCTGTAGCTCTGAGAGTAGGTGTCCACTATATTGCTGTTTTGGTGAAGGGATGATAACTGTATACCACATCAGCTCTAAGGAGGGGTGAGTATGGGTCACTGTGTTTTGCTGACATCCGCAGTAAGGTTTATAACTATTTCAATGGAATGTCTGCTGTATTTACTCTTTAGACTGGAATGTGTCGTATAGAGTTGAAAGTGATGCTTCGACTCTTGTTTCCACAGCTTCCTTCTAATCATGATAAATGAGTTGAGAGGTGCCTGTACTGCCATATAATATGCCCTTTAAGGGTGGTCATATTGTAACCCCCTCCCCCTCATGAAAAGAAGTAGTAGTATGCAACATTTGTGTAGAATATTGTTTTTCACATTAGTAAAAAGAATATATCCGGAACTAACATGATAACTCCAACATTCAATAATGAATCAATTTGAACATGCTTATCGAGGTAGCCCCTTCTTTCGACAAAAGATGACTGTGCAAACAGGTGAACTCGTGTTAGTTGTTGTAAGTATCTCTCTTGTAGAGCAATCTTGCTTGGGGTAAGTTCCTTAAGTTAGGGAGATAACCTCACAATATTTGGTTTCCACCTCTCTTAGTGCCTAGGCAGCACTCTGTTGCTGTAGAAGTTTCACAGGCAGTTACGACATCTCTAGAAAGGAAGCAGACTTTGCATAAGGGGATCTTTCTAGTCATTGCATAAGGAGATCTTTCTGGCACTGTCAATTTGGGACTTATCCTTTCTGGAGTAAAAGGCCATAGCTATATGATATGCCTTTAACCCCCCATCCTGTGAGAATCAGTCTACCCTATTTGTGCACTGATCATCCAACATCCTGTATTTGGTTAGAATCCCTTCCCCTAAGAGCTTCTTCCTTGTTACATCTCCACAAACATGTCATTAGCAAACTTTTGTTTTAGTTTCATAATTGTTGACTAGCCACTCCCAACTATCAGCATCCTCTGGATGCACATCAAAAAGTGTTACTTAAAGTAAAGAAAACCGTTTTATCCTTGTTCTCTTTCTTCCCCACTAGCAATGACAATGTTAAGTTTCATTAATGATAAGCTTTCCTTTTCTCTACTACCTTGCCATAGAAGTCCTTCCTACATTTGTCCAATCTCTTTTCATCCCAAAAGCAGGTTAAATGGAGATAACATAGGCTGTTAAGTATCCAGAACACTATTGATAAGAGTTGATCATTAACTTTTTCTTTTCCAGATAGGTAAAACGAAAAATTGCTTGATTGAGATGTTCAAGAAGTTCCGGCAGACCCTTAAAAGGAAACCAAACAAAAGGAGGAATAATAAAGAAGTCGTTGCCCCTCCCTTGGGGATTATAATGCAAACACTAAAACTCCATAACGTCACTCTATATTTTGCATTAGCTCCTTGGCATAAATAATGATATGTATGCATAAAGAATGTTAGGAAGCTTTTGATCCCCAAGTAAAACAGAAAGACACAACTAAAGTTTATTTAAGTTTGTCTTTACAACTGCTTACAAATAAAGGGGACACAAATGAGCTTATTTTTAAGCTGAACCCAAGATGAAGCTTGTTGCCGTATTGACATTATTAAAATTTTGTTGGACTTAAGACATTTAATTGTGTTTCCAATTTATAGAGTGAGTGGAGGATACTTCACATTTGATTCGACTTCATAGGTGATCTATAATCATTCGTTGAATGTCATGGATGGCTTTACACTGTCATCACATGAGAAACTTCCGTTTGTTGGTAAATTCACAGAAGAAATACCTATCACCAAACTTTACGGAAAGCTATACTCATCAACGTTCCTTTTTTTAATGAAACTGCTAAATTTTATTCCTCAGCATTAAGGGTATGGTATGCTGGCAACCTCCAAAAAATTACAACAAAGGTGCCATCAAATCTACAGGTTGATCTATATCCTCTATGCACTTCTGATTGCCACCAGAAACGTTGCACCAGAAACGTAGAGATATAATGCATTTCCATTTAACTTTTTGAATGAAACTGGATCTGTTTTCAAAGCATCTACCATTTCTCTCCTTCTGCACAGTTCACTAGATACAAAATGGAATAATCCTCCACCATCTCTTTTGGCTTTTATTCCCTTCCCTTCTGATCCAGCAGTTGAGCAAATCAGCTGTATGTTCAGGCATGATCCACCTAGTTTTGGTGAGGTTACGGAAAAGTGTTTTGAGTAGTGAAATTGCAATGTAGGAACAAATGCTTGTTTGTTTCCTCTGTTTGATATAGAGAAAGCACCTCGACACCAGTTGCGATTGGGTTCTCCTATATCACTTCCTGTGTAAGGCAAGTTCTCTTTACCACTAACCATGTGAAACATTTCACCTTGGTAGGAAAAATACTTTTTCAGATAGAACTTCATAGGACCTGAAATCTCCCAACTTGTTCAATCACATCCTTTTTGTATGCACTGAGATGCTTTATAGAAACTAGGTTTTTGTTACTGAGGTTATCGTGCAGATCTGTGATAGCGAGGAGGTCAGGTGATTTTCAATGATACATCAGCTGCAAACAAAGGGAAGTGATGGTGGGGAATGTGAAATGGAGGACATCTTTGGGAACCAATTGCAATATGCATGATGGTGGTTTCTAATAGTTTTAGCAGCATGAGGCATTGAAGAAAGATTACAAATGAATGTCAGCAAATATGATAAATAGTCCTCATTAGAACACTGCTTTCTATGCTTCTATTCGGGTGGAGCATCATCACTAGCAAGAACAAGGAATAAATGAAGTAAATTGATAGGCTGTTATTATGAGGCCTAGGAGAGACAGACAGTGGTAAGCAAAAGACTACCATAAGTACTAAAGATCTTGTTGGAGTGTGATACTCATAATAGATATATGCCAGTAAACTCAGAACCATTATTAGAAATAAAGTGGATATGCTAAAAGATCATTATATTAGAAGATTTTCGAGTAGACTTGATTGGGTTTGCCTGCCAGCTTAGACAAATTGTTGTGGTGATCAAGGAGGTGGCCCCCGGTGTGGGTGATCTTTCCACTCTAAAGGGATATCAAGGTTATATTAAGCTATGAGATAAGTAGATGTGGGAAAAAGGAAGTTTTCTCAATAATCAATACATAGCTTGCGTTGTTTAAACATTTGATGATGATTTTGACAAGGCACTGAATAAAGTCTAATAGGAAAGATTACAAAAAATATGCAAGGCACTTTTTTGGGTGAGTTGACACAAATGATACATGGAAGAATGCAATTTTCAATCTGAATTTGCTGATCAAATTAGAAGATAATTGCGTTCGGAAGGGATTAGAAAATGCTTCTAGCGGTTTTATTTGCCAACTCAGAGGGCAATATTCTCGTCGAATGCTTTAATGGAGTACCAACAAAGGAGAGTTTGCTTAAGAGATTCTAATTAGTTAAGCACTTAAGCTGGGTGCGGAGAATCTTAAAGCCGTCAAAAATGAAGTTCTAATGGTTTGCCACAAGTCAGTTCACATCATGTACATAATAATACTCAGAGATGTAAGCGTCTATGTTGTTGGAAAGGATGAGTATGATGAACTCTTGTGTATGTGTATCACATATCCTTTGAATCATTACCTTTAATATTTTAATGAAAAAATAAAGCTTTATGGACACCATTCATTTTGCCAAGTGAAAAATTTGGTGGTTTGTTCTCATTGCCTGAGTTTTGGCAGGTAGAGTTTCCTAGGTATCATGTACCCGGTGGAATAGTTGAGTGTGCAAGATTTGGATATTTGGAGACTGGCAACTGAGTTAATGCTAAGCTCAAGATTCAGAGATAGACCCTGGATTCTAAAGGGTCAGGTTGAGTGGGACCAAACCAAAATACTTGAAGTGCAAGTTTAGTGAAATTAAGGAGGGAATATATAATATTATTAATCCTTCTATGAAGAGAATATAAAATGAAGACGTCATCCTCGATAGAAATAATTAAGTAACAGGAAGCACTTGAGCGACCTTTTGAAGAGAATATAGTGCAAACGCACTATTGGGAAAAAGATATTGTGCCCTATGTTTTAATATTGCCATCTTTTGTTGTTGCTTTAAGTTGAAAAGAGGATGTTATGTATTGTTGGAGCAATTCTACCGCACATGTACGTTCAGTTGAAGCTTCAGCTCTCTGACTATTGTCTTGATTGTTACGAAGTGCTATGGACATCAAGTATTCTTGACCTATTTTCCTAGAGGAATGTTTGCAATTATTACGAGATTTAACTATGTTAGGAATATAGGTAGAATTGAGAATATTATCGTCTTCATCATTGTCTTTCCTAGTTCTCTTACAAATTCAGAAGCTTTCGATATCAGATAAACTAAAAGTTGATTGAAAATGTCATGCCGTGGAAAGGGAGGAAAAGGATTGGGAAAGGAAGGAGCAAAGCGTCACTGTAAGGTTCTCCGTGATAACATTCAAGGTAACACAAAGCCAGCCATTAGGCGTTTGGCTCGTAGAGGAGGAGTGAAGCATATCAGTGGGCTTATGCATGAGGAGACTTGTGGGGTTCTGAAGATCTTCTTTGAGAATGTGATTTGTGATGCTGTTACTTACACCGAGCATTCTAGGAGGAATACGGTGACTGCTATGGGTGTTGTCTATGCACTCAAGAAACAAGGAAGGACTTCGTAGGGTTTTGGAGGTTAAGGGGAGATTTGGTTTTGACTTCTGTTTTGTCTGCAAAGTCTTACTGTCAATAAAAAGGATATGGGGTTTCGTTTTGCTTTTTGTTGGGGTTGCTGGGTTCTATTCTGGTGTAATTAGTATGGTTCAACTAGGGGATATTGCTCTGATAAATAGTATCAGTTCATTTGTAAGTTGGGATGTAGTGGAAACTTTTGTTTCAGAACTTGTCAAGTTTGGCTATATTTCAATGAATATTGCTGTCTGGTTCAGCTTAGATTTAAAAAAAAGAAGAAGGTAGAAGTGATGTTCTAGATGCTAGTCTTATGGCAAATGAAGCCATTGATCCAAATTGATAGGGTGGCAAATGAAGCCATTGATCCAAATTGATAGGGTGGTGTCTAAACTAGACATTGATTAGGTGTATGATCATGAAATGGAGAAAGTAGTACAGCATTGCCTTTCCACAACGATATTTTCCATAATGGTGAATGTTATTGTATTTGTTTTTTTGCTAGTACTAGCTCTATTCTAAGTGAGAGACTTTTGTGGGTTGGCCTCTATTGGAAAGATGAATTTTCTTCGTCTAACAGTTTCATTGAATAGCAGGCAGGCTGAGAGGGAAGTGTGTAGTTTTTATTGAGCTCCTGACCTTTTACTAGCCTGATTTTGAAAAAGTACTTTTGGTTGGTGTCATATGCTTGTCTTGTGCATACTAAGGTTTCCTTGCCTTGCTTTTCCTTAATAGTTTGAGGGGAAAGCACGGAGTCGCAAAGCGTACTAGGGGGCTAAGAGAGGAAGTGTATTATAACATTTGCTTATTTGTTTGTGATCAAGTGGGACAACTCCAACACCCAGGGGTATGACCTAGTAGTTAATGAAGTGGGTTAAGAACCATGCGGTCTCAAGTTCAATTCCCAATCGAGGCAAAAACACTAAGTGATTTATTTCCATCTAACCAAACCTTGGTGTATAGAGTTATTCCGCACTTGTTTTGGATGGATGTAGTAGGTGTCCCATGGAATTGGTCGGAGGTACGTGCAAGCTTGTGGAGACTCCACGGTTATTAAAAAAAGTAAGACAACTCCCAAGTTTTTGGTTCCTGGTTTGATTTAAGGTGGCGACCAACAACCCCTGAACTAATGCGCAAAAGTTTGAGGTGATGGGTGGAGTATGCACAATGTCAAACCATGTTGTTGAGTTGGGAGGATGTAACGTTGTTGAACTCCAAATGAAGTATTTGGGTGTTGCAGGAAATATAAGGATCATAAACTTTGTTAGGCAATTATCTAGAAACTCGAAAGAAGAATATAATGGTTGAAAAAACAATCTCTCTTTCGAACGGGATGAGAGAATCACCCGATTAGAGTAATAATATCAAGTGTTCCCACTTATTTGATGTTCTTATTTTCAATCTGTAATGCAAGGCTAGAGAAGTTGATCAAGCGATTCGTATGATAACACATATAGCGATAAAAAAGCTCCACTTTATATGCAGGAATACGGTAACTATTCCCTGAGGGGAGAGCAGGCTGGCTGCACCATTTGAAGATTGAAAATCTTTAATAGGACACTGTTACAACAATTGCTTTCAGAATTCACGATAGAAGAGCGACCTATGTGAAGTAAGGGAATCTCAGTGAAGAAGACGAGTAAGGTAGACAAGATGGAAGGTCTAGTTTTTTTTTGTTTGTTAATGGGATATGGGAAATAATTGGTCACCATAATCCTCGAAGATTAGGTTGGGTAGGAGGTGGGTCGAAAAAGGAAAATGTGTTGCTTTTGGGGAGAGTATGGAGGATGACTGTTTAGACTCGCATGATAAATGACTTTACGTTTGCATATGTTTACAAGTGTTTCAATTCTATCCTTCCAGGGTTCTATTTATAAATTCCCCACTTCTCCTCTGAAATGATGATGGATATCATCACTATTATCATACTGGTTATTTAAGTTAAATAGAGCTATTTATTTAGTTATTATTATAGTGTACTTCAACTAAATACCCATCACATTTATCTTAAGCTAGTTATTTTTTACTTTATCAGAATGTTTGAGGGAACTTTGATCACAACTACATGTTGGGTCAATGTTCTAGTGTTTTATATTTAGATTTTAGGTTGTTCAATCCAAATTAAGATTTCAATTATTGATGAAGAGAAAATGTAAGTCACTGTTTTTATCCGAATTTTTTTTGGGAAGAACTTCCATTTTATGTGACACTCTTTTTTTTTCCTAATCTATTCCAAAAAGAATGACGTTCGTCTATTTCTTGAAAAAATTTAGTTTTAAGCATCTCATCTTCCTCTTTAATGCATTCCCTTTAGCTGTATACTATCATGGCATGTTTAAGACTGCAAGTTTCAAAAGTCAGTTTTTATTTCTTAAAACTGTGTCCAATCAATCTATGCCACATAATAATTGAATCAGGTGATACTAATTTCGTTCTTTTTCAACATCATGTAAAATATTTCATTTATTGCATTTCGGTGTCTGCTTTTCAGTTAAATGATATACAGGTCACATGGTCATTAATCGCTATACCTCCAACTTGATAATTCCACCTTCGATCTTTTTACATC